>JAOQGH010000062.1:18876056-19016806 GCA_025769975.1 Gallinago jamesoni | reverse complement strand
ATCTCTCAGGTAATTCTCTTTAAGAAATTCCTCTGTATATAACTTCTACTTTCACACATAATTAAGAGCTGTCATGATTCAGGCAGAGTTGCTGGAAGTAGGATAGTAATTGCAATCTTCCACCAGGGATAGATGTAATAAATAGTAAAGATCTTTCACGAAACAGTACCTGCCTCAAGAACAGAAGTGCTGTCTCTGTCACCTTCCAAAAACACACGGAAATCTGCTATGGTAATTTAACTTCGAAACAAGTAGAAACTTTGCTGGATAGTGCTTTGCATACAGATGTATAGAAGAGAAAGAAGCAAGAGACTACAGAAAAGATTCAGACTAGCTGAGCGTTTTGTAGGGGGGGTGAAGGTGTTGCTAAAGAGGTTGGCACCTACCAGCAAAAGTCTCCATCTCTCACTTGCACCTGATTTTTCACCAAATTTTTAAAGAAACAGAACTTCTGAATTCTTTGTAAATAAGCAAGATAGCATTTTTAAAAGCCAAAAAAATTAGATGTAGCATTTTCACTTACAGCCTTTCTTCTTCCATCTAAAATGCCTTCGTGTATCTGTGTTACAGCCTCCACATGACTTCATGCTACAAAGTGTGTGTTCTCTCCTCTCTTCCTATCTTTTAATAACATTCATAGTTCACAAGTAACACCACAGAAGCCCTGAGGGTAGCTGCATTGTTATTCTGAATATATTCATTTTGAGTAATGTGCTTCTCCTCTGAGACCAGTATCTCCAGTGGCATTTTTATCAAATCTGTTGAGCACCGATGTGAGTGCATATGCATTATACCCTCCTTCCAGCACCCACTGCTCTTCAGAAGGAAATTCCTTACTGGTTTATGCTGAAAATTGCTTGAAGCCTCAGACTTTAATGACTTGTAAAGAACTTGATAGAGTTTTTAAATATGAAGATGTAATGCTTTTAAAGCTGACCCATGATCCAAGACTTTAAACATGACTTTTGCCTACTACAGCAAAATGGACGTTTATCAAATGCTTACTAAATGGCTGCAGAACAAAAAAGGAAATGATGAATACTTCATGCAGAAGGATTGAATTTTTTCCTCTCTCCAACAATGTAGCATTCATCATTTGCTTCCTCTCCTGCTAAATTACCATATTTTCTTCCAGTGATGTTTTTGAAGTTAGACATTTTGCCTCGCCACTTTATCTGTCAAGCAACTCAAAAGAAATCAATGATCTTACTGGAGTCCACTAATGTTTACATGTATTTTCTTCCTTGTTGTCACTTTCTTCAACTTTTGTCAGCAGTGATTGCTTCCAGGGATTTCTAACAACTACATTCTGTGAGTAATGCATCAACAGAATTTAAAATCATTACCTTACGTTATCAATTATGATACCTACCCGACTGAACAACAGAAAATGATGTAACTAACGTTTAAAGAAGAATGGAAAGGACTTCTGAGGCATCAGGAAATTCCATCATCCAACAAACACTTTTCTTTGTTTTATAAATTTTGATGAATGTCCTAAAAACGTCATGCTAGTGATTTAACATGTAAACTAGTTCTATTTCACAGCTTTACAATAAAATTTTGTGACTTGTGTTTGGGCTTAACACACAACAGTCCTGAATTTTGATGTGTGTTATCTTTCTTGTATAACTAATACTCTAAGTTCATAACCAGCTCCCTGTTCTTGGCGGTGGGACAGAAGTGGTGAAAGCATTTCAAAATACCTTTAACGTATCAGCAGAGATACAAACTTCCAAATAGCAGAAACAAATGCTACCTTTTTATTCTAACCCACCTCCATAACCCTCTGCTACTTCCTCGAGGACCTCTCTTTCTGCCTTTATCTTCTTTGGCACAAAAGTGAAAAACTCTCTCTAGTTCTGGTAGTTGCTAAACTACTTACTACCAGTGGACTGGCTGGTACTTCCAGTAGTTTTACTGCACTTGAAGCTTTAACCATCCAATAACCAGGTATATCAGAGAAACCAATAAGAAACAGCAGAAAAGCTGACTCCACTCTGTGATAAAAAACGCATATATGCTCAGAATCACTCAAAACCTAAACCGGGTTGGTTCCCAGGTGGCTCAAAGAGCTGATATATAAATAATTTATCCAGAAGGTCTTTCACCTTACTTGAAGGGAGAACAATGCTACTGAGATGGCAGGGGAGCAGATCTGTTTGTTTATTTGTTTCTTCTTTTTCTGAATTGACAAACTTAGTTCCTTTAGAGTGTGTCTGAAATAAACTCCAGAAAAGAAATATAAACTGGGAAATAACCTTCTCTGCCAGCAGGAGGTAAGAACAGCCCACAGTCTTATAACAGATTAGCTGAGAGATACTAAAAAGACTAATCCAACCAATCTCTTAAGAATGCAGAAGCAGCCACTAGTAACAAACCAACGTCAGTATTACAGATAATACAAGTCAACTCTGCTAGATTAAAATAATGTTGGCAGAAGGAATTAATGATACAGTATTCTCTTAGAAAGTGTACACCTTAAAAACACCATCTTCTTTTGACTTTCACTGATATAAATGTTAATTATTTCCAGTCCACTTTTTGCACAACATGACAATTTGGCATACATTGCTCTAGGTGCTTTCAATGGCAAAATGTCTGAGCATATGCTGGCCATAAGATAAAGGTTCTTATAGGCCTTATTCTTCAGGGTGAAATTCCCTATGGCTGATATTCTTTCAGTGATCTAGGATAGCCTTAAGTTACAGCCATTTGGTTTTGCTGAAAAGTAGAAATTCTGCTGATCTTCCCCAAAAGATCCAATTAATAGTTGAGTAGAACTACTTTGCACGTCTAAGAGATAATATCAAGAATATCTCTAAAGAGACTGCAATGGACTTTTGAAACTTTATTCAGGGCTTTTTGCTTCTTAAGGAACTGTTAATGGAACAAGCCTGAAAAGCATCACATAATAAGCTAGTGCTAAGGATGTAGGTATTAAACTGATTTTTCATACCATTTTTATGCTACTAAAAGTTTTCTTGTCTGCTAAATAAAAATGAAGGACTTTGGAAAGAAGGATATGACAAGTGACAGAAAGCAGTTACAGACAGTAAGTAACCCTCAAAGAAAGGACAGGATCAAATAATCAGCAAAAACTATGGGCAGTACACCTTCAGCTCCCCAATTTTTCCTTTTTCTGCAAACCGGATTCCTTGTCTGAAAGAAGACTGTTAATAATTCAACATTCCAAGTCTTCCATACCTCTCTTCCACAAATGTTTCTACAAAGAAAGCAAAGTATTACATTAATCTATTCCATGAGCACACATGACTTGAGTAACAAAGTTTCAGATATATAACAAAAAGAAAAAAACCAACCCTGTATGGCATTGCACATCAGCAGAGGGATGACAAAAAACTTTTTAAAGTTGTCGGTTGTTTTGATGAAAGCTCCCCAATTTATTGCTTCCCATTCAGGTCTTGTAGGGCATATACCTCCAATTATCAATTATTATGATAGAGGTGTCAATCTGTGCTGATCTCTGGGGATATTTTCAAGGCTTTAAATATAGAGCATTTTGCATATCTTTTCTTTTTTGTTTTATAGTTGGGTATTTAAAAAGTCTACCATTAGCAATAACAGAGCCTTTTGAATGCTTTTAATGTCCTTCAGTCAACAGGGTGCTTTACAAGGAGGCTTCATAATATCCTTTGCAAGTGAAGAGATTCAGCAGGCATTGAAAGTGGATTTTGCAGCAGTTGGAGTGTTTTATTTAGGTGACATTTTGTCTCTTCCTTTTGCTTGACTTGACCTTAATGCTTGACTTCGTTCTGTTTCTTTTAATATAGATGTAGTTTAATTAAGAGTTAACTCCGTGAAATTTAACTTAAAAGCAAAACTTTTTGGGGTCTTTGCAGGGTGTCATGATATTTTAATAGTTTTGCATATAGAGCTTGGTTCATGTATTTAAATAGTTCAAAATATTTAGTACTATTTTTGGAGTGCAGCTTTACAACACTCACCTATTCTTGTACGTTAGTATAATTATTTTTGAATTGACTTGAGAATGTGGCATTCCCTTTCCCCCACCCTACACCCTGAAAATAGACTTAGACCAAAGGTGGTTTGACCTATGAGGAAGTAAGTCCCAGAGAGAAGCCAGAAAACATGAACATAGAGAATAGGGAAGGAGTTTAAGATTAAACTAAATTTATCTGGGGAGGGTAAGGAGGGAGGAGCTGCCATTTGAACTACCGGCTGTTTCCCATGGATCATTAACAGGTTTTGGTTTCTTATTAAAAGGTCTAGGAGTTGTCTATCTGCAACCCAGAAAGATTATATTCACCACTACATGCAAAAAAAAAATCTTGGATAGAAGAAACCGGTATTTATTAATAAACATAAAGGCAAGCACTGATGTGCAAAGCAGTTCTGCCACAGAAAACACTGGTTAAATGATCCGGGAAATTAAAGGAGGAAGGTAAGGAATAGATCCTACAATGAATCTTGACAGACCTCTCTTGGGAGAAGCCAACATGCTTTCTACCTACTCTCCATTTCAAGTGCTGCATTTACTCTCTTGGTACCTGTCCCACCCTCCTGTCAGAGTTAAGATGTGTCTTTACATTCTGGTCAGTGAGAGCAAGTAGCAGGCAACCAAAATAATCCCTCAACAAAAATCTAGGTCAAAAATAATCCTTATAATGGTACCACTAATTGCTTTCTATAGGGAACCATAAAGAAACAGAAGTCTGCTTTTCCTTTTCTAGTACTGAAACATTTATTGGAGGAAGCTCTGGCTGTGAACTTCAAGTTATGAGTAAAAGGTAACTTGTATTGGTTTTTTCTCCTAGAAATCTTAACAGGTTTATGCAGTTTTTGAAAGGGGTGTTGACAGAATCCTCAAATGGATTACAACTGTGATCTTTTATTGAAGAACTGAAAGCCTAAATTCAAAGACACTTCTAGCTTTTAAGAACCTTAATGCCGCAGACACAATTTTCACTTGTCAAGGCATATTTCCTTTTTTGAAGTCCAGTTGGGTTTATTCTGGTTGACTGTAGAGCAGAATACAGAGGGTGATATTCAGCACATGGACTTCATAATTGATGCATCATGAAGTGGTGCCTGGAACCCAGGCAGCACATGGACCAAATAATTTCCTAGATTTAGTCAATAAATCTATGCCCAGAGTGTTTGAAATCCTGCCCCTTACTTAGCTGGTTACCTCTCTTATGATGGAATAGCTGATTTGTCCAAGCCTACACGCAAGCCACAACGCTTCTGGAAGGCAACTGCTCAAATAAAGTCTTCTTTAAAAGATCTGAGAGAAATTCATGCTTTGGTGATTAAGTCCCAGTTGCAAGAATACCAACACTCTCCTATGGCTCCCATGGCATAGCTGCGGAGGCAAAGCTTCAGATTCAAGTGCTGCACTAAGTAAAGGTATGAAACTCCTCCAGTATTAATGAAAATTTTGGAATTTAGAACCAATTTTGAACCAATTTGACTTAGGTAATATTAAACAGTTGAATCATTTATCAGATATGCACAGTAAAACAAAACCACCTCAAAATCACCCTCCAAAAAAACACTACAAAACTGCAGTCCAGTAACAGGCATTAAAGAAACATTTCTGTGAACTACACATATCTAAATTATATATATAGGGCTCTGGATTAAGATTAAAAATAGAGACAATTTGTTCCTAATAAAGCTATGTCAAGACTATAATTTTCATTGCCTTTTTTTAAAAAAAGAAGCTAAACAAGAAGAAAAAAATTCAGCATTTGAAGTAAAAACAGGACTGCATAAAAGAAAAAAAGAGAAGTGACATATTACCATTCAGAGAGACATCTGTACTTTCCTTCCAAAACTCCTGTGGATTCCTAATTGATAAATTTCCATACCATAGTTCAAAACTCATGTGTATAAATCAACAGTTACAGACTTTAGGACGAAATGTTATAAGTGTTGGCGTAGACATATGTCACTTCGAGTTATCTTCCTTGGGATTTTGATATTTGGATCTGAATATTACCACCAACAACTCTGATGCCCCTGATCAGCATAAAGCTAATTATGTGCTGCTATTAAAGGAGATTACAGGAGACTGTGACAGTTGGAAAGGCCTAATGACCAGCTGGATAGAAAAAATAATGACCCATGTTGTCAAGTAATAAATTTGCCAGAATTTTTATAGGCACTTTTTATTACCAGCTTCCTTATTTCATTCTACCACTAAAAAAACAAAACAAAACAAAACAACCCCAAACCAAAAAAAAACAAATCAAAAACCAAACAGCAGTATCTTTTGCTTCTCTGTAAACTAAGTGCGGGTATTCAGTGTTAGCCTAAAAGAATGGAAGCAAATAAATATGCATTCTTTACATATATGTAAATCCACAGAGAGAGGGGGCTGAGACCAATGTTATTCTCATCATGGACAACCATTTATTTCCTCCAACTACTGCCAGATTCCGATACCCAAGATGAATAACTGGCAGTCATGAGATGACAGTGTGATGGAGAAGCTCATGGTACAAGGATTCCTAAGTGTTGGTGAACGAAGCCCTCCGAAAGAGAAAGATAAACGGATATCAACTCAGCTACTCTCATCATTTACACCAAATCTATTTTGAGGTTAACATCCCAATTATTCTTTTTTTTTTATTCCACATCTTATCATTGAATCAATGAGGCCCAGAATAAGGTAAGTTTGAATGGGGCCTCTGAAAGTGGTCTTAAATGCTAAGGGTCTTAAATGATTCTGCATTTTATAAATTTTGATTCATAAATTTCATTGAAACAGGGATATTTGAACCTCTTAATGGAAGCCAAAAATTAAAAAAAAATAATGAAGTCAAAACCTGATTTCCCCACTTCAGACAGCAGTGAGCCATTCTTACAATTTAAACTGATTTTTGCCCTGTCTGAAGTGAAAACACCACCTGTGTAAGTTAATGAGAGAAATATAAAAAGCCCTTCAAGCAATTACATCATTGCAGGCACAGGGGGCAAAATACATAGGAGGGTTTTTTCTGCCTCATAACTTAAAAAGCACAGAAGTTGAAAGCTTAGGCTAGCCCACAGCTGAAATAAGCTTGGGTGTAAGCAAGCAATGGAACAAGCAATTCTTGCAACAAATCAATCTAACAAAAAGGTAACTATGTAGATTTTTTTCTAGCCAAAAGCTTCTAGATTTCATAGTCCTCATATTTCACATGCTTTCTCTGTCAGGCCAAGAGCACTTCCTACTTTGTGTATCAGAGATCCAAGTCACTGTGGTGTGTGTAAACTCACCCTTTAGACCCCCTTCTAGAGCTCTGCAACTTGATTGGGATGTGCATCCACAGGAAGGCTGTCCAAAAAAACCCCACCCCAGTCTAGTTTTTTCACTTTACAAAAAAAGGCCTCCCCCCCGACCTTCCATTAATATCACTGTCTTTACTACCCCTAGTCTCTACTACTTAGTATTGTACTCACAATACGCTGTTTTAGAGATTGATTCATAATCGAAGCAGAGCTGAGGCATTTAATCCATCTCAACAACAGATGACTGCTTTGTGTACCACAAAGAAAGACAGATTATCCTTTTATTATTGATTAGGCTGGCTACACTCCTGCCAGTTCCATTGCCCTTATTTCTAAATATTTTTGCTCAGCAAGTTTTGAACTTGCACCAATCCTAAAGACAAAAACCATTTCTTGGAGTTTTATATGTATCGATCAGCTATCTACTGCAATCCTCTGACCTTTTTGGGATGATATAATAGTCATACAAGTACATCAGCCTATTTACAATGCCTTCTTTCCTCATGGAAAATACACTAAGGATGCTTGAACCATTCACAGGCTTTTTCATTTTCCTGTTGTTCAGACATAATACATTCAATCTTTACTCCTCATACTTGCAGAGAAGTGGCTACAATTTATAGACAAGCACCCAAGTTGCATTCTTTCCCAAAAAAGGGGCTTGGCACTGGCCTACATGGATGGGAGAAGTGCTGCAGAAGGAGTAGATTTCAAAAGCTGCATAGAGAAGTAAGAATAATCAAAAGAGCTCATTCAAAATGAGATCTGTCATGAGTCGAGCAGAAATAAATGCACAAAATCACCAATACAAACGACTAAAAGTGTTTAAACACCAGCAGGTATCAACAGGAATGTTACAAGCAAAGCATGAGGTGATCCACCTTCCCCAGTAGTGCTAGTACCTGCATATAAATAAGATCCTTACAAGCACAGCAACAAAATAAAGAGTTTAAGAAAACACGTTCAAGGAGGGCAAGGAGAAGTCTTTACATTGAAAATACATGGTGATAAAATACAGACTGTAAAAAAGCTACTGGAAAGGTAAAAGGAGAACAAAACTTCCATACCCACTGAATAGGACAAGAAAGGTGACGTTTCACTGCTGCCAGGGAAAGCAATCAGAAGCAGGCAATCCTTTTTCACTCGAAGTTAGTGAAGACCTGGATCATGCTACTTAATGCAATTCTGGAAACTATTTCACTAGAGATTTTTAAGAAGAGATAAAGATTTATGAGACAGCTCAGTAGATTAAATGACCTCTCAAGTTTCTCCCGCCTTGTTTTTTCTGCTTATGTGAATGCTTTCAAACCAAATGTTTACAGGCATTGCAAGAGCTAGAACGTGTTTACTGTTGGATTTACCAGAATGAAGCAAGTCAATTTTACGTGAAACATTTGTGTTTAGAATTTGCTCTTTAACAGAAATCTATTATTCTCTGCTCAGAGTATCTGCATAATGTGCCAAGGTACTGATGCAAAATCAAGACGATAGTGCAAATGCAATTCTTCATTGGCGTGACTTGAGAATGTTTGCTATGTTACCATCAATATACAAATATCCCTAAAACTGGAACATAAGTGAGTTCCCACTCACCACTATAAAATCATAAATCTTCATAGCTCTTCAGAGAGTTAAAAAAAATACACTTTAAAAATCTTGCTTATTTACCACTGCATCCATTTGCTTTCAGAGACCTGAGGCTCCTATTGTCCTTAGATTCTCCCCTTCTGAGACCTACCTTAAGCCCAAGCAACACAGAACCCTATTAATGAGTCTGACTCTCCCTCTTGAATTGTAAGCCCAAAATGTAACTAATTTAAGAGACCACGGTATTTCTCGATTAAGCAACACGCTACTAAAAAGCTAATATATCAATTAAATAATAATCTAGCTAATAAACACACAGCTATTATTAATTTAGAGTTGTGTCATTTTGTGCACTATTACACACAATTATAAAATCATTATGTATCATTCTTAAATGTTACAAATCACACACAACTACTATGGAATTAAATCCTATGAATCCTTCAGTGCAGTTCACTGCTGTAGATAGTTGAGAAATGTTTCCACTGAGCCTTTGTAACAGAGAAGCGACAAGCGTTGGTGATGGAACAGGAAACCAGAATAAAGTATCCGATTTAGGCTCAGGCCAACAGTTGGTCCTTCCATGAGCCAAGATGAAGCCTTGGTACGAGGACTCTCTCTAGAAGCAGCAACCGACTCTCGTCCTGTGTGCAGCAGCACAACAGAAACCTTACTCTTGGGAGCTTGTTCTTCTTCCTTTGCAGTTCTCTACCCCGCTTTGACATTTCTCACCCTTCTCACTTTCACGGAGGAGTTTATGCACCTGACCCTCTCCTCCCGTAACACCCAATTTCCTCCTGTCCTGCTGAACGTCTTGCAGCTAACGTCACACCAAACTAAAATAAATAAGCTGTGAGGGTAGTAGCATCTTCTAACAAGACAGAAGCTGAGAAAATTCTTTGCCAAGAACCTCTTAGTTCGGGATGACGTATTAAGTTGGCCAAAAAAACCCCTAAGACTCTTTCAAATCATTTGTAACAGAAAAGAGTATTCCCTCCTCATACCTTTTTTATTTATTTCATAATTCTGCCAAAGCACACCCTAAGGAATTTGTCTCTTCTCTCCATTCTTGTTTAAACCTACAATGCAGTTAGGTTTAACAGGCCCTCCCTGTAGACAGTATGTTTTTTCTTCAAAGAGAAAATGATTCATTTTACTTTGCTGTTTGCCAGGTATGTCTAGCTCATTTCAAATTATTTGTTGCTTTTCAATTTAGAACACATGTCCAATAAGTGGTCACGCATTACCTATTGATTTGACCACTGCTTTTTTTTTTTTTGAACAGCAGTTAAAGTTAAAATGGACCAGGCCAGTCCTGTTTGTCCCGAGCATCTGGGTTACGTTCCAAGAAAGGGAGGAAGATCTAAGGGCAGGTCACTGGTGCTGCAGCTGTTCCTGGGGAACAACTCTATAGTAAAATGCCAGAAACTACATGGTGTGCTGGGGAAGGAAGTCACAGCACAGGGCTGAGAACCTGCAGCTTGAGAACAGACAGCGATCTCCCCTTCCTGGGAAAGCCCCACACTTCTCAGCAGGGACAAGGGAAACTTCCCTGTGACTAGACCAGGCTGTATAGAGTTTGTCACTGTTCCTACAATGGACAAGTTGACCGATGCCAGGCCTGGAGCAAGGACCTGAAAGGGTGCAAGAGAGGAAGCAGGAGGGGACAGAGAGAGATATTTCTCAATCTTTTGCAGATGTGCTCTATATGTCTCACCTATCTAATGTATTTAAAGAGTTAGATAATTAGCATTTACTTGAAAAACTCTGGCTTTTGAATTGTAAAAACCTTTTGAGCTTTGAAGATCTTCCTATAAGGAAAGACCTGTACCAGACTCATCTCTGAGAAGTTGTGGCCACATCAGACTCTGACTATGTGGGCACTACCAAGACTTACTGGTAACAACAGATCATCTTTTTGCTTCTAAACCAAGGATACTAACACAGACTGGTTTTATTTCAACATTACACCTAACTATAGAAAAATTGATAAAGCGTTCACAGTAAAGGACTGTATTTTGAATACCGTCCCACTGGATTTACTGCAATGATTCCTACTCAACTGTCATTTGTCACTGGTCCAATTAAGCGGAACATTATATCAGTGACTTCCGTTACATCTGTTTGGCCCCTACCCTCAAAGGCAGAAAAGTTTGACTTAAACGTTTTTGCCCCCTTCCTCTAAATATTTGTAACAACTACAGTTGTGATAATGCCTACACATAATTCAATTGATTAAGGTATGCAAATTATCAGTTTACTCATATTGCTCAAAGCAATTAAACGGTGAAATAGAAAGTTTTTATATGCCTATGAAGAAACAAAGCCAGAAAAGACATTTTCCTCTAAGTACTTTTTCTACATAATAAACAACCTTTTTGCTGCCAGATATTTATACCAAGGATGTAGCTAATTGTGGGTGTTTTTTGAAACACTAGTATGAATCTGTGGGTCAGGAACAGTTAATATCTTCTAGTTATCTCATACTTCAAACAATCTCTGTTCAGTTCACTAGTAACTGCTGGGGAGGATTCTCATTTATTACTGTTTCTGTTCAATAGTGGAACCAGTAAAAGGTTACACAGGTGGCATCACCTACATCAACACCACAGACACCTGCTTCACAACAATTTAGGTATGGCCTTGTTTTGGGCACAGTAAATTTTGATGCCATTATCATGGTAAACTGAGGCACACCTGAGACTATCGTGGGGGTCCCTGCCAAGAGGTGACAATACTGAAATACAGTTTATAAAAACAAAGTAAGATTTATTTCATAATTAATTAATGCATGAATAAAGTTTTCATCCCCATATAAGATCAGGAATGCACTACATACACCAACCTGAGTAACAAATCCATCTTAGAAACAAAGGACTCTTCTGCTCCCAGAACTTTCACTGGCCAAGTCGTCTCACTGTGCAACTGTAAAACTAACACCATCCTTTCAAATCTTCTTACACTGTGCGTCTAATTATGCTTTTAATCCGTTTGGGTTTGTTTTCTTCTTTTCTCTAAGGTTCCAAAACTCTAGCAACTGCCTTTCCTCCCACTGTTTTCATTCAGCAGTCACAGTTTTCACCCATGGTTCTGTTTATTGGCAGGTTTAGGAATACGTCAGGGAAGCATTTTACAAACAAAAGCAGCCATCACTACAAATCAACTGGAAACTGCATGAATTAAGTTCGCACAATACAGAAATCAAGTCAATAAACCTACTGAAAGGCATGCTACCATTAACTCATATTCTGTGTCATATTGCCCACATCATACCAGCTTCTGGCTGGCTCCGTGCTGGCCTGGCAGACATCCCAACTGCATGAAACATGCAGGGAACCAGACCTGTCTTCTGTACCGTATCTGCCATCACCTCCAGAAGCTATTGGTAACAGACTTGGGAGACCAAAAAAATTAAACACAGACAAAACCCATTCTTAAAACAGTTAGTTAAAACACACATTCTTCACATTAAGGGCATGTTCACATTACCATTTTCATTTACATGAGGAGCACGCCTCTGAGGCGCATCTCCTGATCAGACTAGAGCTTGTTGGCAACACACTGTCCTCAGCATCATCTTCTAGTCTACATATTTACTCTCACTGCTGCTAATGGACACAGTCATTTGTCCTCAGGAGGCTGAGCACTCAGCTCTGGTAGAGCCCTCGGAAAACAAATCTGTTTCATTGTGTATTCCATGGTTTGGCAATTTGTTTCTACTACATACTTGGACAAAGATCTTTCAGCAGCAGTATCAGGGAAGGCGGAAGGGAAAAAAAATATTCTTTAAAAAAAAAAAAAGGTGCCATTTCCAGTTGCCACAGCCATTTCAAACATCCAAGTAGTTTTTGTCCATCCCAGGGAATATTTTTTATACAAGCTAAACTGGACAAGTCGGACTTGTGGTGGATGCCCCCCATTCCCCCATCTCATCTGTGGGTCCAAGTGTTGGGTCCAAACTTCTGCATCACCAAAAACATCAAACATTACAATCCTCACATTTCAGATAAGTATTATGCATTTGCTTACACATAATCTGTCTCTTCCATCATGCAACCAAAAAGCATCTCTGGAAGAGTGCAAGGCTATCAATTAAAAAAAAATCACTACCTAATCTATTTCATTCTTCAGTTACCTAAAAGCAGCTCCTCCAAAAATTTTTTCCTAAAATTTTATTTTGTTTGCATCTATTTCTTAAACTTTAGGAGTTCCAAGGAGGGCACAATATTCAGATAATAAAACATTCCTGAAGTTCCCCACTACAACATCTCATGATCCTGCCATTCCTCTTGGTATGACCAGCTCCCCCATGCATGCTGGCTGCGTGCTGATATGGAGCTTTTGTTAAAGGTCAGAGTGAGATCCAAAGACACAGTTATTAAAACAAAGAGAAAAATTGCCTAATTTCCATGAGCTGAATTCTTTCATTATTTACTACTACTTTACAGGCGAAAGGGCAGAATTATTCATGATAATAGAGTACATTAGGGAAGTCATATTTCAATTGGCTAAAGTAATTTAAGCTTAATTAATTATCTTGCAACAGTTTGCACAGTCCTAGAAAACATTAACTATGAATTTCCCATTAATGATTTCAAACAAACAGTCCGCATTGTATAATTTTCTGTCATTGTTTAGAAACTGGTATATTCCTATGAACACGATCATTCCAGATGCTTATATCCAGTCTCAAATACGATTCCGACACACACAACACACTTCTTGCTCACTCAGAAGAAATCTTACGTCTTATATGAAAATGAATTAATATGTAACTGTATATATATAACACATATATACATAACATATATATATACACATATATATAACTGGAATTTTACGTATACATTTTTTGAAAGGCATGCAATACAAATAGGAATTTATTATATCTGGTGTATGCAATATTGACTCATTACACCAGATTTATAAGTTGAGACTTTCATTCTTATGCCAACATGTACCCTGCAATAGGACACATTAAAATACTGATCACATAAAGAGACCTCCTACAACCTGGAAGATAGATAAAGGATAAAAAAACCCAAGACAGAAAGACAACTAAGCTTTTCTAAAACATGATTTCAGACAAAGTGATCTTTTTGCATCTGTGGACCTTCTCATGTACAAAACTGATAACATCGTATATTCATTCAAGCATAACTTCTACATCATGGGCATTAGTCATTTTTTTGGTCTTGTTTTGGTGGGGTCTTTTTGCTTTGCTTTATTGCTTTGAAACAAACAAACAAAAAAAACACCAAACAAAAAAACCACAAACCAACATTCCCCTATTTGCATTCAAATTTCACCTCAAGGCTGACGCTATTTTCTTCCAGATAGAGTAGAAGCAACATGAATTGAATTCGATGCACTTGAGACGGTTCCATTCGCAAGAAGCATGTATTTGGAGAGAAGGTTGATCAGTACATCAAGGCATGGCCAGATGCATGGTGGTATAACAGAAGAAGAGAAATTAGTAGATCTCTAATGATTTTGGGCCCTGGAATTCAGCCACAGAAAGACTGTATTACAATGGAAGATATTGCAATTGGAGCAACAGGGGTTTTCCTGCTGACGTTTAACTATTCCCAAGCAGAATAGTAAATATAGCAGGATAAATCTTTCCTGGAAATACACAAGTGTGCTACTTCTCTCCCTCTCATCTTCAGCAATTGGTTTAGGTCTCCAATTATAATTCTTCAAAGAAAACAAGGCTAGGGAGAAAGCTATTCTCAACAGCAGTGAGTCCCTTAAAGTTATTGATAGGTGGGACCTGGCTGCTTCGGTCATTGCTACACAAAGCAGGATGATGAAACAGATCCTGAGACCAGACCAGTCAGAACAAACAGTGAAGTCCTGTGTGACAGAGAAGGGCAAACATTTAGAAATACATTTTCTGCAACACGCATGACCTTGACCTTTAAGGCGAATTTCCACTTACCTGTAAACATTCCAAGTGCCTTATTTCCCTCTATTCTACTAGGGAAATCATTTCTCAATTTGCACTATGAGACCTGCCTAATAAATTAATCACCAATATAGAAGCTTAAAAGCTTGAGACAAATTTCTAAAAATCATTTAAGTACAAAAAACATAGTCCAGGTCTTTATTACTTCATTACGTAGTGGAAATTGCTGGAGAAGTGTTATTGCAGGCAAGAACATATGCTTATTTACCTGGAAGAGGATTTTGTTATCTTGACCCCTGTTCCCTCTCCAAATCAACCTAAGCTTCAGAACAGTCTCTTGAAATAGGTCCTAAAAAAAAAAAAAAATCTTCATTCTTTGTGTGGTCAAAGTCACTGCAGATAACACACACATGGAAGTGGAACTCCTACAGAACATCCCTTTCAACTGAAAGGAAACTCTGAAAAATAACACTCTGTTTGGGGTGGAAAATAGACTTTTTACGGTCTTTCAGAAGAGAAAGTATAAAAAAAAATAATTTGCTGTGCCAGTAATGTTTTGTCTGTGAATATTTTCCAGCATCTCTCATACTGACTCCAAGGTACCTTCGTCCCAGGATTCATGGCAGTCACAGTGGTAGAAAGAGCAGCGCAACACAGCAAAACTGCTCTGGAGCTGAAGAGCAGACTATTGGCTGAGAAAGCCTGTGTGTGCATCATCAAAAAAATGGTGGCCAGGTACTGATCCAAGTGATTCCTGTGTGCGTGTTTTATTTTGAGATCTTATTCTTATTCTATCATCCCTACCACTATGCAGTACAGATACTCCCCAGTCAGGATGAGATCCAGTCATGTGGAGATGCTGCAATGGATTTCCCCAGTTACCAAGCACAGATGCGGAGTTGTTCCATCACCTGCCAAAGCATTTCTAAATCAGGTAACTACAGCAAGTCTTGAAGAAAGATGAAATATAGTATGCATGGTGGTGGGAAGTTATTTTACAACACATTTTTTCTCCCCTCAACAAAATTCAGTGCCTGCCTATAACACCACCAGCATAAAAAGAATAAACCTTTCACACTACATTTTAGAGTATTTGTCACTTTGGCAACACATCAAATACTTTCATGTCTCACAGTTTCAAGAAGTCAAGTGTTGTGGGATGCATAGGTTACAGCTCCACTGGAATTACCAGCTCTGGAAAGGAATTTAAAAGCTCTGGGCAAATAGAGCCAACACAGTAAGACAGAACTGGCAGCATTTAACAAACTTTTTGCGTGCCAAAATGCCAACGTCAGCCAGTGAGTCAGCTGTATGCCTGTGTTCCCTGGCACGCCAGAAAAACCCATTATCAGCGCTACTACATGGAGACCAATAATGATATTACTGATACTGCTTTCATGCTCAAAGTCACAGCAGTAGCATCTGAAGCCTTATATTAGTGTCCTTGTGTTTCCTTACTGCACCCACTGCTGTGTAAGGCAGAGACAAAGAAAGTTGCAACACAGATTATATATTCATCACAGCTAGTACAGCCTAATACAATAAAGTCAGTGCCACAGAGTCACTCGTCACTTTCAGAGCATGAGATGAAATGATGCCATCTGCGAGAGAAAAATAAAACAGGGAAGTGAGTCATAGCACACTCTGAGTAAAATGGCACAGCCACTGTGGAGCTGGAAAAAGAATGTTGGAGGAAGGGCCATCAGGAAGTCCCAGCACTAGTGATTACCTCTTAACTCGCATAACGATATCGTTTGTTTTAGTCTATGGAAGCATCACTTGATAAACCTGCTATGCACACCTGCACTCTTACCGTAGTTTAATTACATCTACTAAACACACCTGCATTTTTATGACTGTGTTTACCTGATGTTCCCACAGTAGCAGGGCCAAAAATAAATCTTGAAAAGTAGAGTATCATTAGCCAAATTCAAATTCATGGGAAAAAATTCAAAGGATCACTATTTAAGATTTCATTCATTCCAAAATATACTGTTTCATAGTTGACAAAACAAATTTGGAATACAAGAATATTTGGGACTTGCAAGCTTTCAGCATCTGAATTTCTTTTTAGAAAGTTCCCTGTCCAAAGTGAAAAATATAGCACCATGTCCATACTCAAGATAGGCATCCAAGAGGGGAATAATAAGTCTTAGAATTCTATTTATCATTCTGCTTTTTTAACTGTTCTATTTTATATAAATCCACAATAATTCTGAATGTACTCAGAGTAAAACAAGCATCAAAACGCAGGTATACATTAGCTTTTAAAAGAGTGAAAGAAGTGCATTTTCCCATGAAAGTATAAACAAATCTTTTGTGATATCCAACTACTTCCAGTATAAAGCTGCTTCATTACTATGGAGACAAGTGTGTGGTTTTTTAACCCACCTAAAATCATGCTGCCAAATAGGCTTCAGCTTGACCGTGGAAGCTGAACTGGCAAATCTTTGTTTCTAACCCACAGACCTTTGACCTTCAACTTCCAGGCACTCCAGGTCTCTGAAGCCAATGTCTCATTGTTTTTCACTGCTGTGCCTGATGCACATAGTCTCTATAGAATCTAAAACATATAGGTTTATAAGGATGCTGTCCGAGTTTGAGGTAAAACAGAACCCATTTTGTGTTAGGCCTCCTCTAACTCCCTGAAATTAATGGCATATTGTGGAGAAAACCACTCAGAGTGATCAGGCCAATGTTTGTGCTAAATGTCAAGGGATGGTGTGCAGAGGGGCTCTTGCTTATACCTATTGCTGTAACAACCAAGGTCAGCCAATTTTTGTTATTTACCCCTTAGAGGGTCAGAAACAGAAAAGCGTAGAGGGGTCACCCCTGTGGGGAGGAACGGACAGGAGAGGTGACCCAAATCTGACCAACTGGGGTATTTCATCCCATCTGCCCCATGCTCAGTATAAAAGCTGAGGGATCAAAGGGTCAACTCTCTTCCTGTGATGGCCAATGTCCAAAGAGGACCCTGCCTTTGATCCTGATCTGAGCATTCCTGACTCCAGAGCTGGAACCCAGTTCCCATCCGTCACTGAGTCCAGTCTGGGACTTCCCCAGTGCCTGCCGGTGACAGGACTATCATCCTGGGAGCTTGATATGGTTTTGTGTATATTGTATCTATTTCATTATTTTCTTCTTTTTAATTTGAGTATTAATTCTTCATTAAAGTAGTTTAGTTCATTCTAAATTTCTCTATCTCCTTATCTCTTCCTCTCCTCTCTTCTAAGGGGGGAGCGGAGGGGGAAGGGCCAACTGTCCGTCTGGTTGCAGTGATTTCAGCTGAAACCACAGCAGATGCTTTTGGCGCAGTAAGTAACAAAGAGTCCATTGGTTCACTCTTTGTCAGAGATAACAGTAATTTATATCATATTGCATTAGGCTGCTAAAGGAGACATCACTGATCTATTTTCTAACAGATGGTTATTTCTAAAGGTGAGGGTTTAAATTCCTGCAGCATTCACCACCAACACACTCTGAAAAAAAAAAATCGTAAACCACAGCATATTTTAAGAACATCTTAACAGCTCCCAGCAACTCAACAGAAAAAAGTTTGCAGGAATGCCACCCAGCTATACTGCACATGGACACTCATGTCAGGTAGGCAGATACTGTAAAATCAATTACTGCTCCTTCCCAGATTTTTGATGAATCACTCAATACCACGAACTCGGATCAGATGGCTAAACCCTTTCTCAATGTTGTCAAGATATTTCTTTTCTCCTTTATGTCATACAGCATTATTGATTTAGCTTACTAGTTTCTTACAGAAGCACTGAAAAAGTGCTTCCATACACCTGTGGCAGATTAAGCTACAGGTCTGCAATTATAGATCTCTAAAAGATACAAATCAACATTTCTACCATGGCAATGAACAGACAACTGAAAAATGGATAAGTTGTTTGCTTGCTTTAACAAGATTTAACGCTATACACTTTGATGTCTGCTTATAAGGAGCTTAATAGAATATTTTTCTTTGGTTGTTTTGGTTTGGGTTTTTTTCATTCTTATATCTAATAAATTCAAATAATGAACTTACAGATTCTACTTATCTGAGTAAAACCATTAAGGTGACCTAATGATTTGCTCCCCTACAGTACAGACACTTCAGTTAAAAGAGTTGCTGGTCCTCAGCTAAGCCTTATACCAGTGCCAGGTATGTTCCACATGTGAACTGGGAACTGCTGGCTGAAGCCACCCTGCAGCAGAGAGCAGGCACCTCAGCTGGTGCGAGCAGCAACTTGGTCACTTACAGGTCAGGTCACTTCTGACTGACGTCAAACTCTTTGCAACTTCCACATAAGCCAAATACTGATAACTCTACTCTGTAATGGCAGAGGTTCAGAAAGTTCAGTCTCCGAATTAGTCAAAATCTAGGACTTCAATCAAGTAAGTTGGCTGAACCCTTCATCTGTGGCAGGGAGAAAGGCCCTTACTGAGCAGTATGCTTTTCAAGACAACAAAATCCTCCTCACGTGGTTCAGACTCTCCCACCACAGCAGGGTTTGATGTATGGTAGTACCTCAGGTGGGGGAGAATCACTTTTCTGTGGAAGAAGATTGGCTGCCAGCACTGGTTATACCAAGGTAACCAGGAAGGCCATGCCTGCTGCCCCTCCACAGAACTCGCCAGTGCCCCCCCCCTTGCCGTACCCCTCCACCCAAGTTCAAGCTAATGATTTCCCAAGCAGATGGCTGCTGCTGGTAAATAGATAAATTATAGCCAGCAGAAAGCATGAAGCTTGGGATCACTGCCATGGTGAAAAATTGAATCCTCAGGAAAAAGTATTATGTATAACTTAACACTACATCTAAAAGAATAAAACCTAGATTTTTAGAGCACAGTATTTTTTACAAAGAAAGTACACAATTTCTTTTTTTATGCCTGAAGCTTTGCAATCACTAGCTTTCTGAACTGTATTTTTTCATTAGTCTTATGCTTCCAAATATAATCTATTATTTGGCAGCAAAGGCAGCAAAACATTTGTTCCCTCTCAGTACAGCTGCAACCAATTGGATTTTAAAAAATGGTCTTGGAGATCCAACAGTCCTCCATCATGTTGATTTTTCCATAGTAACATGGTTGTATTTTTTCCTTGGGGGGGTAGGTGGGAAAAAGATGACAAAATCCATTTCCTGTGTTCTCTCATTATATTTAAACCTGAGGAGGACACTGTAGAGTGTACTGCGGCCTTTTAACCTAGAATTGTAAAAAGGAAACCAAGCAAATATGCCCCCCTTTCAGACATATGATAATCCACTGAAGATGGTACCACATGGGGGATATACAGTGGTATTTACCCAAGAAACACAGATCAACCAAAAATTTTTTTCAATTAGTGTAAATTAGATTAATATTAATGCTAGACTAGGATGCTGGCCATGTAAAAACTGAACACTTAATTATATGGTCAAATAGATATAATTTCAAAATAAGGTTGGTATTTTTTGTACTAGATACAAAATACCAAAGCCAGCATAGTACCTAGATTAGTACAGAAATATGGCCTAGTACACGCATAGTACATACATACATTGAAGATCTGGTCAAAAACACAAGAAGCCAACTAATTTCAGCTGAAAATATCTGGCTTCCTCACAGATTGCTAGTGCCAGACTTAGGCTGCAATTGCATATCAAACTGAGAGTTGCCCCATTGCAGAGGCAGCAGCCTCAAAAGCCTGAGCTCTGGTAAAAGATACTGCACTTTTCATCCTTATTCCACCAGGCACCAAGGCTTTACCAGGTCAGTCTCATCCTATTTGAAAAACAGGGTTAAAGAACAACATGGAACAACCCAGCCGTTTGGTGCCTTGAGTCTTAACGCTATAGCCTCTAAACAAACTGGAATACCTGCAGTTGCAAATTCATGGTTCTTTTCAAATTAAGCCTTTCGTATGAGGTATTATTGACTAAAACCCAGCTGGGCACCTGCAATAGGGGAAGGAAAGACGAGAAGGGAATTCCTCAATTTTTCAACTGCAATTTACTTCTGCAAAACATTTATGGAAAAGAAAATGCAAAATGTAATTTTGGAGGAAATCTAACACAAGAACATTTATTGGAGCCAAGTGTTCCAGAGCAATAGAACTCATTTGTCAAATACAAAAGTCAACTTCTAGTTTAATACGGAATTAGGAAGGAAAAAAACCAAACATGAAAACCCACAAGAAGTCTGCCTGGCAATGCAATTGCTGCTTTTTGGTAACACTTCAGAATAGGGCCAGAAGGATTAGAAGATTTTATTGCACAAGCATGGAACAAATCATGAATGCTGTGATGGATCTTTGGCTTCTCAAAAATCATTGATTTGATGAGCTGAAATTTCTCACCAAGGTTCTGTGAATTTTGTGAAGTTTACTAGACATATGTTTGGAGCCCTATATGTGAGAATGAATTAAATGATTTATGTAAGAGATGGGAGAGAAAGTATAATGGCTAAATGAAGTTGTATTCTGCTGCTTAAAATCCATCCCAATATCTGACATGGATTCTTCTGTTTGACTTGAGGAATATTTAAGCCAGTCAACTTTAAAAGACAGACATTTCATCATGTCGTTTCTGGCAGTGGTTCTCCTTATCTATAATAAATTTTCCTATATATTAGAGTTTAATTAACTATGCATAGTACTCCTAACCAGCTGAAAAACACTAAAACAAGCAGGATTTGACACTATGATTATTTATCAGCCAGTGTCATAAAGAATTAAAAAGATAGATGAGTAAGGTAAGTATAACCATTTTGAGGATTCAAGGAGAAAAAGAAGTTCAAATACATAATTAGTACAATACAAAAGAACAGACACAGAGCAGAAAAAATACTCTCAAGCCATCAATGAGTAAGTTATCAAAAGAGGCACATAATAAAGCTCAAGTCCTGAGTGTCAGAGGAGTCCCCCTTTAAGTTCATAAACCTTTCCTGTTCTGCAAGACATCTACACAAAAAAGGCCTCCGGAATAAGAAGAGATATTCCCCTGGGTTTTCCACCTCATCTGCTGTCCCACAAAGGTAAAAGATGTTTTGCTGCCTTCATCTCCTGTTAGCATTGCAACTCAACAGAGAATCTCTTTTCTTGTGAAAGCAGACCAATTTCCTAAATTTCAACCTGTTAGGCCAGGATAAACATACTGAAGACATCACTTTTGCATTAATGCAATTACAACTTATATTTACCATTTGACAAGATTGCATATCAGTCATTCCTTGGGGGACTTTTCAGGAAAGATAATAGAAAGAGTATTTAAAAAAAAAAAGTAGCCAAAAAAAAAAAAGAAAACCAAGAAGAAAATCAACTCAGCACACTAGATATAGCTGGTTTAGTCACTGCACTTTTTAAAGTTAATTAGAGGAGCACAAGCTGATGGTAAACACTGTCAGATTTCATCTTTCTTTACTAGAGCAAGGGAGACTCACAGCAGATGCCTCATAACCAACTCCTAACAAAGCACTGCTGGATCCATATGTGTCCCATTAGTGTTTTAAAGGTTTTCAAGTCTGAGATACCTCAAGGTAAAATTATGCAGGCTGACAGCTTATGATCAATACTGTTATGACATGTACGCCCTTAATGATCTCCGTTACAAGTACTAACTTCAATGTGCACAACAGATTTCTTTGCATGTTAAGTGTATTTCTGTACACCATTTGATCTACAAAAGAACATCTGATTAATTATATTGCAGCCAGACAGAACTCCAATATCACTGGGTTTTTTATAAAAACAGACAAAGCCATTCAAGCACATGCTTATACTACTATGAACTATAAGGTAAGCATGTTTGCAGAAGACATGGCATTTATTCATAGGCTCAGTGTTGAGCTACTTTTTTCAGCTCTAAGTAACCCTATATGAAATGATACAAACAATGCCACTCAACTCCTTGGAGGAAATATCAACAGATATAAAACCATTGAATAACAATGACGACTTTACATAATGCACTATGTTCTAAGAAGTGAGAAATACTTCTCATTTCTTCGAAATGAGAGTTCTTTTGAAGACAATACTTGAAAAATACTTTTTTTTTCCAAGTACCAAGCAGATACACACATGTATTTTTTTAATAATTTGTTCCCTGTCTTCATTTCTTAAAAGTTTATATTGGCTTGGTTTTTTACAAATGGACTACAGCAATCTTTTGCTATATGATCATGAATATTTCAGAACACCTTGTGGAAACAGAGGCTATTCTGAAGACAAAACCCAGAGTTGATGAAACAAAAAAAAGAAAGAAAAAAAGCACACAGAACTAAAACAAAGGGGGAATTCAGTTTCAAGCAGTTTTTGAAATTGACCGAATTATTCAGTTGTGGCTAAGAGACAAAAACTTAGAGATTCAATACTAACATGGGACATAATTACGTCTTTCAGTCAGAAAATCACAACCTTAGAAGTTGAGAATCAATATAAATGGCAAAACTATTGACATTTCTATTTTCCTTTTTATTGGTAGAGAAACTCTAATTAAAGTAAGCATAATTTGACATACTGGTAAAAAATTGCCTCCTCTGTTATGTACTACCATCAACTCTGAAAACAGTTCACTTCAGATAGCAGTAACTTAAGACAACTTCAGTTCTGATACACCAGTGAACTATAGAATGTAATTCCTTCTCCATAGCTGCATCATAACAGCATGCATATTTAAAAAAAGTGCTTGAAACTGACTTGTCTGAAATAAATATCCCCTGCTATTTTCTTCAAAATTTGTAATTCAGTATGTTAGTATATTTGGCCAAAGGATAACTTGAAATAATTCACTTGATTTCTTCTCCTGATCTTTTGCTTTGGATCTCATCAACAAGACACATAAGTCAAATAAACCATATTTCTGCTTGGATTTATTTCATGTCAAAAGAGTCTTGCACGACTAGCATACACTTATCCATTAGCACTATGGATTTTCATCTTCTTCATGAATTTAACTTTTCTGGCATCTCACGCCATTTTCCTTTCCCTCCATCATCCTACTTTGGAGTAAAAACTCAAGGCTCAAAGAGGTTTCTTTGTCTCAGACAATACAGTCCAAGAGAACCACAGTGCAGGGAAGGGGAGGGAGGGCCTTCCCACCTCTGGGCAGAGACCAGTGCCTGTGTTTCAGGGCTTAGCTTTTTGATTTTGCTTTTTTTTTGTTGTTGTTTTTAACCACTTTGTAAAGAACTACAAAATTTAGACCTCATAGTTGCTTTTGTGTAACACTGCATTCCTATTCTCTAATTTCCCTGTATCATTAGCGTATTCCAGGACATAATGGTATTGCTATTAACATACCATTGTGTGTTATACAGAGACAAGCAAAATCTAGCTCTACAACAAGGCTTGCAACCTTTTAAACCTTATTAAACTGACATTATTTACTTGACTGTTCAACACCCTTTGTGAAGTTCTTATTGCTGCATTAAAATGAAGTTATTCTACTGCTTCACTATTTCATACAGTTAAGAATATAGTTATAACCTTTTCCCTTGTCTCTTCTAGTACCATTTTTGATAGCTCTATGTCATGATGTGTTTCTCAAAATCATTGTCTAATTTGCACAATTTGAATCACCCCGGTTTTTGACCTTGCTCCGTGCTCCGTAGTAGGAACACACTTCACTTCTCAATAATCACACTGTATTTACATTCTGAAGTGGCAGACGTGTAACATACAAAAACGGCAATCAAATCCTTACATAGTTTTTGAAACTACTGCTCGATTTCTTAATTACTTCTCCTTCTTTGCTTGTACTACCCCATCCTTGACCACCCCCACCGCCTCCCCTCAGCAGCCCACATAGACCTATGACCCTGTCTCCCAGTACGGTATTCAATAACTAATTAAGTGGCAGTGGCAGTGCCAGTGCTTGTCCAATTTTCCTTCCCCTAACATGTTGTCAACAAGATCGTAAGTGTTATGGAACAAGCAAGCAAGCACTTTTTCATTATTACAGGCCCTCAAAAGTAAATTTAATCCGTCACATGCAATTTCTACAGAAAACCCACGTGGCCCCAGTAACAGCCTACTGCATCCTCATTTTCACTTGGGCTTTCCTAGTACAGAAGTTCCTTATGGCTATTGTTACTGACAGCTTGTTTGCAGTCTAAGCCAGGGCTCTTACCTTGAGTAAGAATCTCTTGTTTACTTGCACTACTGTTTTACATCCTACTTATTGACTTAATAAAAGCAAATCAAAAATAGCAGTTTCTACCTTCTGTACAAACTTGCATGCCATAATTACCTAGATGTATTGAAACATTTTTACACTGAAAGAGCAGCAACTTATTTTCAGGTATCATGCTGTAATTGCTATATTACAGTAACAAATCCACGAGACTGGTACTTCCCACTTCGGAATAAGGAAACAAGGGTATCTACTGCAAGAACCTTTATGAGACAAACTAATAATTCGAATTAAAGACCAGTGTTCCCTCAGCGGAGTTCAGACTACAAAAACTGTGTATGTTCCCTTAACTTGTATTGGTGGCCTATCACAAGAGTCATCAACGTCTCCATCAAAACTACCCGAAGTTTAGAACTATTCTAAAGACAGACCTGAATAATTCATTTCAGAATACGTAACTGTAAGAGACACTTCATCATAGTTTTGCAATCAAATCCAGTGTTAGTGTTTGAAATACCAAAGCAGTGCTTGTCACGAGCAATCTGACCATAAGCAGGTGGGAGAACAACCTGACAATTATAGTTTAGTCACGCTATTAGAAGATACAACATTCAATTCTATTAGACAGCATTCCTTGAGTAATAAGCAATGCTAGTAAAGCCTGACCAAGCTATGGCTACACTTTGCAGCTGCTAATAAACCAGTTAGCATAATTACAAGAAAGGAAAGCTTTCTGTTCCAAAAGTTTACGATTTCAAGCTCTATTATCAATACAATTTATACAGTATTGTTTACATGACAGATAGAATGGGCCATGCCATCTACAGGCTGGGTTTTGTTTGGTTGGTTTGCTTTTTGTTTGTTGGTTTTAATTTTATACACAGTATGACTAGCTAAGGCGTAAATCTTGTTACCCACATCAATCAATAGAAGACAAGGTGAATAATAAACTTTATGCCTACACAAAAACCAGTCCTTTACCCTTTATTTCTACAGATTACCTTGCCTTCAAGTTTCCTACAATACAAATTCTTGAATGGGTACTAGAATATTAAACACAGCTGTATCACCAGAGAGAACATCCTGATTCTGATCTTCCTGCAAAACGCCAACTCTTCTAGACACCTAAAGGAACCTAATGCTCAAAACACTTGTACCAAACAAGTAAGAGTTACCTAAAAATAAATAGGGAAAAAAATGGGTTCGGAGATACCTTTTCTACTTTTATTATTTGCACACATATGGAGCACTTGCCAAGAAATGCTGTTTTATAATCACAGCTTAGCTATATAAGGGTCCATTCAAATGACAATTAAAACTCTCTTAGGAGAGTTCAAGGACCAGCTTAACTTCTGTTAATTCATACATTTTTCTGGTCTGTTGCATGAAAGTACATTTAAGTGTGATCGAACTGGAGTTAAAATAGCATTAGTTTAAATAATTTACCTTATTTCAGTAGGGGAAAAAAAAAGATCAGTACTGCACCTCTTTTCATAAGGCAGCAACTTGCAGAAATTTAAGCTACTCATAGCTGCAAGCAATCACAAGAATATATTCAAGCACGTCATCAGTCTTCATTTTATAACAAGCTCCATAGAGATTGTTATTAGTCACAGATAATAATTCCCAGCATTACAAAATTCTGTGCTCAAAATAGTACCTCCCAAGGAAAAATTTCATTGCAAAGGCAATAAGACTTGGGATGAAAATCCTCAAGTTAGCGAACGGAAGAAAAATTAGAGCTTGCCCAAAATCTTCTGGCATTTAAGAAAAATCAGCAAAGTAATCGGAATTTTCTTCCAAATTATGTTGCAGATTAAAATACTACATCAGACTGAAAATAACTCCTGTGTACCACAGAAAAATGAGTACATTTAGCATTTTAGGTTAATTCAACTATGAAAGTATTCTTTTAAGCTCAAAGCATTAATGTACTCTATGTTTTGACCGTAACAATTAAGAAATTAATCTGATTGCTTAAATTTAAGACAACTTGAGTAGGATACATTGGGTAGTTCCAGAAGAAAAATCAGCACATTAGATAGCAGGTTCATCACTTCCTAGCAACAAGAATAACCTCAGATGTGTAATCTTAGCTGTACTGGGTTCTTATCAGTAAGGTTTAATGTGTGAAATCTCATTAGCAGGGAAGAACTACATGCTTCCCAGGGAGAAAGAGGGACATTTAATATTGCTACTGAAGTCTAAAAAGAATACTAACAAGAACGTTCTATTGCTTAGTATTTTTAACATGCCTAACTGAAGAAAATAGGTACAGAAAAGGTTGATGGAACTGTCATTACTAGGCAGGTGTTATTTTATTAGAGAAAAAAAAAGAGGGGCAATTTAGCTCAGTTTGCATGGCAGGTTAACCAAAGACCTGAGACTAGCCACGCTGATTATAACTAGCAAAGTAAATACAAGCATTAAAAAAACCTAACATGTTTTACATTTTGTTCCTTCATATCTAAGAACATTAACTGGGCATGTAATTAGGATGTAAACCAAAGGAGAACACATTCTCAAAAGAAGGTTAAAACCTCTGCTATTAAAATAGTATTAAGCTGCATCTACAGCCAACTCACCTACATAGAGCTCTACGTGATCTATTAAGAAACATTCTTCAAACAGAAAAAGCAAGTAACTGCATACCAAGTTCAACACACAAACAAAATAGCTAGTAAGCACACTGACTTGATTCACTAGGATGATTTCAGAAATGTGACCATGTGTACCTGATTATTGTGCAGGGCTAGATTAAATAGTGCTTGGTTGAGCAAGATCACTTCAGGAAGACTTAATGACCATGGCATTTTTATCAAAACAAATATACCTTGAACAAGTGATGCTTTTACTTGAACTATTATGACAGGAGGTGCAGCAATTAACAACACAAATGGAAGAGCATTAACTTGTCTGTGCTGTTGTCATAGATTCAGAGTAGTACAACTTGAAGAACTGCATTTACCATTCATGCCTTTAACCACAAAGAGAGGTGTATAACACACCAGAGATACCAGCGTGTTTACCTGAACGGTGCATCCACCTCCCCATTCAGTTGACAGGAGTGAGAGGTGTACCTCCTGATCATGCTCACTAGTGGACCCATGCTGGTTTGTCTTGATGCAATCTAAGTATGTTAATCTGGATGCTTTTGGATGAAATTAAATCAGAAGGTGTGTTCAAGTAACACTCTGAAGTATCCTAATCACTATAAGGTTTTTGAACCTACAGGACCAGTCTAGAACTAGTTTCAAGTAAATGTTTTGTTCCCACTCCAAATGCAAGGGTATCACCCACACTGTCTTACTGCACAGAGCTACACCTACTTCACCACAATAGTTGCTAATGGTCACATAGCCAAGTCTTCTGGAACATCTCCAGAATCGAATTTACTTGTTGAGAATCTTGGTACAATTTCCGCAAAGAGCAAGCCTGCTTCAGCAGAACACCAAAAACGGGATTCAGCCATCTGGATGGACTGCAGCGGTATATCAACAATTGATACCAATATAGTTGAAAGTAACTAAAACGCTTGTGATTCATCTGCTTCAGTCACTCATCTTGCATTGCTAAGAAAAGTTACAACTGCATTGTTTCATGCTTACTGCATAAAAACAGCGTTTGCATAAAGGGTCATCTAAAGAAGGGAATCTCTTTTGCACCTTTGTACTAACGTATGTATGTCCTTTACAACTGCACTTTTTCACATATAACTGTCTCACACCTATGAAAACTTGGTTCTTTGAATTACATACATACCTTCAGCATTTCTGAAGTAGCCACTGCCTCTTCCCAGTTCTTTCAGGAAATTATTATATACTTTTATTCACTTTAATTAGGTCAAATAATCAGAATATGTTTCATCTCTTATTGTGACCAAAAAGATTCAATGCTGTAATTTTGACCCAATTTAAAAGTAATTTTTTTCCTGATCTGAGACTGAATTCAGTTATAAACTGCCTCGTTCACCAAATACCCCAGTAATTAAGCAACTCTTATATTGCCACAGGAGCAAATGTATAGTCTTGAAAAGGCTCTTCAATATAGTTTCAATTTGGAAGCATTTTTATCAGTTCAGAAGAATGAACTTCAGAGATCTTGATATTTTTCTGAGCTTTTATTTTATATTGTTACTTCTGTAACAAAACATCACTGTTTCTTGTCACTTGAAAAAAATTTAGTTAACTCTTATCACTAATGCAGCATCATTCAATTCCTTGGAATTCAGTGTATTTCTTATGAGTTTCATCAAATGAAATGTTCAGAGATTCATAATGAGAAATTTTATTATGTTTACAGTTACTGAAATAGTTCAGCTTATAGCCAGTGCTTGCTGCTGAAAGGCTGATATTTCAGTTTAACAGGTCTATCAGTTCTAAGATTTGCATCACAAATATCAGAAAGTAATTTTAAGATTCATATTTTTGTACTTATTGGCTTCGCATAGGATTTTACAGCTCAAAAGCAAGAGTGGTAGTTAAATCACAGACTGTATGTGCAGTATGCACTTGTGAAAAGTGAAAATGAAATAATGGAATAACACCTTTTTTTTTTTCCCCAGCAGAAATAAGATACTACTTTTACCCTAACCTAATTATCTTGGGGGATATTACTTCAATCATTGGCAAACAGACATTCCAGTTGACTCTCGTCACACATTAATGCTTCACTGTCAGTTGTGGTGAAGATAGTTTTAGAGAAAGATTTCATCAAGTTCTTTTGGCATCAGAACTTAGTGGGAAACTAGGCTATAACTGGAAATGTGGGTGCAATAATCTACAAGCATGATTATCATTCATTTTTATGTACGACTTGAGCTCTTATGTCCCTATTTCCCCTTGAGTCCTACCTGAAAAAATAATTTTCTCTCCTTAAGGCTGGCTATGGTCCTCTCAGCCTGTTTTCCTTGCTGACCTGCCTGTAGGAGAGAAAAGACAAAGTATCACTGTATTTACAGGTCTGAAGATGAACAACATTTTCTTCATAAATCTCAAGTACAGCTCACACGATCCATATACCTTTTAGGGGTTTTTTTAATATAAATATATTTTTTTTTAACTTGGTCACGACAGTGACACCTATGGCATTTTCAGACAGTACTTCTCTAAGCACCAAATGCCCCCACCCCAAACCCCATTAGACAAAATTAAGAAAAGCATATCCTACTCCAGAAATATTTCATCTTCCAAATGACACCCACCATCCTGCCCCACTCCTTGCAGCACTGCTGTCACCAGGAGTGACACTCATGGTCTCTCCAAGAGCAGCTCTCTAGCAGTTCATATCACTTAGATGATAACTTAAAAGTCCCATTATGTTAGAAAAAGCAAATGCTTGAAGTTCCATTTATTCCATATTCTCAGAAGAAAACTTCTACAGAGTAAGAAAAAAAAAGACTTGTCATGTGAGTGTATATTAATAAATATGATGTATAATTTTGATTCCTCTTGATTTCTCAGTAAATAATGACAAGCACTGAAAAAATACCTACAAACAAGTGACAGAAACAGTAAGTTTCTACGAAGAAGGAAGAAATGGCAATGTGTTATTGGAACTAACATGTTTCAGAGCTCCTGCTGGTAAATTTCTGAGAAAAGAAAAAGGCTGCTTCCAGTTGCAAACAATCTCTGCACACTGATACAAATGGCTATATCTCTCCACAGTCCAATACTTTATTACTCTAGGTCTTAGTGGTTTTTCTCAAATATTGTATTCAAACTGAGCCATGTTCCTATAATGTGTAACATTACCTGTCTGATTATAATTTACAATTTCATAGCTGTCTAACATCACAACTTCACAGCTTAAATGCAAATATAAGCTAATGGCTTCTATTTTATGCAGCTTTTGAAAGCAACATCTAATCTCTGACAATATAGAATTTCTGGTTTAGTTTTATTTCATTACATCTTCCACTATATGGAGCACTGCTTAGTATTTTTCAAGGTGGTTTAGTATCTTGCCTCTGTCAAGTTCTATTTTGTGGTTTTGGAAGAATTACAACAAAACTCAAGAAATGTGTAGGCTTTAGGAATGTTTTAAGCTTTTTCTTTTTGAATGACTACCTCTTTGCACTAATCTTTTTTTAAACAGAAATGTGTTCCACAAGAGAGGTAAGAAGTATTCTCATTAAAGCGTGTGTTTTGTCTCTTTGTTCCTTAATGCTTCAAAACCATTTAAAATTTAATGTGCTTAATGGAGAAAACCCATCTCCTTTGTTTTGCTACTTTTCTCTCTATAAAATAAGTATTTTTATTAGTATGCTGCAGATCTCCTCTACACTTAAGTTCAACTCAATGAAGCCAATACTATCTCTTAATAGCACATTAGTTTCATAACACCGATAGCATCAGTTGTTTACTGATCTATGCTTATCAAGTTTTTTGAGATATCAGACTGATTCCAAGCACATTTTCTCTTCTTCCATTTATGCAGCTTTGTATCCTCAAAAATACATGAAAAAAATACCCTACAGAACTTGGTAATTCCATCTCATGAACGCAATGCGTAAAACCACTAACAAACCCACCCTACTGCAGTAACTTCTTCCACTTCTCCTCCTTCACAGCAGCCTCAGCAGGCTCCCACTGACAATGCCTTCTCTTCCTATCATTCAGTTACCTCTCAGCCTGAAGGGGCTGCTTCTGTATCCCAATGACCCCCACATATACAGCATCTTTTGTCCTTTTTGACATTCAAAATGAGTCTTATGCAAGTAACAACTGAAAATCTCCTTATCCTACTTTTGTAATAATACAAGAGGTACCTCAAGCAAGTAAGCAATTTAAATGTATTCGGTTTTCTGGTACATGGTAGAACCAGTTTCCCAGCAACCACCAAGCAACAGTGAACTACTTTGGAACAAAGCCTTTGACACTGCCCCACGCAACATCCCTGTCTCTAACTAGGAGAGATGGATTTAACAGATGGACCACTTGGATAAGGAATTGGCTGGATGGCCGCACTCAGAACTGTGGTCAATAGCTTGATATTTAACTGGAGACCAATGACAAGTGATGTTCCTCAGGGTTTGGTACTGCGAGTAATGCTGTTTAACATGTTTTTCAGAGACATGGACACGGTAACTGTCAGAGACAGTGGGATTGGGAGCACACTCAGCAAGTTTGCTGATGACACTAAGCTGAGTGGTGCATTTGATACACTGGAGGGAAGAAATGCCATCCAGAGGGACCTGGACAGGCTTTAAAGGTGGGCCTGTGCAAACCTCATGAAGTTCAGCACAGCCAAGCGCAAGGGCCTGTACCTGGGCTGGGGAAATCCCAAGCACAAATACAGGCTGGGCAGAGAATAGATTGAGAGCAGCCCTGAGGAGAAGGACTTGGGGGTATAGGTTGATGAGAAGCTCAACATGAGCCAGCACCATGTGCTGGCAGCCCAGAAAGTCCCCCGCATCCTGGGCTACATCCCCAGTACTGTGGTCACCAGGGTGAGGGGGGGGATTCTGTTCTTCTGCTCCACTCTGGTGATACCCCACCCAGAGTACTGCATTCAGCTGGGGGTCCGCAATGTGAAGGGCATGGACCTTGGGGAGTTGGAGTGGGGTCAGAGCAGGTCAGGAAGGTACTTCAAGGACTGGAACACCTGTGCTGTGAGACCTGGGGGTGTTCAGCCTGGAAAAGAGAAGGCTCCAGGGAGATCTAATAACAGTCTTCCAGTCCCTCAAAGGGGCTCCAGGAGAGATTGGCAAGGAACCCTTTGTCAGGGAGTGGAGTGATAGGATGAAGGGTAATGACTTAAAAATAGAAGAGAGGAGATTTAGATTAGACTTAAGGAAAAAATTCTTTGCTGTGAGGGTGGTGAGACACTGGCCCAGGTTGCCCAGAGAAGCTGTGGCTGCCCCATCCCTGGAGGTGTTCAAGGCCAGGCTGGATGGGGCTTGGAGCAACCTGGTCTAGTGGGAGGTGTCCCTGCCCATGACAGGAGGATTGGAACTTGATGATCTTTAAGGTCTGTTCTAATTCAAACCATCCTACGATTTGAGTTCTCCTGCAAAAACACTGATAAGACACATCTAAACACTAATTTGTCATTTGGACTGTTTTCCAAGAAAGATAAGTCAATAAAAGGAAGTATATGGTTATTGCCTAAGTGCATAATAGTTTGCTACAAAAAAGAAGTATGTATTCCTTTTGTGCACTATAGATAGCAATGGGTTAAACTGCAGCAAGGGATTTTCTGTTTTGACACTGGGAAATAAACTCCAATGCTAGGGATAAATGCTACGTTCCTACAGAACCTAGAAGTGCTGAAACTTTTATAGGATGTGTGCTTACGTCCTAAAAGGAAAGGTTGATATTTTGGGGACTGCGCATTGAAATTCAATTTCAGATTTATATTGCAAAGTTCTAGGAATTGTAGCCTGAAATTCAGGCACAAATACATAATCAGCAATTGAAGCATCCTTTTAGAGTAATTGTAAAACGTAAGACATAATAAAACAAGTGTATAATGCTGTGAAAACCTCATCTCAGTATAACAATGGAAAAAAGAACATCAATTAACTTTTAGTCTAAGCACAAATGGCTATCCAGTGATGAGTCTTTCAGCATTAGGGAAAGAAAAGCACTCTGCCCTTAAGTAAACATATTCCACAATTTCCAAAAAGGGTTTAATTATCATATCTTGCTTGTTGTAGATACTCTCCTATCATATTAATTACAATAAAGACTACTTGGTATGGTTCTCACTTCACTTGCTTTCCAGCTCGAATGCATTATTTCCACCTAAAATGCCATCAATTTCCATCAATGACGACTGAAGACAGCAATGGAATTTACAGTAAAAACAACACCAAAGTATAAATATGCTTAAAATAGAGTGAAAGCAATTTACCAAGCTTAGGGCAACAGTTATTAAAAGCCATAGCTGTATGTACTACAAGTGAGTTGAAAGGCTTCTTTTCTGGTAAATGCATTTTTGAAGAGTAAACCCTATATCATTTGTTGAAAAACCTGGAAAAAGAAGTAAGATTGTGTAGCTTATTTATGGGCGACACTCACTGATTTTTTTTTTTTCTTTTAACTGTATGAGTAATTCTTTGGCAATATGCCTTCAAAGTTAAAAGGATGAACATTAAGTTATGTGCAGAATAATTTAGCGAAGACTGTTCAAGCAGCACACAGGAATAAGAATCCACATTTACAATTTAATTTGGTCTCAAGATTTTAAATTGTGGCAGATAACGATCTATTAGCTGCTAAATCTGTAGGTACTCTGCTGCTAAGTGCTTTATATAATGGCCCTTCCACAGACACTCCCCATGTTCATATTTTCATTTAACAGCTTAACAAAAACTAAGCTCCACAGGTTCTTGTGAGATGATTTTACACTCTAGACAGAACCAGCTTCCATATCGAGCATGTGGTCATTCATTTCAGGTCCACAGAGGACAAAAGAAGTCTGCAGTTTTTCACTACTGCTCTCATTCTAGCACTGAAACACAAACCCATGTCAGGGCTTACACCAAAGAGGAATAGCAATAATTAAAGAGTAAGAAAAAGAATAATTACATCACTCCACCTTAACAGAAAAGATATATCATTACAAATGCTTCAGGGATACTAAAGTATAATCCTGAGAGTAGAAGTACTGGGTTACAGGGCATGTTTTCTATATGATGTCATGAGGCTCTTAAAAAAACAATGAATAGTAACAGTCTAACTTGTCTAGTGCACATTACCAAAATGTAAGTCAGCAAACGATACAAGGTTGGTCTTCAGTGTTTTGAGTAGCTGCTCACTCACAAAACACAATGCTGTGCTGCTTCTACACCACTACATGAATGCTGTGACAGTGCCAACATCCCACTGTAACCCGAATGGGTGTAGGGGACAATAAGGTCACTCTCAGCCAGGAAGGGTAAATTGGCCAAGTGAAAAATAGACTTCTCCCTAAGTTTAATAAGGGTCTGGAAAGGAAACCGAGCTATCCATCCAAACAGAGGTATAAGAGACTATGGCAGCTATCAGGGATGGTCTCTCCCTAAAACATTCAGCTTGAGAGAACTGCACTTCTTCCACACGTAACAGCTCTAAAATAATTACTACATTAAAACAGTCTATTTTTAAAAAAAATTATATCATGCAAATAAAACAAAATAATGGCCTTATTTGCAGCTGTTTCCATGGTCATTTCAGGAGAAGAACACAGTAATGCTTTTGGATCATTAGCATGCACAAGACAAAGATCTACAATGTTGCCTAGTTGACAAATTTAGGATGCTATATTCTAACAACTGATAATTAAAGGAAAAGTTGACCTTCCCTGCTCTTCTCTTCTGCCTTATAGGAAGAGAAAAAACTTCACTTGTGACAAAACTCCAGTTTTCACAAGTGGGAAAAAAAATTAAAAATAAAACAAATTGAAGAAACAAAGACTAAGTACTGGGTCAAATTTGTTCCTCAGGTAGGAGGGCTTGAAAGCAATTGAGGCTACTACAATGTATCCAACATACACACCTACACACCTGAACCACCATAAAAACTTCAACACAAACAATTCAATAGAATTATTACATCCCCAATGTCCTTAATCAGACACACATTTTAACAGCTACAATAACAGCACTACATCAGTTGCCGGAGCTTACTAACCACACTTCTCACCAACTTGAAACAGTTTCACTTGCACATTTTGACAGAGCTTATGTTCTGCACTTTCCCACAGGTCATTCCCCTCATCCTCTGCACACTTGCTCTGACTTACCCTCCCGTTCCCTTCCAAATGATCAACTTCTCACTGATTTAACACATGTGCATTTAACAGAGTAAGCACCATTCTTCCTTAATTCAAATTATGTTTTGTGGTGATACCTTGTCATTCAACTATAGAACATAACCTGTGACATCACTACAGAGTCTTCACTTAACAGAACTGTGGGACTGAATCCTAAAAATGATGTGGCCTCCATTCAGGTCAACTGTAAGGAGATACGTGTTTCCTCTTAATCAGTATATACGTTGGAAGCAGGAGGAGGAAAAAAAGCAAGCAAGGAAAAAAAAATCAGCAGGAGGTACAAGGAGCAAAATTAAATATGCCACCTACATGGGGGTTTCAGCTAACCTAGCCCTAAATTGTTCCACTTTGTCTGCATTTCCAAGAGGTTCATACTGTGCAGAATAGCAGCTCCCACCTTCTCTAACACCCACCAAAGTTTGAAAATGAAAGAGAAGGAATTTTAAAGAACTTGCAATTTTAATGAATCATACTGTGCATCTACCTACTGTAAAGCAGCAAGTTACTACTTCATGAAAGGAGTAACTTCATTATTATAATAAAAATTCATGCCAAATAACATCACATGCAGATAGTCCCCCTGTAGGGAAGACCAAGAATAGGATCTCTTTGCAAGTCCAAACCTTTTTTTCCACATTATGTTGCACTCGGTAAGGATGGAAGCTGTACAAACCATTTCAAACATTGTTCTCAATCTTGAAAGGAGAAACCAAGTATCCTCAGCTTAATTAAATGTAGATAAAAAGTTTTTGAGATTACTTAACTGAGGTCAATGCATCAGTGTGTTTTATGTATCTATACTTACAATACATGTTCTTTACAATTGGAAAGTCATAGTTCTACTTAATTGTAATATTAAATAGAAAATGTTAAATAGTTTAGAAGCCTTCATCTTTTGAGTTCTCTGCGTGGTAGTTTTTTTTTTAAGGAAGATCTGCAAACCAACACTTTCTGCAAGACACTTCAAGTAAGAATAAAAGAAACACCGCAAACAAAGCACGAGACAAAAACAGGACAAAAGAAACTGAGTGCAAATCTTCCCATGTTTCTTTGGATAAAAAGAAAGCATATTTAACAATATTCCTTTCTTAAATGAAACGCCTTGAAGAGTAATGAAGGCAAAAGACAAAGCAAGTAAGCTGTCAGGTACTCGCTGCCCTATTATCTCTGTAAGACCCCAGACATCACAGACTCATACACTACTTCTCTTCTACATTTCTCTCACTATTACCTGGATTAAGGCTGAGGAGACACTCCAATAAAAGTCTCCAGTTTGAAAATGTCTCTATCTCCACCAGAACTGCAAAGGATGCAACACTGCAAAACTTGTACTTCATAATTTTAATTTTATTTATAGCACCTTTTTCCCCAAGAAGTTCTCTTCTAGAAGAATTATGAAGTTTTATTTAGTAAATAATGTATGATGGTACAGTATAATCCTCTGTTTGCAAAATTTAAATGGTAGTCATCCCAATAATTAATTAATCCTTTTTTTTTTTTCCCCAAAACAATGTGAATTTTTACCAGCCATAACTTCTTCCAGTACCAACTCCCACACATTGCCAGCCTACTGCATCAAGAGCAAGCTTCTGTTTGTTTGAAGTCCTTCACTTACACTGTCCTTTAGATAGTGCTATAATTCTTCTGCAGCAAGAGATAATGACCAACTCATCTATGCCAGTCTTGATATACAGATTTCATAACATTATATCATTAGTTGTTTCTTCTGTAAGCAGAAAATGCCATGCTACCTACATGTTCCTATTCTGGGAAGCATTCTGCATCTTATCATTCTTGTTGGTCTTGGTGAACTCTTGCTCTTCTATATCCCTTTGAAATTAAAGATAATTTAAGACAAAGGCACTTACTGAGGATTTTACAGAAAACAGCAGATGGTTTCTGATTTTTTATTTTTTCAACAGTGTATGTAAAAATCCCATCAGTAACTGGATGGCTAAAACTCTTCATGCTCTATTATGTGAGTTCTTACTGACTTTCTGTTCCATTTTGTAATTTCCTCTTTCTACTCTGTAATTTTCCCTAAATGACCAGCAGCCACAGAACTATGAAATTCCTTTAAATTGCTGGTAGTTCTTTAAAAGTTGAAATAACAATGTCATTTTATAAAATGACAACCTAGAAGAATTTCTCTTGCATAATGAGACTGAAACATAATAAGACTCCTTATATACATATTATTTTAACAGTAAAATTACTATAGATAGTGTCTGTATAATCTGGAAGTAGCATAATTATCTCACCAAGTGTAATTTTTCAGAAGGCATGTCATTTACCCCAACATTGCTATTTTGTTTATTGTCCAAGCTATTGAAAATGCTACTAAAGCTTTCAGCAAAACATGGCAAAACTACTAGCAAAAGGGACTATATATACTGATTGTAACCAAAAGCATTTGGACGGGCAGCTCAGTTCGAACAAACTTAGTGCAGTCCCACTTTTACACAGAAAAAAAAAATAGGGACGTATAACCAAGGTACTAAAAACTTTGTGTCATGCTCAGAGTGGAGGAAGGAAAGTTTGGCATCCCCTTTACTTGTATTTCATTCTGAATCAACACCCTACTTGCTTCGGACAAGATCCAAAGAAAAAGAACTAAAATATTTTATCAAATGCAGACTGAAACAGTCACAAGATGCGAGTACCAAAGGGCCAATTACACCAACTAAAGGTACTACTAACTTGATTCATCCCCAAGCCTGACAGTTTTTACTCCATGTACTATACACCTTTTCGCAGAAGTTCTCCCTTTTCTCCTCTTCAGATTCTCCTGAGTAGCAGTTATAGATCACTGCTCACCCAGATTTTGACTGCTAAGAAATTTGTACAAAAATCACTTTGAAGTGCATGCAAGCATGCATCTGATAGTTAGTGGCACTAGGTATAAGTGTGTCTCTATAAAAAAAACCTACCACAATAGAATTGCCTCAGCACTTTCCAATTCCAGCTTCAACTACTTCCTGCAGAAATTAGGATTGCAGAACTGAAAAATCAGTATAGGGGGTTTGTTAGTTTTACTAGTTGTCCAAAGTTTTGAAGACCAGATGAATCACTTTATTTATACATAAGTAATTTTGTGTTCTAGCTCAGTAATTTCACTATATCAGTGATTCCCTTCTGGGGATTCCATTTTTGCTTGTGCACTTGTCTTCAAGTCTTACAATATAATCCTAAGTATTACATAGGAAATGTCTAATACTGCATATGAATCAATGTTACAGGTACAACCACATTAAGTCACTGCTTCTTCCGCTTTCAAAGTTATTTTCTAAGAGAGGGAAATAATTCCTCCATTTAAATATATATTTGAGTATAGAATGAACATGAAAGAAAATCAGCATTGTGGAGAAATCTACATTAAATATGAATCAAAGTTGCTTTAGAGATAAAAGGAAATACCTAGACAACTCTACCTTTTATCACATATGATTCAAATAACGAGTTTAGTAGATCTATATTAAAAATACCCACTAATATTCTACATAGTTGGATACTATCCTTAAAAGCTATGGTATTCTTTTAAGGTTTTAAGGATATAAACTTAATTATGACTTGAATGCTTGAACAAAGACAATCCAGGTATCATTAAGGCTTATTTTGCACCTCCCTACAAAAAATCACAGAATTGTTTTGTTTGGGAAGATGACCCAAGAAGGTCACCTGGCTGACTTTGTGAACTCGACCAACTTCACCTTTGAAGCGGGTTGCTCAGAAACGTATCAGCCAAGCTCTGACTATCCCCAAAGCTGCACATCTCACATTCTGGGCACCTGTTTCATTATTGATACACATAATTTCTTTTCTTACTTCCTACGGAATTTTCTTTGATACAACTTGTACTCATTGGCCTTCATCTATTTCAACTAAAATACTGGCAGCTGTATTTGGGCTTGAAATAGAGTAGATGAACAGATTTCTTTTCCTTGCTGGTTAGCATCTACTAGAGACTGCCTAATGGAAGGCCCATGTTTTTTTATTTACCCAGGATTATTTTTGCATCTAAACAAATATATCCCAAGCAACCTTGACTGTTCATGAATGCTAGATGCTGAACAACTATTCAAAATACTATCAAAACAGTGAAGTTGCATACTGATGGCATGCGTTGTGACCCGAGTTTCAGTCTCCTCCTTATCTCATCTCAATCCTTTACACACCACAGACATCTGCTCTATAGCTTAGGACAGCTTTTAGTTCTCAATAGGACAGAAATATGTTTGTTGTTTTTTTTAATTCAAGGAATTCTACCATTCAAGGGTACTTACATCACCATTTAAGGGAACACATACTGTTTGACATGAAATATATCCAATATATTTTGTCATAGAGCAAGTGATTAACAAAATGAGTCATCGCATTGTTTGCATGATGGGACTTGTTACATCAGCTGTCTATAAACTCAGATGAATCAGTTATTGTTTCCACTTGTAGCCATAAAACATACTATAACAGGAAAATTTTTAGCTATGGCACAGCCCCCAGCATGGGATACTGTCAAAATAACAGCTAGATAATAGGAAAGATTTCCACAATCTACAACAAAGGGACCTTCCATTAAGTACCTTGGAAAAACCCACCGCCACAGATAAACACAGAAGCAGTAGGATTTCACAATCCTCTGCTTTTCAGTAATCGGTGTTTTTAATTTAATATCTGCTTGTTTCATGCTTCTGACCTTCTCAGGAAATCAAAGTTGACAGGAGTTATATTATACCTCTTCTTATAAAAAGTTATCTTATATTATCTAAATACATCTAGAACTGATGCAGCTTCAGTTACTCCATAAAGTTCTTATCCTGGGAAGTAATAAGATTGGATGTAGAACCACCACAACCCCAACTTTGCAAATATGAACTCAATATTCCAAACATGAGGTTTAGTACTGTTGATCAACCTAACATGTTAATAACATGCAAAATATCTTCTGACATTAGAATGATGTAAAAGGCCGTAAACAAAAAAAAAAAACAACTCAAATGTGCTATTAAATTAAATCACAAAATTTGTTCATGTTAGCTCTTAATGCCTATTAGATACCCAACAGCAAATTTATTCCACCATACAGATCAGAGGACATTGTTTCTAGCCTGAGATGATCATCATACTGAAACACATATAAAAATGCTTAATTACTAGGATTTTTTGCAGCCAATTTGTCTGATGCTCTAGTAACTGTAATAAGAAAAGCAGCTTATTGCTGGGCATTCCTAAGCCGTACAGAAAAATAACAGCCTGCCAAACCCATCAGATATATTCAAATGAACGAACACAAGCTTACATAAGGCAATTATCCACAGAGAACTGTTCTGACCAAGAAACAATACAGGAGAATATTTATATTATACCCATTGATTCAATATGAACTGTTGTTACACAGTTTATAACTGTAGCTTTGATCATCTTCACAAAGAGAAAGATCCATATATCAAGAAACTTACTGGAAATGCATAAATTGAGGTCCAGTGTCAGCAGCCAGGAATATGAATTAAACTATGATCAGGGGTGTTAAATACTAAAACAAACAAGCTAGCTAGTCATGAGTATGAGAACTGGGTTGCTACATTATTACTGGATTTAGAAACAACAAATGATATTTACATTACATGTATCAACTTCATTAAGTAAAGCTGGCAAAAGGAAAGAATAATAACTTATAAATAGAAATTATCTGTTCTCATTATGGCAGAGCCTGCATCATCACAAAGAAACACAGTTATTAATTAACAGTTTTAAGCCTAAGGTCTTCTTGCTTGTCTGAGCTTAGAAGCTCCACAGTATAACCTCTAGTTCCAGTATTAGCTCTAATAGCATTTACCACATATTAGCTTGTGAAAAGTTGGGAAATAAATTCATAGTTAAAAAAAAGTTAATTATGTACCTGTGTAACATTTTGCTTGCTATATAAAATCATTTAGTTCCATTTATTTGCAGTCTTTAACTGATCATTTCGGAAGCATCTCTCAAAAATTAATTGCTCCAGGACAATATTACTTTCCACTTCACAAAGTGACTGGCATTTCTGTCTTGTTTTGCTTCCCTCATTGCTTTGGATAAATTAAGCATCCAGAAATATGGTTAAACCCAGGGCTAAAAGATTTAGCTCAGAGAAACTTTAATACAATCAATCAATCATGTTTTGAGCATGGGGAAGGAATCAAAGGGGAAGTTTTAATTATCATTAGCTAGAAAAACAGTCCTGATGCACAATTTGATTACCCTTTCATACCATACCCTTGATATTTCAAATTTTTGACAAAGATATTTAAATTGAAATTGTTCTGCATATTGATATTAGATATCTACTTAACTACTTCAAAATGCCACTATGCTACAAGCCTTTATAACTACTTTTGTTGTTTTCTCCATGAGAAAGACAAGGTGGACGGGCAGACAGGCAGGCGTCTGTTCTGTAATCATATATGAAAAAAACTGACACTTTCATAATAAAAAGCTGAAGTTAATGTCTGTATTTCATAAACAAACCAGTTGTGCTACAACTGCCAGGGAAACTATAATCCTACAATAGAAGTTATTTCAGCAAATCAGACCTGCAATACATTCAACAGAACAAAGAAAATTCTTGTTTGTTTTGAACACTACCCAACGACAAGCAAGCAAATACCCCAAAACGTAGAATTCAAGAAAAGTTCTAAAAATCCTAAAATTCAAGTGCATTTAAGAAAGTCCAATGGTTAAAGCATTCAGGTGTATTAAAATTGGTTTCCTCACAGCCCAAGAACTGTCCTCAGAATTCAGTTATTCTCCTGCTCACAAACTACCTTTCTGATTGAAAAACAATTCCGTCCCACATATTCAAAATATATATTTTGCAGCATTCATGTAACTCCTACGTATACAAAATGCTACCATGGCAACGTGGATGCTGAAAGTGAGTTAAGTAGATGATATTCTGCAGTTAGATGCACTGTACTGATACACAAGTATGAATATTTCAACTTCTGTCTAGAGACAAATTTGCGATGCAGGGGAAAAAACAAACCCATAAGCACAAGGATGTTTTCTTCATTACACACCAGACCTAGACATTGGCATTGCTCATGATGTCACATACTAGATTTACTACTGCCTCAAAATCTTTTGGATTTATGCATCTTGTCTCCATTAGTTTGCTTCAAACAACCCCAAAATGTCTAATGGACTCTTATGGGCAAGATAAAGTTTCATCAGCTTTTATTCTAATTACCCTTTCCAGTTTAAGAAAGTAAACAAAACCCCAACACGCTGAAGGGATTAAGTCCTTGAACTTTCTCTTCTAAGCTTTTCTGATACCACAAGTTAGATGTAAATGTATTTAATGAAGTTAAACATTAATTTTTACAAGCCAAGTAAACAGCCAGTATATTAAAAAATACACCCCAGTTAGACCTTACGTGTTACCTGACCGACAGTAACAAAACCAAAAGAAAAGAAAAAAATACAGTGAAAATTTCCAGGTTATATACCTGCTATTTCAAAACATTAGAATTATGGTTGGAAATAACTGGTAATGATGGGAGTTGGAATAGCATTTGTTGTCATGACTTGGTGACAGCTTTGAGCAACAAATAAGCATATGAGAGACATTTCACCAGCAGCTTCCCTAAGCGCTGGCTACACACCAGCACACCACTGAAAGACCATTGTTTACAGAGAAAGAAGAAAAATAAAACAAACCACAAACCAAAAAACCAACCACCTTGGAACACAGCTGTCACTTCTTTAGTGTTGTGAATAAGTTCTTCTTGGCTAAAGCCATCAGATGTCTCACATCCCTTCAGTGATGGCCTTAATCTCATTCCATCTTCTTTCTAATTTGAGTCAATCAAGAGAAGCTAAATCCCTGTCCAAATTAATTTATAAAATTATGGTAGATTAACCTTTAAAGACGAAACCTCAGGTTTTATTTATTGTAGTTCAATAAGGCCCAGATGATGTTTACTTGGCTTACTAATAATTGCATCACTACAACCGAAGTGTTAACAGCTTCTGATTGCAAATAAATTTCCTCCGATGCAATCTGGAAACTGTTTTAAGAGAATATAACATCATCACTTCACATTTCTTAAAGTCTTTGCCACCTTACTTTTTTATTATAGATGATCTTTTGTGCTGGAATTCTGGATAAGTTAAATAGCTACTCTGGTAGCTCCTACCCAACAGAGATCAATTTGGCTTTTAGAGACCACAGATTTGGAAGGTACCCTGAGAGGATCGTTGAGCCTTATGCTTTTTCTTATAAAGGAACTCTCCCATAGATAATTGTGTAACATTTTTAACTCCAGTGAGAGCGCTTTTGACTTTTTTTTTTAGGTCCTTATTGAAGTAAAGATTCTCTTGGCAACAGTGTACAAAATATTTAGAATTATTGCTGCTGCTCCATAAAGAACCGCATGCACTCTTACTGGTCCAGCCCTCATTACCCTTTATTAATTATTATTAAGAAAAGACCAGTGTTAACATCTGTGAAACCTGATTGACTTCATTGGCTGGAAAATTCAGGACACACCAAGTTCTCAGTTTTCCTACAATCAAAAGGTTCCCATTCTTACTGTACTGGTATTCAAAGTAGCCCTGTCATTAGCACACAAGTGCTTCACTTGCCATCTAGCAGAAAATGGCATTGAACAGACTCATGGAACAATGGTGACCAAAATAACCAATTATATATAAATTGCCTGAGTGCCTTGGGATCTCCGGGTGAGTAACTACAACAGTCTGTCAATAATATGCTTAAAATCTGAGCTACAAGGCCATCCAACTATACTATAGATCCTTATCAGTGTATCTCCAGATTAGCAGTAAGACCTAGATCCATAACAAGGTCATTTCCCACAGCTTACAGACATTAGCAATCTGACATATAAGACTGCTCCCAGGGGAAAAAAAAAAAAAAAGAGCAGTATCTTCTTATGAAAGATGTCTGTTTGCCACCACATGAAATATGGTGATATTATTGTTTTCATTGCAGAGACTATCAATGCGTAATAATACAGGTTTTCCTATTTATTACCAATTCACAGACTTTCTAATAAGACTAATAAATCCTTTTGCTATTCACATTTTAAAATAGATGGAAAAGTACAAGCTGCTTCAGTGTAATCTGGATACATTTGGAAGATCTTTTATTTTTACCTCTATCAAAAGAGTTTAAGTTCTTTCACAACTGCACACAAATAAGGGACTGCAGCACCATATTGCATGTTTGTCCTTTATAGCGTATTTTAATCCCTGTGAAAAGGAAGCCATAAATTTGAAGAAACTTTAGAATAGTAACAGCTGAACTAGCAAGTTGTCTTCAAGACCAGTATATTCCCCTCAGTTAGAGAAAATGCAGCAACATCAAAAAAGTGGGCAAAGCATACAATAAAGAATTAACTAGTATAACATTCACCTCTATATTATCATCTTGCCTTTTGTGTATTCCACATGTTCAGAGCTACTGATTTATACAAGTCATTCCTTAACTTAAATCCTTTCCTACTAGTTTAGACTAGCACATAGACAGTATTCTGAAGCCACGGCTCGTGGAAAAATGAAGCACTGCTGCAACACCCACCAACTATCCTTAGAAAGCACTTTTCCCGTCCCCCCTTCGCCACTGCCGATTACCATTGGTTTGAGCAAAGCTGGACTCTTGGGTATCATGTACTACATAAATTTTTTTTCTAACACTGTTGATGAGATGGGAGAATAAGCTCCATTCTACTCCAGCATGACAGTTGATGATAATCAGTAGCTACCTCGTTTCAGTCACTTGTTTGACTACAACATGGGCATAATCAAAGAGTTAACACCCATTACACAGTACCCTTTTGAACTTAATTCCATATGGCTACTCCCACCATAACAGATGGTATAGTTATTTGTTTTCAGTTTACTCCGGATGTACTGTTTTCTGTCTTCTGTTAAAATGACTGTGGCTAAACAGTGAAAATGACGGCTGCCCATTACTGTTGTCCTTTCCTTGCAGCTTGCTATCTGAAAGCTTAAGGACAACGCTGCCAAAGGAGAAGATTGCTCATACACTGCAGGCTTTCCAATTGCTGGTTTTGCTCCTCTCCACTCCTCCCAATGGTAGCAGCTTCTTTCAGCTGAACAGAGTAGCTGCTCTCTGGGAAGGAAAAGTAGGAGACTTGCTTGTAGCAGGAGCAGCTACTTGTCAGGAATACCAATACCACATTATCCATGAAGAGTTTTTCCCAAACTCTTTCAAGTGATCCAAGTTTGTTGTTTATTCACAACACCTTTTTTTCATTGCTCCAGGTAAGATAACAATCTTATAAAAAAAGTATTTCATTAGTGACCTCACAGACTAATATTTCCTATAGCAACTAAATAAACTACTTGTACATTGTTAGGGAGAGCTAGGCCACTATGTAATGTTGTTTTTCCTTATTTTGTGCTATATATTCTCATTAACTCTCCTAACAGGAAATCACATGACCATGGGGGAAGATGAATCCTCATTATTACTTTTCCATGTTAGCATCAACTCATTGAAAGAAGGAGGAATGCCTGGGCTGCTGAGAGAGTAAGAAAAAACCAGCTAAGTTCCAAGGCAAATCTCTCTATTGAAAGAGAGAAAGGAGATCAGAGACAGTCCTACAGTTCATTTTGCCCACAGATTCAAAGTTTAAGCTGAACAAATACCTCTACACCACTGACATCAAATACAACAACCTAGCAACCAGGTTTTAACTTCACTTTAAACTACATTTTACTAAACTTAATTTGACTTGGCCATATTATTTTTTTAAGTGAACCTCTAGAGTTTAATCTAAAACTTCATTACAAGCTTAAGATGAAAACAAGCTCTGAAATTAACTTTTTTGGGAGTTGTATAAAAATGCTCTTCATGACAATAATATATGACAATATTATAGTATGTTTCACTTTGACTCTTTATATTACTTCTGTTATTCATTAGTTCTTTAATAATAAAAAAACACTGAAAAATAAGACAGGCTTCAGTTCCACATAGTGATGTGCTTGTCTTTTCCCTCCACATCCAACTAAGTGTACTGAAGATATCTTTAAGATCAATGAAAACAACACAAGGCTGAACTTTCTGCTTGCTCCACAAAAAAAAAAATTAAGATGCTTGTGTTAGAAGTTATGACAGTTATTCAAGGATTGATTTGTAATCAATAAGTGCATAGCTATGTTTTTTTTTAAAAACATTTCTATCACCAAAATATCAATGCCCAGCCAATAAGCACCGTATCAAAGTGAATGGTTAGTATGCAACATCTTAATAAAACCCCCAGTTAAAAGATCCAAATTATGGTCTATTTTATCCTAAACGCCAGTACAAAAAAAAAAAACCATCAAAACCCACATAGATGCTTTAAAGTTATACTACTAGCATTTCATAGCTTCAGACAAAGTTATGGTATTCCAAATAATTTATTTCTAGCTAGATCGTGTGCCTCAGGAAAGGCTTTAGATGATTTCCATCTCTTCCTGACTCCTCCTCCATAAAGATGAGGTTCATATTTAATTCAAGCTATTCTAAGTCACTTCCTTCTCTGCCTTCAAAATGACACGCTGCTTGCCAAATATCAGAGTAACATGGCAGCGAGCAAGAGCTGTGATCAATTTTCAAATTGTACTTGGATAATGGATACAGGCATATTTCATGCAGATTACAAAACGGGGAGGTCTTCACTGAATTTTCACTATGATTTATTTTATATAACAGAGATGAGGCTAGAAAGCCAGGCAAAAACTCCCAATCATTTATGTAACATAATGACAACAACATACATTAATTTACAATGTAAAAAGACATCTTTGGGGATGATTTCGGCCACTGTTCAATTAAGTCATTAGCTTTCATTTCTTAGTAAGACCCATTTAAAAATCATCCAAATGCCAACATCAAAATGAAATAAGAATTATGTACTGCTAAATTATAAAACAATCTCCTTAATGCAGAAAAATCAATTCTGCAGACAAGGTGAAATTTGTGCAAATGTCTCTGGCAAGAAATAACCATTATTCAGTCTTTTTAATATTTCTCAGAACTTAAATTTATATATCATCTATTTACTTGAATTCATGTAATTAAGACTGCAGATAAATGACCTCTATAGCACTGCACTATACATAGGTTGATGGTACTTTTTCAGCAGTAAGAGTGAATTTCCTCCCTGGGCAGTAGTAGCGAGGGCTCACCCTCATCGATCCCAAGATCCTGAGCAGATGCTCCACTCAGGCACTTCACCCAACACTGCATTACGCACCCAACAGTGCTGTAAGCATTTCTATCTTTTGCTGCTTTAAGAGTCACAACTACAGTAGCTTCACTAGGAATCCAAATTTTCAAAGGCAATTTTTCCTCAACAGTAACCTGTGCTCTAAGTTATTCTCAGTCCCAACATTAACCTCCTCAAAAAGTATTAGTGTGCTGTGATGATATATATATTTCTATAATCTTCTAATAACATTTTGGCTCTACAACATTCATTTTGCCTAATGAATTTCTGTTCAGATTAGGTCACCTTGAATCATTTACAGCACTAAGAAACAAATAGAGTTGAAAATCCCTGTCTTTCAGGTGTTGCCACCGTTAAAGGCTTTTTGTTTTCTTCTTTTAGACCTTAGTTAACCATTTCAAGGACCCAGGTCACCTATTTTGGTAGCGGATCCATTTGACAATTGTGCTTCGGCAACTCTTAAACATTCCGTTATCATCATTTGATACCTTGCACTAATGTTTATAATGTATAAACTCTTCATATTACAAATGGATTGTGGTTACCCCAGAAGTTGATCACTAGACTTGCACCGTATCTGAACCAGCAATTTCTTCCACTCAACACTTCCGTTTCACCCCAAGGCAGGGAAATACACAAGGATGTTCACGCTGCATTTGCTACAGTAGTACAGAGTTCTACATGCCCAAGCTGAAGGATACAAAGCACTGCAAAACTTTCTGCTGCTGTTCTAGGCTAAGTTGAATCCACTATATCTGTACTACATCAATATGTAGGATAAGCATAATCCAATTTTTGAGTCTGCGATAGCCTCTGTGTTCTCCAAGATGCCCTCTGGTTAATCAAGCATGGCCAGCCAGGTACACACTCACTGCCCATTTCATTGCAAAATGACAATTTTTCAGTCAGGAAAAACTGATATCCTGCTTTTGTTTTGAATCTATTTGCAATATCAAATATGAAGCACTAAGGGTTCAGCATATATAGTGGATACTAATCTAGGTGGATGTAAACACGTTTACAGTTTTTGCAGAGGCTGAAGGAAGAATAAGTATGTTGAAGTCGATCAGGCATTGCCAGAATTACTTCACTTACTTATCATGTGCAATACATACTGTCACGATGAAGGTTATGTTTCCTTGGCAACTATCAAATACATTCCTAATGTCCCTGAAGAATTTCTAGTCAATAATGATTTCAGTCCTTTAAAGCCTATGTATTTAAGCTAAATTTTCGGTTAGTTGAATCCTACTTGCAAGTTTGTGTATTTAGTTCATTATTGTCAGGTAGCCGAACATTTTTATGAAGGAAAGGTTTTAACCTATACCTTAGTTCTCTTCAGAGTTTTAGAACAGCGCACCTGAAGAAAGCGAAGATGTCAATCAGAAATAAAAACTTGCAAGGAACCTACCCCATCTTTCACCACAGAAATCTAGGATCAAACTGAATTAACGTGAACACTGAAATTACACGACAAACACTAATACCCACTCACATGTTTTTTCACTCAGGTAACTACTACATTGAGAACATGAAAAGCATATGCAGTTTTAAGAGAAATGAAAACAATGAATGCAGATACTAAAGTAGAATAATAAAAAAACCCACAGATTTGACTTCAGCTGGCCCAACAGAAGTTTTAACATCCCTAAGACTACTAACAATAAAGCAAGGATCTGTGGACAGGGTTTGGTTTGCTTTTTTGTTAGTTTGTTTTAAGAAATTAACTAGCAGATCAAAGCTAAACCTACTTCTAATGTCTGTATAGTGGTCAGCATGTGAAACAAAAACACCAGAAAAGAGAAAATGAGCATATTACAATTCTTCTGAGCCTTCAAAATGGCTGCTTTCTGTAAACATGGCCTTTTACTGTTGGGGCGAAAAGGAAAAAAACAAACTAACCCACAACACACAAACAAACCAACCAAAGGAAAAAAAATCCACAACTCTACAAAATGGCATTTCATCCTTTAACTTCTGTATTTCAGCTCTACAGCTTTTAGATGGAGAAATTACCCCTAATGACAGATGACAACATGGCTTCCAGGTTCAAATCTGCAAACTATTTAGCTGTACTAGTCACCAGTGCTGACCAGGGAAACACAGAAAACAAGTTTGATATTAGCGGCTGCAAGCCTGCAAGTAGCTATCAATTAAAAATATCTCTTTTCTTAATGTTATTAGTGATCTTACAAACTTCATTTCAAAGGCAGTTGGAAATAAATAATAGAAAAAAATATATTCCAGGTCAGAAGATTATGAAGAGGATAAAAATGAGACTCTGATAGTAGGAATAGGGATTAGAGATGTCTTTCAATGTTTCCAAAAATGACATAAAATTTTATCTGGAGCAATTTTTTTTTTAACCTCCCATTTTCATTTAGTATTTACTAAGATATGTAAAAACTTACAAACAATCCCTAAGCAATTGGGCTAGTAATGGTGTGGGCTACCATACGAAGTGTTAGTTTCCATGTTTATTTCAGAGTTTTCCATCTATTATGTTAACCCCAAACAAAAAAAAAGTAAATAATCATGCAGGAGAACTCCTAGAATATTATAATGCTTTGGCAAAATAAAAGCAAAAAACATCTTGCAAAGTACACCACATCTATTAATTTTTTTTATGCTGTAAGAAGTTACCTTCTAAGCATTAGTGGTCCTCTGGACACTTAAAGGAAAGCAGTGGTACAGCCTTCTGTGCGCTTTTCTATGGTAGAGCAATAGCACAGAGACTTCAAGTCAGTCCATTGAAATATCTAAGCTTGTATGTTTGAGGATGAGACCAGAACCCTCTTTCAGGTAAAACATATTATTTTGCAAATATCTTCCAACCATGCCTGCAGTGAAGGTATGGTAATTAGCAGAACAGAAAAGGGGAAACAATACATACTGCAGCAGGAAAGAGATTACAAGTAACACTGAATAGCTTAAATTAAGTGTCAACCAGTGTCACCACTTTGCACTCCAAGAGTGTCACATTTTGAAGCTATTAGTAACAGCCATGCTTTACCACAGCTACTTTTCCTCCTCCAGTTTTATATGTTATTCTTACTGTATTAGTAAATTGCTGGACCACTTTTAATACCTCTCATGACTTTCACCTCTACATTCTATTTATCTTGGGCACCACAGATAGCGACTGCCTTGCTTCCTTGTTAAATTTAATGACAGAGATTAAAGGGCCCATGTACACCAGTACTTCACACTGAGCACTATGAATCTTCCCCAGTGCTCAGCATCTCCAGAAACCAGATCATAATTTGCTGATTCAAGATTCTACTTCCACCATCTATTTACAGAGGCCTTGAGCACTGCTGCCATCCCTGTATGTGCTTATCCCTTCAGTTCAGGATCCCTACTATCCCTCAATCTGCATCACACCTCATCACTCGCAAGTTTCCTTTCATCAGCATCTTTGCAAGGTTTTTAGCCAGAGAAAAGTATTATCTTATTAGTTAACTTTTCTGCTTACTTAAGGGTTAATCTTGCAACTTTTCACCTTCTTGTAAAGCACACCTTAACCTTCCTTACTACTACTACTGTAGCAGCCTCCACAGCTCTTCAAGTGTATAGCCACAGCATTATCAGAGAAACCTGCCTTTAATAATACCTCCAAAGTAGTTTGAAGACTAAGTTTACACTGCCCTGCTCTCATTTCATCTTTTTGGTTTTATTATCAGTGCACAGCAAATAGTGCTGAGATCTTAGTGCTACCTGTAATTCTTTTATTTCCAGAAGATAATTTGAATCAGAGTGTAAATTTTGTCACAATAAGAATTTTGAGAAGAGTGTTAATTCTAGGACTCTTACTGAAGATGAGAGCATTTCTATGATGTTCTGATTTCAGGATATAATCAATTCTGTCATTACTGTTATACCATGGTAACTAAAAAAATTCTTCCCTCTCCCCAGTGTATGTTTCAGTGCCTGATGAGAAACAAAATACCTCATAGAAAGTTACACAAAGTTGGGAAGTAATAATAATGATGATGATAATGATAGGTTTTGATTTCTATTTACTCAACATGAAGAAGAACTATGAAAGAGCCATGAGGACAACATATAATCTTGTGTGTGTAGGTAAAAGTCAGTATCCAGTAAAAAATCTATTACAGGAGATCTTAATATTTTCTACTGCCAGGTGGCAGAAGAGAAATGTACAATAATATTTTAAATACTTGCTACAACAAACAGAAAATTTCCTAAAGAGTTTGACAAATGAGGTCTCTTTAATTGATGCATAATACTAAATCCCCCCCCCTTACAATATGAAGGCCTTCACTAGATTCATAGAAGTTGCTCTTTTGCTGGTGTCTAATGATATAAATCAATTATTAAATTATTAAGAATATATTCTCTCAGTACTTTGTCACATTAAAACTTTTAATCTACCCTCATGTTCAACTCAGTGGTTCTGTTAAACATGTCTTTTTGTTCCTTAGTGGTAGTACTTCAGTCAGGGCTTTTTTTTTTGGTTGGTGGGGATTCTTGAGCTTTTGGGTGTGTTTTTTTAGGTTGCCTTTTTTTTTTTATACTTATACACTATCCATGAGATTAAAAAAAGAGCCCTTCATTTTGAAATTAATATCTCTTGATCTAGCAGTAAATTCCTATACACTAAATACAATAACAAAGACAGGCAAAAGGTCTTTTCTTAAGAATAAAAACAAACACATTAACGTGTGACCAGTACAATCTGCCTTGTGCTTCTTAAAACACAAATACCATTGAAATGCACTTATTGACATGCACTTATAATTGTTGAATATTAAGAAATATTATGGGGAACATACTAAATTTGGAATGATATGATTCACTTGAAGAGATGAGTTCTGGGGTTTTTTAAATATATATGTGTGTATATATATATAAAAGAGTTATCATAGATAACTCAAACCACTAGAAGGCAGTCCAGTTATTTTCTTCAGAGCTGGTATTTTTCCTCATGACTAAAGTTTTGCTGTAGGAAAATCTCAGCCAAAAAATAGTTTACAAGAGAAGTCAGTCAATTAGGTTTGTAAGCTGTAAAGGTCAAAATACTTCTGTGAAATATTCCCTTTAGAAAGCTTGGAAACAACCCTTTTCTCCAGAATTTTATGACAGCTGGTAAAGCAAGAAGACATATGTTTTTTTGTATTGCCCAAATAAAAATGACTGATCAGACTTATTAACACTGATTCTCTCAAGACAAAAGCAAGCATTTCCAGCAATTTTATGCAGTTTTTATTATACATTAGCAATATCTGCTTTTAGATGAGCAATATTTATCCTCAACATCTCTTTGCAGGGTTTAAAAGGATGCTTCCAAAAGTATTAGCTTACATGGAAACTATTTTTCAGTCTACTGAGAATGATTAACCAAAGCTTTTAATGCTACAGAAAAAAAAAACAAGCAGTGAGGTCTGATAAAAGTCATGCCTCTAATTATCTGATTCATAAACCAGAGAAGTTCACTTACTTATATTTTGAAAGAGATTTAAGAGTTTTCTTTTCCACGCACTTACAGATTTCAAAGCCACAGAAAAGACTATTCAATATTCTAATGATAGAATAATAAATTCCCTGTAGTAGATAAAGTCCCAAAAGACTAAAAGTAACCCAGAGATGTACAAACAATAGTCCAGTAAAAATACATTCAGTAAAAATCCATACATCTTCCAGAACAGACAGTAAGCGTAACAAAAATAAACATGAATATCTACAATTAACCAGAAATCTTTCAAGAAAATGAGTCTAAAAAATCCCACTCAAATTCTTTAAAATAAAGAAATCTAGTATAGCTAGATCTTTCCGTTTAAATATTAACCTGCATTGTTCTAGATACAAATTGAAGGGTAGCACTAGAGAAAGAGAATTCCACACCATGTTAACGAAGTTAGTTTATGGAGTAAGTTTTCAGTAGTGGACACAAGAAGAGCTGAGAGGCATGGACATATGGGCTACATTCCATCTAACCAGATGGACACACACAAGGTTATGTACCCTGGAAGGCACAAAGGTGTTCAGGCCCTCATCTATATCACATACTTTTTTCCTGTGATCAGCGTAACTCCCTGCTGAGCACAAGCCAGACAGAGAAAAGGCACTAGGCAGACACGTTTTGCCCAAGACTTGCAAGCTCCCTGTCAACATGCAGAGAAAAAACTAAAATTTTGTGCATACAAAGGCTGCTTGGCTTAAAATACACAGCAAACAGGAACTGGGATATTATTAATAGCTTCGAAAATAGAAGCTGCTAGACAGTTATGCTATTTGTGTCCCTCATACAGACTGCCCCACTTTCTCAATACTATACATGATGACTTTAATAGAGGATTCTCACACCTTTAAGCACATCAATATTTTTATTTTTTTTTCCCCAGGGAGTATTTTCTGCTTCTTTAACATAAGCCAGGTACATAACACTCCCTGACATGACACTCGTGACACAGCACAACAGCAAAGACTTCCAAACATTTTCAATAAACAAACATTTTAGTGCTGACAGATGACTAATTATCCACCAGTCATAAAACAATTTTGATGACAGTATTGTGAGCCAGTTCTCTTAGATGACAATCGGGGATCAAGTATTAAATTTAAATCAACCTTACCTTTTCCCAGTTTCTATGCTTTCTGTAGAGAGCGAACCAAGCATCACAGCACAAGCCACATGCAATGCTCTGATAACTTTGCACTTTGGCAGCCAGCAGAACTTTGCACACAGTTTAATGTAAAATTGGATTAATAATGTATGAGATTGTCATTTGATGGTTCAGGAGAGAGATGAACCTATGTAAAAAAAAAAAAAAAAAAGAAAAAAAAAAAAGAGGACAGGAACTATTTTAGCACTCTCAAAAGTTAAGGGCACATTTACTTGCCCAAAAGTAAAATTAGTGATTTTATTTGTGGCAGCAGGCTACCCCACAACTCTCATTAGTTAGTTCAAAAATTCTATCCAGAGAGCAATTACTCATACTCCCAGGCCATAAAAAACCCAGAAAAAAACAACCAAACTTGAATAACTACGTATCTGGTTTATACACTGCATAGAAAGACAGAAGAAACTATTTTGCAGTTTATTGCTAAATGTAGTAATGTCAAGATTACAGCTTGGATATATTGGGACGGGATGAAAAACAAAGCTACAGGAAAACATCAGAACTGGCTGGCCTGCACAATTAACTCTCCAATAAAACATAACCTGTTGTTACGTCATTTTACTTGTGAGGGGCAATGGACACTAGACAATGGTTTAACCTGGAAAAAGATAGTAAAGGAACTGAATTTTATAGCAGGAATTACCAATGGTGCAACAAATAATCTGTCTAAGCACAGAAGATTAGACCACCCTTAAATAAAGTTAACACACATGGATTGGTGAATATTGGACGTGGGGAGGTCTACGTATCTCCTAGTGCTCACATTTTCTAACAAGATTCAGCACAGCAAACACCCTAATCTCCCTGAATAAAAAAACCCAACAGAACACAACATTTTGAAGACAGACCTTAATAGACATTTGTCAAGCACAACGGAGAAGCTAACTGAAGAACCTTTACTGAACTCTCCTCACATAACAAAACGAGACTTTGAACTAAGACATTCTCTAACCATAATAGGAAATAAAACATAAGCTTCCCTCCACAATCGAATTGCTGGTTCACGGCCATCCACTGTCTACCCTTCTGGTTCAGAGAAGCAGAATGAATGACTTTCCTCTTCTAGCTTTATGAAAACAGGTTTTTGTAAATATTGCAGTGCTACGAGATACAGTCAAGTTATGGGCTTTTTCTTTGTTTTGTTTTTATTGTACCTAATATATATAAGCAATAAACTGATGAATTAATCTTGTTATGTTTTTTTCAAAATACAAAATATTACAGCCCACTGTTTTCATCACACAAAACATTACTTCTTCAAAGCCTCACAAAGGTCCATGAAAGCCAACATGACTGGCAGGGATCGTACAATAATCTTAGAGATTCTTCGTTAAACAGTGGTCCTCTACCACAGAGACTTTAGCATCTGAGTAATGGGATATACTATTCTGCATGCTAATTTGTACAAAAGCACCCAAACAACCAGTATTGTCTATGTTTCTCAAATTACTCCAGTAAACACTTAACATAAGAAATTAGAGTGAAGTCAAGAGAGAGAAAAGGGATTATGATAGAACAAAAGGATAAAAGGAAAACACCGAGGAAAAATTGAGACAAAATACAGCAATTTAACCCACATTTTAGTGCAATATCTGAAGTATGAAATTCTTAAGAAAAACTCCTTAGGAAAAAAAGGCTGATGAGGCTGCAGGTCTTTGAATCGTAACATGCCAAGACAGCTCTTTAATCTTGCAGCCTGTCTATAATAACATTCTAAAATTTTACAGAGCTAAGTTATTTTTTTACTTTCCTTTCGCTGTTCTTTTTGTGCTATCTAATGCTAATGTGTACACTGAATAATAGTCCCTCAGCAAAAATAAAATTTTCTAGTTATTCTTTTTCCAGTACCTACCCTTTCTGACAATTTCAGTAAGGCTTGTCAGGGTCAAACCCTTTTTGTACCATCATGCCTCGTATCCCTGTAGTCCTACAAAGATGAGATGAAGCAAAAGGATTACTTTAGTTGGATCTTCACAGGTGCTAACTGTTGCCAACGTTTCGTGCCTGAACAGATGTTTTCCTAGCCTCAACAGAAGTAATATTAAAAATTATAGTATGATATTGATATGGGATGTATTCACTCATTAGCCATATTATGCATTAAGTGCTATTTAACGCAGGTAACCGAGAACAAGTTATGATAAACTGGAAAACATTCAGAACATCGAGCAAAACCAAGTTACTGTACTAACAATTTGCCGAAGTAGAAGAAAAATTGTTAAATTACCTCATATCATCAAACAAGCTTGTGCTGCAACCCATTCACTTAGTAGAGCTGAACATGTGAATACAATTGCCATTTTCAGACCCTTCCCTGTGAACAGAATGCAAGCACAATTCCAGCACAAGTCCATACAGTATTTAGTTCCTGTATGTTGTTTCATTGTTCTTCAGTATTAAAATCTGAATGTTTCCATGAAAACCCATGAGGCCCCCAATTCTGCAGAACTTCAGTAGCCTGCATTCCCACTGAAGATGGGCTTGGCAGTACCAAGAAGACTTACAGACTCTAGAGCTGAAGGACAGTTTTGACAATTGAAGTTGTAAAATGTTGGTAGATGTTAGAACTGCATTATTAATGTAAATCAATAAATTAAATGAACTAGTCTTTTTCCAGCATATCATCTACTGCATAACAAAATTCAGGAATATTTTAAAACAGGCTCCAAAATTGTATATGTATTTAAGAAACATCTTTAGCAATATTAGGGCTTCCAGAATTAATTCAGAGTGGCTCATGTGTTACTAGCAAAATTTTAAAAAATTGTTTTGTTTTTATGCAAACAAAGTACACAACAAGTGTATTACAAGTACAGTACTTCCCCTACACATTTCAGTTTCAGTTTTGGCATTCTCACTGCCATCTTCCTTATAGGCACATCTATCTAATACTTATTTGTCAATATGCTAATCCAACAAGAACTTTGATTTAAAAAAAAAAATTTTCTCCCCTTAAAGAGAGCTATTAATGATCAGCATTTTTGCAACTAGTCATTTGTTCTCAGTTTGACTACTGCTAATTTCTAAACACAGGCCAAAGTTCCTTTTGGATAGAGTAATTTCACTTTTTTACTGGAAATTTATGAAGCGAAGTCCAGTGTTATTTTAGAAAGTACGGGGACTGTATGTAATCAGGCCTTACAGACAGTTGTACCATCTAGAACAGTGAAAGAAAAAAAGTAGTATTCATCCACTTTTAATCTCAAAAGGGAATTCTCAGCAACAGTTAAACAGACACTTGATCAGAGTTCCTGGAGCATCCCTGAGTAGACAGAGCATAAAGTCGAAGTAGCAATTCCAGCTTCCTTATAGAAGCATTACAGCTATTTCTAGATGCAAGTTTTTGTGATAATTCCTTCTAAATTAAATTGTTAAACTTTCAACAGTAATTCAAAAACGCTATCCCTAGCCTTATGACAAGTATTTTAGAAATTCCTCATCACACTGAGCAGAATAATTACGCAATGAAGCGTTACACCTCCAGGAACTGAGAGAAAACACAGGGATTAAAAATGTCTTGCAATAAGGAACTTACTTTAATCTATAAAATTTGGGAGAAAACTTAAGAGATAATTCAAGCTGGGATGTTCTGTTCTGCATTAGAAATATAAGTTATATTATAAGTAGATCATCTAAATTACTTTTAACATTTATTCACAGAACAGTTTTTGCTAACATTCGTTTCCTGCACCTTCAGTTAATTATTTCAACTACACAGTTTGAAGCCTAATTATTTTGCAGATTTATGGTAGTTGAACATCAGAGCACAAGTATTTGAACACCACCACCACTCCAGCTGCAAGACAAAAAAGCGTTTACCTCCAAAATTCCAGATAATTAAAAAGGACAACTTGGAAATCCAGTACCAGATGCACACGTGCACATACATGGGTGCACTGACTAGCAGTATACCCCACACAGTTCATTCTAAATCATCGTGTTTTCCTGTAAAACGAGTCATAGTATATGGCTGCTACTATATTAAGCAGCCATGTAAATACAGAAAACAAAGCCTGGCTCCAAACCATCCAATTATAAGTAAATAAATAATCACAAAAAAGATTTTGTCTTCTGACATCTTCCCTCTCCTATAGAGAGCTTCATTTAAACTGAAAGCAAAACGAGGTCTAGATATTTAGTATCAAGTGCACTGTAATAAATTTAGCAACCAAATCTGTCAAGGGTAAGATGTATCAAGATGTACTAAACTACAGAGCTCTTGCCACCCAATTTTAGACTCAAAATTGTATATGTGTGTGGGAAGTTTCCATTATGCAAGTCACTTCAAAGCAATCACCATCGCCTTTTTCAAACTATGTCATACCACCGATAATGTTATATTATGTCTTATTCTTCTTTGACTCAGTAGTAACACAAAAATCCACTAAAATATATTCTCAGCAGCCAATTTTTTTCCCATTGGAAAGCCTTTAAAATTCACATGCCTACATTACCCTTCTCTTCTATTCATTATTGTCCTATTTCCAAGGTCTTACTTCCACAAATATTCTTCACACACCTGGCTAACTTTCTCCTCATTATCATCTTCCTTACTGATAGTACCGCAAGGAGCTGATGCATAGAGTTTGTCATCTAGATGGCAGGATCATTTCTTCAAAATCAACAAAAGAAATTTGCCTTCTAAGGTTATTACTTTTATTGGTTCTTATTTCAAAGAGAATAGGGATAAAAGGGGAAGGCAAAGGAAACTCACTATAAGCTGGTGAGAACTATACCATTAAATGTACTATCAAGTAAATGGAGGGGGGGTGTGTGTATTTAAAAAGATGTACCTTTACAAGAACTATTTCTTACAATAACAACCTTTTTTGAGGGGTTGGATAAGGGAAGGTAATTGTACTCCTATACATGGCCTTAAAGCTCAAGCTCAGAAGGATAAGTAATCTGTATAGTGAAACACTGCAAGTTTAAAAATATTCACAACACAAGGATTCATAATCAGGTAATATCCTGTGTATGATAAAACAAGTCAACTTCAGTTCATTACCTATTAATCTTTGTGTCTCACAGGCTGGTTTTCTTAAAAAGAAAATTTGATACAACGTCCTGGTGAGAAACCAATCCATATCAAATAAATACCATCTCTTCGTATGAGTTTAAATCATCAAGCACATAATTTTTCAAAGTTCATGTCCTAACTATGCAAATGATTTGTTCATTTCTTTAGAGAGCATACCTCTATACATTCACTATGATACATTTAATGTTTCTTACATAATGCATATTTACACCCCAGAAACTGTTTAAAAGATTGTCTGTCCATCTCAAGCCAATGCTGTGTGATCATTCTTGTGACACTTTTTTTTTTATTTCATCTCTGCATCGATAATTAATACTAAACTGTAATATCACCTTTTGGGACTGTAGTTGCCAAGAATACTAGAGATATAATTATGGTTTTATTGTAGACTAGCCAAAAGACTTCTCTTTGTTGAGAGTGTAATTCAGACTCATCTACTGTTAATTGCACCTACACACCTCTTTTCACGAAGATATTGTGGGGTACTATGAAAATTATATACCAACACTTCTGTGACTCAAATTGTGTTTCTATCACATGGACAGGGAAACTACAGCACAAAGGTTCTGAATGACTTGCTGAAGGACGAAACTTCAACTAGAAATGAAATTCCAGTGTCACCCTAATTCTAATGTCTAGTGTCATGCTAACTTTAAGAAGCAGCAAGAGGCACATCTGCCTGGGCAAAGGCAGCTCTCCACTATGAATTCTTACTTGGATGAGTTCAGTTGCACAATCGTTACAGTGTCCTGTATTCCTCAATATTATCAATTTACTGTTGTATCTGACAAGGCAGAAATACTACTCTAATAGAAGTTTTGTCACCCTTCATCAGTATGGTGTGGCTGTTACCTTGCTTGCCAAAACTGCCAGCCCTCAAGAGAAAACCTCATTTAATTAGCTGAAGTTACACTTCAAAAAGCACGGAACTTGAAAGAAAACTATGCCAACAAACCAATATCTAAATTGTTGCAATTGTGGTGATAAAAAAATGCTAGGGGGACTCAATATTGTGGACTGGAGGTGTTTTGTTTTTTCCCCTTTTTTTTTAAATAATGGATTCCACAATAATGTTATGGAGTAATGGAATATTCCCCTTTGTAAAAGAAAAGCTCTGAAGTTTGGTTTGATTTCTGAGGACACATTCTTTTTGCTGCTCTTATCTTTCAAGCAAAAGAAGGAAAGGGGGAGGGAACACAGAGAGGGAAGGAGATAATAGTAGTAATAACAAAAGTATCTTTAGGAAAAGAACAAAAATTTTTACTTTACCAAAGGTGCAATTTAACTCAAATGCATCTGCATAATATTAAAACCATGATGTTACAAAGGGAGGAAAGACAATAATAAAGGGTTAAAACAGCTTGAAATTGAATCATAAGCAGTATTTGGAGTTTAGGATTTAATCCTGCAGGGATTTAATATTACAGTTCAAGAGCATACCTTCTATAACTGGCTATGCATGCAACTCCAGTTAACAGAGTTTCAGCAATTCACTGGAACTGGGATGGTCTCCATCCCATATTTCAGTCTATATGCATCCTGTTCCATGTAGTTCAACACCTCTTGGTAGCCCCAAGATTGATTTGTATCAAGCAGGAGTATAACATCTATCATGAAATAGCTTAAACCTCTTATGAACTGCCTCCAAAACACCCCATAGTCAACTAACCATGTTTTCCATGTTGAGCAAGAATAACCTCTGACTCAGCTAAATCAATATTTCTGGATAACTTCTACACATATCAATCAAGCCTTCACAAATGTATGCATTCATTGTCTTTCTTCTTTTAAAAAAAAAAACAAAAACAAAAACAAAAACAAAGCCAGCAAAACCACCTCTTCACTGCTGAAACTCTGCCATTTTCTCTCATGCATTGACTAGTTTGAAGAGTCATCAATGCAGCACTCTAACATAAGAACAAAAAATACAAACAGGGCTGGAAAAAGAATTCCTATATTTATCAGAATTTTATCCTATATTTATCAGAAACTTCAGTGTTTAAGTTACTACTTTAATCCTTAAGAGACTAAAAAGAGATATGGACTTCAGCAAATATTTTGGGGAAGCCAAAATAACCTGCAAGATTTTAGGGTTCACAAAAGACCGAAGCATAAAGGGCACGGGATCTGAGCTTTCTTTAAAATCACCTGGTGATCCTATGACATTGGGGGGGGAACAAACAACAAGACAAAACAAAGATAGCAACACTCAAAAAATTCTCTTTCACTCTGTCAAAGATTGTAATTACAAGTGTCCCAAAATAGTAAGGATTTTGTTCTCTGAAAAGCATTTCTCCCAATTTCAAAGAGTAAAGTAAAAGTTGTTGCCGTTTCAGTATTAATCAATTGCTATCCTGTAGAGAAACCTGCACAAGTTATGTAAAATAAACACGATAATGTACCTATATTAATCAATAGGCAAAGATCAGCAAGTATTTATCAACATAGGAACATTTGGCGGGTAATTACTCTCAGTGAGTAAAAGGAGATATGAATGTGCCAAAAGCTTTACCAAGTTACGATCCAAGTAAATTAAATAATTTGTGTGCCTATTTTGTAGCCATTATCTTCATAAGCTTTGTAGATTTCAGCTGTTAAAATAAAAAGTATCTGCAGAAACTTCTCTCACGTACTAGACAATCTCACACTAGCCTGCTAATTTTGGACAACAAAAAACCCTGAATGCACTATCATACTAATTTGTGTTTAGGTCCTAGTTTGATTACCACAATGCAATTATAAAAAAATTGTATCATTTATTTTCAAAACGCTTACATCATAATAATAACCAGCTAAAGTAGTTCAGATGAAATCTGGGGCCAAGCTAGTCAACTTTCTGATGGGCATTTCTGATCTGATGGAGATCACTCCTGAATTGTTTCTAATTGTCAGCCATAGCAGATACACTTCCTGTCTGTTCACTCAATTGTCTCTTTCATAGCATACCTGCGAGGCTCCCCCAAGATCAAGTGCCTCTGTTTGCTCAAAACTGGAACCAAATCATCTTCTTAAGTGTTGAAATATGCCACAGAAAATTATTTTGCACTATCCACTTAGAGTGATTTCCTTGGCAAACAGTCTGTTCTCAAGCCTCCTGTGGTTTGTCTAATGGTATTCATTTGTCACTTCTATCGTTGCCTGTATCTCGCACTAGCAAGAAAGTGCAATTACGTGTACTTAAAGTGGAAACCCACTGCACAAGATGCTAATCTCCTTGGCAATTCTTGGCAAAGTGTTGGAGTGGGGTTTTTTTGTGTTTTTTTGTTTTTTTTTTTTAAAATGTGCACTCACAACACCAGCAGCAATCGGCCTTCAGTCTGTCACTACAGGATAACAGCTGCACAAGGGAAGTGCAGAGGATCCAGCTGAAGAAACCCACAGTCTGCACTGAAGACCTTCAGTCTCTGTGGATCTTGGTGGGAAGTCAACCTGAGCAGGCTCTCAGTAGCTATGACCGATTTAACATAAACCCTCACATTTTAAAGGGAATAAATAGTCTCTCAGTGAGCTGTTCATCTCTAGCTACAAGGGTGAAGTATCTGCAACATTACACATTATCGCGGCAAAAAGGCATCATTTAAGGAAGACAAACACACAAGTCTCTTCATCACTCAAAAGAACACAAATATGCAAGTGCTTTGACAGCATGAGGGTCACACACACAATGCAGTCTTAAGCTGTTCTGAGCACCTTCAAATGCTCATGTAATTAGAATACTACCATCACTGGTTACTTATTTAATGAACAATATAGTACAATCAAAAGCTAAGCATTTTTTCTTGTTATCTTAGAAACTCTGACTGACCAAGGAATTTGTGTGTTTTTTGCATCAACTCATAGAACAAGATTTATGCAAAAATTCTCATCTGAAATTAAAGAAGCATTTAGACTCTTGAAGAAAAGCTGAAAGACAAGTCCATTTTCAATACCAGTCAGAGGCTCTATGGTGCATGGGTTCCACAGAGCATAAAAGTCTTCGTTGCAAAATCTAAATACTTCATTGCACACTCTTTGTAATGTGCTGCAAATACTTAGCATTAGTGTTACTAGCAGACATGAAGCGGCTTAAAATACTAGTGTACTTATTCTTTCCCAAAACTGATGGATTTAATTTTAGTCACTTTACAATATAAAACTGTTTTGTGATGCAGGTAAGGGATTTAATTCTTCCAGTGTAAGAGACTGCAATGACAATCCTCTTACCTCAGTTCTAAACATAGACTGCTCCTTTTAAAATATTTTTGTTTCTTGCTTCACCAGATAATAAAACTTACTCTCTGTGGATCGGCCAGTAGAGGGAAGCATCACATCCAAAATCTAGCAGAGTACAATGTTACCGTAATTCACCACCACAAGTTGAAACACTTTTTGATTCAACTCAAAACCAAGTACTTTCTCAATTGATCTTTTTAAAGCTACGACTTACCTGTATGGGACAGCAGAGATGCTGAAACTACTGAAGAAAGCTGCGGTTCTCTCATCAGATGGTGTTTGCTGTTGGAACTCATAGAAGTATTGTTGCACAAGGAAGGATACACATTAGGCAACATTCTGTGAGGGGCAGTTTAATTTTGGCATGACTATTTTATCAGAGTTTGGTTTGTGGTTCTGTTTGTTTGCTTGTTTTTAAGATGCTGTAAAACTCAGTTCTTCCCTGATCACAGTGGCAGTTAGAAATATATGAAGTAAATCCATAAATATTCCCTGCTATCCTGTTTTCATCTTATTTTTGTTTGCAAATTCCAAGTTTGAGATAGACATTCCTTTAAAATAAACTGAAGCAGTAAATTCTGCTCAGAAATCACATTAAGGTAAGAATTAGTAGAATGTGTCCCATGATACACATTTTCTAAAGCAATACCTGACATATAACACTGAATTGACTATTACAAGAGCACTTTTCTCGGATTAGTATAAATCCTTTCACTTCCCAGCATATTGATTTGGGTTTGTTATTGCCTCCTTTATGAGGCAACATGAAGGCTTCATGACCCCCTTCCTTAAGGGAGGTCTCCACATATTTATCATCCGATCAGTGAAGCCAAGAACTCTGATTAACCTCTGTGCCTCAGCGGCAAATTTACAATGTGACAAACCATCATTGTTAAGAAGACTTCAACCCATTTATGACTTCATACACGATAACAACTTCACCATCAACCTCAAAGTTTTATTAGGCAATTAACACACATAATAGAAAAATAATTATTGCAAAGATTATCACATGTCAGGCCTCAACTCATTCAAGCTCACTTAACAGATTGGCAGCACACCCACAGCATTATTTTTATTCTTTAGTCTTGTTTCCATTTACCATAAAAGTGAATAAAAATATTTACTACTGTATTTTCATATCGATGCCTAAACAGCTTATCAACTGTTCAACAGCAACTAAGATCTTAATATAGGCAGGAATAGTTAAGAAGTATATTTGACCATGAATACTCATTTCAGCTTGTTATTGCCTGCCTTAATTTACCACCAAAAGGTGCCAAGTGATTTTAAGATAAAGTCCTCCTTTTTCCTGTACTTCACATAGGTTGGGATATTTGCTTTCCTGCACTTTAGCTCAGACGAATGTAGTTAAACCAAGCCAATTGCTCTGTGGAGACTGGTTTTTTTTGTCTTCCTTTGCCCAAAATTTAAAAAGGTCATCAACAGATTTTGATTGTCTTCAGGTACAGAGAGAATACAAAGCTTAAATAGGTATGGAAACGCTGCACAAGGGATACACAAACAATATTTCATATGTCCCAAAGCTCTTAGTGCACGATGACATAAAAGCAAACACAACAGTTCTTTCTGTAGCTTTAAGAAGATGCAGGCACTCAGCAATATGAAACTCACAAGATGCTCTACAAAGCAACAGAATTGGAAGAGTGGAAAGATTAGCCACAGATTAGCAGCTGAACAAGGGGGACAATCACTTCCCTAGTCCTGCTGGCCACACTATTTCTAATACAGTCCAGGATGCTACTAGACTTCCTGGCCACCTGGGCACTCTGCTGGCTCGTATTCATCCAATATGAGGTCCTTTTCTGCCCAGCAGCTCCAGCCACTCTTTCCCAGGCCTCTAGCATTCATGGGGTTGTTGTGACCTGAGTGCAGGACCCGGCACTTGGCCTTGTTGAACCGCACACCATTGGCCTGGGCCCACCCACCCATCCTGTCCAGATCCCTCTGTAGAGCCATCCTACACTCCAGAAGGTTAACACGCTCCCACCTAACTTGGTGTTGTCTGCAAACTGACTGAGAGTGCATTTAATCCCCCCAGATCATTAATAAAGATATCAAACAGAACTGGCCCCAATACTGAGCCCTGCGGAAGACCCCTTTTGACTGGCCACCAACTGGATTTAACTTTGTTCACTACTCTTTGGGCCCAGCCATCCTGCCAGTTTTTTACCCAGCAAAGACTACGCCAATCCAAGCCACAAGCAGCTGTGTCCAAGCCACAAGCATCCATGTAAGCACTACGAGCAGGTAAAAGAACAACCAAAACAGATTTCAACATTAGAAACCGTCTTGTAATCCGTTGCAACTTCATTTTCTTATTTTGTATTCATTTGTCTGATGTCAGTAGTCACTGCAGTATCTTGCTTGGGCACGTTGGAAAAAACTGTACCAACTTCAACAACATTTGTTCCAGTCAGCCTACTCCACTACTACTTTCATTTGGTTTCTCTTTTAATTAAAGAAGTGCCTGCACAATGTGCCACTTACAATAGAATAAAAACTTACGTACCCTCCTTTTTGAGGGCTCAAGACAGCAAGGTTTACCTCAAATTTTCTCTAACTAACTTCACACATCAGACAGGCGAGCCTTTCTTTATTACTTTGCTAATAGTCTACAAATAGTGTTTTTAGAGGTCATTCTGCCAACAACTTGCTGCAAACCTTCAATAACAAGTAAGACCTGGATAACTGAATCACATTTCAGTGACATTAACAAATCCAAAAAAAAAAAAAAAAAGAAAAGGGTTTTCCCTGACATTCATTCCTTCTGACATGAAATTTGGCTGGCAGTCTTTAGCCTACCATTGACCAGAAATATCCAACTAACATTCGTATGAGAACATATCTATTCTCAGCTGCTTAGCAATGAATTTGATGAATTTGCCTGTCCAGTTGAATGTACAAGATCAGCTTTGGTTCATTTTTCGTTCATTTTTCATTCATTTTCTTGTCACTACTTGGATTTTAAATAAGGCTAGCATCCCGTGCAAGCTGTTTGTTGTTTTTTTTTTTTTTTTTTTTTAATGGCAGTTTCCCTAAGAGTTTTAACAGGCTATTTGCTCTGTCTAATTGCCCAAGGAAGAAAAGCTATATTCCAAAAATAATCTAAGTGGATTTATGTATCTGAGGATGTTCTATTCCCAAGTGATCACATTTAAACTACTCACCAGTTCACTTACTAAAATATCAACGCTACTCCCACCCACACCCCAAACCTTCAAGCATTGTCAGCTGAAGAGTCTGCAATCTCTTCTCATGCATCACTATGTCTGACATCATGTGGATATTTCTGTGCATCTATACTGGTTCTTATCACTGTTTTAAAGTTTTGGGGGAAAAGTGCAGGCAGAATAAGCATTCTCACCATCTAGCCACATATCTGTGATTGAATTTAGTTGAGGTATTGCAATTACAGATGACTTCAGTTATCATGTATGTCTAAGTGAGCCACAGTGAATAAAAAATAAAATAATAATAAACAGAAATCCTGGGTAGTATAGATAAGCATCTTTCCAAGTTCTGAAAAAACCTGAAATATTCAGCTGAAGCACAAAATCAGAAATAATTTGCAATGCAACTGCAGTCAAGCTCTAGTAATGACAGATAGCCTTTTTCAGTATCTAAACTCCTAGAACTGCAGGACAAATCTTGTTATGACAAAGTTATTCCCATCAGTAAATCAGGACAAACAGCTAGCCTAATCTCTACTGATGATTTATGCACCACAATCATCCTGTAAACTCACGTCTATGCCAAACTTAAATCAAATTGCTACAAACTCGGGGGGAGAGGGAATACGTGGCTAGATTAACATCAAATTAGAAAACAGCTCACAAAGAAATGAGCAGTTTTTCTGAAAAACAGTTAGGTAATGATTTAATGCACCAAATGTCGTGATTCTTAGTGGGTTTTCTTTCCCCACAAAAAAACAAGAGGGAGATCTACTGTCCTTAAGTTCACCACAACTTAACATACTATTTAACCCTTACATAACAGTACTAAGAACACTCACTTTCTTTAAAAGTGGCTTGTGATTACAAGCAAGATACTAACACCTCTGGACCTACTGTGAAGCACACAATTTTCATTTGAAGTCTTAGAATTTGTGTTTTAAGCAAATAACATGCTCTACTGTAAATACCTTGAAGGTCATGGGAAGATGGAATAAAGAACGGAACAGAAAAATACATCCATACAGCACAAATAGTCAATACTGCAAATAGTAGCCCCATTTTGGGCAGCAAAAGAAACAACGGTCACCTTCCAAATTTCTCATGTGCTTCAGTGAGACCTATACCTTGCAGGATTTTATGCTAGGACAGCTCCAAATTGTTCTAGTATATTTCATACAACCATGTAGTAAGTAGGAGAAACTAACCAGCTAAAGACTCAATTTGTTTTCACACAAATTCAGGTTAGTACAATGAACTGCAGCCTTCAAAGCCTATCATACCACGCAGAGCAAAAATTAACCTTGGCTTCTTAAGAGTCACCAGCAACTTTGTCATACTAAACAGTTAGCTTCATAATGCTTTACTACTGCTGTTCAGCAAAACAAGTCAAAAAGATACTAGAGGTTAAGCATGTTATGAAGTGTTTTCCAGTGTTCAGATGTATACATATATTCACAGGGCCTTCAGCAGCCACTAAAAAAAAAAAAAAAAGGTGAGAAAAAAAAAAGGGGGGGTGGAGAGTAAACACAAACTTCACCTTGTCACTTGGATTAGGTCAAATTCAATTAGTTCTTCAATATGAAATACAACTATACAACGTCTGTGACTCATTTCCTTTTACTAGATTTTACCACAGGGAAAAATATCTTCATACTTAGTTTACAATGCTAGTGTTAAGCATGTATAAACTTGTGGAAAACAGACAAAACAATATGCTTACTGAAGTTTGAACAACTTCTCATTTGTTGACATCAATTATGTCTCTTTCTTTGGCCCTGATTACATCAGAATAGCACTACTTTTGTCAGTATCTTCAAGTTCATTTTCATCCTCCTGCGTCCTTGGATTCAGTTAAAACGTCAGGTTTAGATCAAGTTAGTCACTTGCATTATTATTATTAACAATTACTGTATCCAGCTGCACACAATAATAAATATATTTTTATACAGAAGTATACAGGAATATCTTTCATAAATTATTTTTGCAGCTTTTTCCTCTAGTTACATACTTAATGGATGTTTTCATACAATGCCTTGTTTCCTGTTTCACCATCACTTCCTATCTAACAAAGCTCCAGAGGACATAAATCACAATGTTATCCATGAATCAGTGTTAACCCTGAGGTCCTCTCTACAGACTCAGGAAAGAATGGGGTGGTTTGATACTACTAATATCCATAATATCATACTGAGACCTGCAAATACATATGCTGGATTTATACATGTGAAATTAAACATACACAGACAACCAACCATCCCATTTGTTTTTTAATTTTATATTCCTGCAAAGTTTGGCAAGGTCTGTGGTCTGGACTTTAAAAACTGTGGAAAGCTTGAAGGTCAGGCATGAAAATGATGATAAAATAGAGTATTTTATGCAAGCTTCCTAGTTCAAGCTACTCTCTATTTCTGTATAGAGTTCTGTGCTACAGAGGGCTCAGCTGCTTTGTAGTAACACGGATTTCGCTTGTATAAGTAGGTCTGGATCTAAGCTGAAATTTAATGAAGAGAACTACCTAGTGTCATGACCAGGGCATTTCCCTATTTAGGATTCACTGTCACCCCTAATAACCAGCCTTTGTAAGATTTTAGAATCTAAGTCACCTCTGCTTTCTAAGACTAACTTTCTTTCATGCACTCATATTTAACACCTTTCCAGAAAAGGCTAAGCACACACCAAGACCTTTATTTTGTCCCTAGGCACTATATAACATCAGGAAAGCAACCATATTTAAGAGGAATTATTGAATCACGTAACTGGGATGGACTGAAGACAATCAAGTCTCAACAGACCCACTTCTATTTTAGAATTAGACTTTAACAGCCTAGCTTCTACTCCCTGCCTGAAGAAAACACGCTCCAAATCATATATTCAAACACATCAAGAGCACTATGTAGTGGCAGAATTCATAAAATACTTAAAATACAAAGAATGAGGACGTGTATGAAAGGAGATGACTATACACCTGCCTATCTCTCTGTCACTTAGAAAGCTGCCAGAGTGTATAGTGCTGTCTCCCCACAGCTTATACTGTCAGCTGTTTTCAGCACCGCAGACACGTTCCTCTTACTCATGTGCCGATGTCCAAAACTTACTTCTTAGAATGTGTAGCAATTGGACTGGTTTTTTTGTGCTGATAAAGGTCAATTCCAGAATTTCTTTAACAGAAATCGATGTTCTCTGTGTAGAGGATAAATTTATGTTGATAAAATGCGAACACCCTCCTGTCACTTCAATACAATGATGTTTTTGTTATTGACATGCACATCCCTTCAAAGATACACAACCACTCCAAAACTATACATTCTGTGTACTACTGAAGGTTAGTGACATATATTTTAGCTATCATGACTTAGTGGTCTCCAAGTGTCAGAGACTATTTCTAGAAAGCTTTTATTGCAGTCTCAGCTTCATCTTCAATCACCTTGTTGGTTTTTCAAATAATTGAAGAGGCAATACTGTCCCATACTGTTAATTTGTGACTCATTTATATTCTGGCCTTCAGAAAAAAACCTAAGTGTTTCTTTATCAAATTATGTTATAGCCCTATTACATGCTGGAGAAAAGTATTCCTTAAATATTAGGGCTTCAAAATAAAGTTTCACAACACAAAACAGACCCAAAAAGATGATTAGCATAAAAGCATTTGACTATAAGGGTAAATTTATAAAACATAAACCACTTAAGTCTACATTTAAGTCTAGATAGCAGATTTCGGAGCTTCAATGTAAAAAAATAAAGACCAAAATGAGCTCCCATCACTAGCAAGAATTTGACATGATAAAGCAATAGAGCACTCAACCTCATGATGAAATCCCATTTATAATATCTAATCATATTTAGCTAATTTCTTTATTTCTCAGAAAAACACGTCTTCCTGAAATTATTACTTCACTAAATTTGCTACAACATTATTGCCTCTTATTACGAACTAGCTGAATTTTTCTCAGATTTCTCTTATTTAAAGTATATTATTTTCATTGCATTTTGTGTTCTATTACAAAACTCTGTAAAAGCCTGGAAGTACTTGGTGCTTTACAGCGTACTCATAAAAAAGCAGGTTCATTTAAAATTGTATTTCACAGAATCACTTGTGCCCAGTGATGATGCCCCATTTCAATTTAATGTTTCTTTCCAGAGCAACAAGTAATAACATTAAAAACAACTGAAAAGTCTGGCATGCAAAAAAGCTACATGAAAATAATTAGTAAATTCTCTGCTGTGAATTGGTTCTCATCTGGTTACAATTAAAACGATAGGGCTGTAGCCCCTAACTTGTCAAATCTCCACAAGTCAGTCACGATCAAGGAAACATCAGTTAGCTTTCTAGACAGCAGAGCAAGCTGAAGTATTAGAAAGTTAAGAAATTGTTTGAGTTTGCTTTTCAGGAGCCACTTCAATAGCCTATTTCAGACAGCCTTGTACTGTGCTGAGATCAGCCTTTCACACGGTTAGCTTCTTCCAGCTGCAACAACTGTGGGACTTGGTGCAGCCTGGAAAAGGAGGGCCAAGCATGCCTTTACCAGTATCAGGCAATACTTCAAGTTCAGAGGCTACACTGTTTTATATGGAAGATAACGATTAAGATGTCTAACATTGTTTCCGAGTCCTGGTTAACTCCTATCAGAAGCAGCCATAGCAGTTAACTTAGACCACCATTGTCTCAGCGAAACTTCAGAAAAACCTGTATACCTTAACAAGCTGATAAATAATCCCCAGTTCAGAATTGCAGAATTATTTTTACTTACTACTTGAAGTTAGATATAAAGCTGCTTTGCAGGAGATTGAAGCATATTTAATTGTGGCTGCTTGGTGTAATTGGTTGTTCCATACCAAGGGATTACTCTGTTGCGCACTGAATTTGCAATTTACATTTCCATATGGCTGAGAAATGTGCTTTAGAAAATTACAGCACCTGAGAACTTTTTTCCAGTGCAAATTATAAATGCATGATACTTAAATATAAATCACATGCTATACCTAATTCAAGCTAGCGATCCGATGAGCGACTGCAATCATAGAAGTTAAATTTTATATTTTTTTTCCAGTTTTCCCCTTTCTGCATGTCATTAAAGTAATTTTATCCTATAAACGCACACGCAAATATAAGATAGCATTAGGAATTATTTAATTAGCAGAGGAAGAAAAAAGTTATTTAAAACAAAATAAAGTAGCCCACAAGTGCAACAAATCATTTAAGCAGACATCAAATATCCAGCTGCTGCCAGTGGTAGTGGCTCATATTTAGAGTAGCCAATTGTGCAGGAAATCTTATTAACCAAAACTACTGCCTACAAAACAGATATTAGTCACTACTGTACAAAACATGAGGCAGCCTGCAATAACTTGATGAAATGGTTATTACTATTCAAAATCATAAATGAAGCATCTATACACAGCATCTGGTCTACAACACACTTTTTACTCCAGAATTAACTGTTAAAGTATGTACTATTTTTCAGGAGTGAAACCCATCCTTTTTCCTTTCTATCTTATTCAAGCAGGCAACCATATTTTGGGGTACAGCAGAAAAGGCATCGCAAACCAACCTTGCCAACATTGCTCTTCTGATCAAACATATTCTTAACTGTATAACTTGCTTTCAGTAAGCAGATTTTATTTTTAATCACATGTCTATACATATCGGTTATGAAGAACTAAATATAGTCCAGAGGTGATTTATATTCAGACTCTGAGCAGGTAAGAAATACATTTATTATATTGAGGCATAATTGCCAATATTTTTATTGCTGTGCAAATTAATTATTGTAAAGAAAAAAAGCCAGTCAGTTTGGTTTGGGGATTCATGTAATGTACCAATCCTCATTTTCATGTATTAGACCCACACATTTGACTCTTTCCTGTTTTAGGAATCAGTACACAGCACCAAGTGGGACAGTACTCATGGCAACACCCATGTACTCGAGGGCAAACGCACAGTTGATCCCCTTTCTTTTCATGTAGTTTGGGATTCCTTCACTGCTCAATGCACTATATAACACAGATGAGTTTATATACTTACGTGCCATTGTGTTTCAGTATATTTTTTTGTCACATATGGTTCACCATTTGAAGCAACCACTCTGGTCAAAGGTACAGGACTAATCTCCAGGCAATTCTACATATCTTTCTTTCTATGGCCTCATTATTTTTGAGATAACAACCAATACAAAGTGATGTTTTCCTACAGCTGCCTACTGCAGTTTGGCAAACAAACTACATACCGTATAGCCAGAAAGTGAATTTATTATAGAAGATAGCAGCCACACCACTGATTTTTGACTGCAACATTGGGAAACATTAGGAAAACTTACTTGGAATTAAACATTCTCCCACGTCATTAAACTCAAAATATGTATTTTTGAACATCGAATTCCTGACTGGTAGAAAAAGTTCAGATATCTGACTTTTCAAAATAAGCAATCTACTCAAGAGCTGCTAAAGACAGAAACTGAGAAGACAGCATACTGCAGGGGTAGTGCATAGCTAAGTAGTATCATTCTTATCTAAAAAACCAAAGTGCAATTCTAACATTTAAGTACTGTGGAACAATTAGGCATAAAAGTAAGTGCCTGTAGAATTTGTGTGACAAGGTCCCAAAGAATATGCTCAAATTAAATTGGGACTGTATACCTAACCTCTCCTTTCCAAAGCCTAAGAAGAACTGGGTAGGCTGAGGTAGGGGTGCAGAAAAAAAAAGGGGGAAGTGCTGCAAATTTAAAAAAAATAATTTCAAAAACATTGATGAGTTGGTACATTCAATAATGTTCATAAAAGATAACACAGAGAAAACAGAGTTCTTGGATCACTAAAAGAAAAATAATTCTGTGGAAAACCTGCTTCCAATAGCAGCATGAACACTGATGATGATCATATCACCTTCATCATTCTTTGTGCCATGTACTGTTACCATGGCTAACTTAATGTTTCACAAGTCACTTGGTAAAGGAAAACAGAAGTTAAGTTACCCTTAATTAGAGAACTTCAATATAAACAGATGACAGAAGAGTTGAAATTTTACCCAATTCACATTACAAACCCTTCACCAACTCTATCAAACTAGAAAGTCTTCAGATTACTATTAACAAGAACTTTCTTTCCAACATCTGTGAGCTACCAGTATTATATATAAAGAACTTCTGTTTTAATCTTTTTTTTAATCCCTATTTTAACCAAATTTCATAAAGATATCTCAGAAGAGAGCTTTTAGGATGTCTTTGAAGATCGTCAGCAAGATAGAGAAGCAATCCACAGTAAATTCTGACTTGAAAGGAAAAAGCAGCAGCATGAATTTATCCCTTATAAAGGACCCATAATGTGAGAGAGTTAAGTGCCTCATCTGCTAGAACAATTTCAGAGTTTATACCTTAGATATAAGAACCTGAGAAAGACAATTAATGAAGTCAGGCTTCACAAACTCCTCTTCACACAACACAAATTATCCTTTTACAGCCTAAGGTTTTTTTTTTTATTTTATTTTGATGATCTTTCGTTAACTCCCCAAGTATGACTGTTTTGAATCTGAACTTACTTATATGTGAATAACTGCAATCCGAGCTTGGAGAAATCAAGGCAAGTTTTGCAGTATTATCTAAGCATCGTAACAACCTCAAATGTTACTAAACAAAATAAGAACTTGGCACATGTATTATTTGGGTTAACATAATGCAACTTGACTTTCACAAACATGTTCTGTTGGAAGCTTTCTGCCTACTCATATTCCACTCAGGCTTAAATACCTTAAAAGGAGGCACTTATTTTCAGAAAGAACTAAGAACCTCTCAGATAAGTGGAATGGAACACACAAGGCTCCAAGTAGAAAACAAAACCCCTTCATCTAGTGACCCAGATCTACCCTATTAACAGGTAGAGGATCATGTTGCTATCGTAACTGCCAGAATTGCTTACTTGATATATGTATTTGTAATATAAAAGATACTGAGTCAGTTAAGTACTCAGCATCCCAATATCTCATAATCTTGTTGTACTTACATGAAATAAGTATCCATTACCACTTGGAATACTCATTGAACCTGCTCCACTGACTGCTTAGTGAGGTCTGGAAAGTAAAAGCCTTAGCTGCAAAAAGCCAATGTAAAAGAGACATGTGCACACTCTTTTTCCAAGCAAAGTATTTGTTCAGTCTTAATGTCAAAAGGAATTAGATTATAGAGAGCATTCAGAAAAAGAGAAATGAAATAAAAGTCAAAAAACATGTATGTAGTAATGAAAGCAAGGCTCTTTTCCATTTGTTGAACACTGTATTGCTAGAATTCAATTTTAGTAAATACCATCAGGCTTTCAAATTCTCCTAGAAGCTATGCTTTCTCCTCCAAGTTCTTTAGGAATTCCACACAGCATCAAGTCTAGAGCAGCTCCCTTTAACAGCTCTTTTGGAGTGTTTATAATCATAGAATGCTTTGGGTTGAAAGGAACCGCGAAGATCAGCTAGTTCCAACCCCATGCCTTGGGCAGGGACACCTCCCACCAGACTGGGTTGCTCAAAGTCCCATCCAGCCTGGTCTTGAACACCTTCAGGGATGGGGCACCCACAACTTCTTTGAGCAACCTGTTTTGGTGTCTCACCACTAACACTGTAAATAATTCCTTCCAGATATCTAATCAGAATCTACTCTCTCACAGTTTAAAACTGTACTTCCTCGTCCTACCACCATACGCCCCGCTAAACAAGTCCCTCCCCCTCTCTTCTGTCGGCCCCCTTTAGGTATTGGAGAGACTGCTCTGTGTTTCAGCTCCAGAAATACAGAGTATGACACCATTAGCTGCATTCACACAGGTTTTAATTAACATACTACTCATGACTAAGCATTTAAAGGTTATTACCAGTAAACGATTGCTACACCTCCCTTTCACTCACTACATGCTGAACTCACAAAGCAAACCTGTTATTATTAATCATCACTGTCCCACTGCTGCCTGTGCAAGTTGAAACAATAACCCCCACTTTATAGATGCACAAATTGGATCAGAGAGCAAACTGTAGCTGAAGGCCTTTGACTCGGAGACTTAGGTGTTTGCTGCAGATACATGGTAAGAGAGCCTGTATGTTCTCAATGCCAACTTCAGACCTCTGTCTAAAACATTTGAAATTCAGGTGTAGACCCTACATGGCAAAAAACATGTCGACTGACTGCAGAAACCTAGGCTTCTTTTATGAAGCATTCCAAGAACTTATACTTGTCTGTCAAATGGAAAACACTGTTTTTTAAGTAGATTATTTTTATAAAATAGTCATTTCAAAGGTTTAAATTAAGTTTACACTCAATGACAGATTTATTTTCTGCTTAAACCCCCCCCCCCCCATTTTTTAAATGTCTATTTACCTTTTTCCTAAAAAAGAATAAATAAATCAATACACCTGCTCTAGTGGAGGTGTCCCTGCCCATGGCACGGGGGTTGGAACTTGATCATCTTTAAGGTCCCTTCCAACCCAAATGATTCCATGATTCTATGATCTTCAGTGATTCTGCAGAAAACAGAGGGCTTAACCTTTTCTCTTACATCATGGGTAATACATCATTATGCAAAGATTTGGTGTGGGTGGGTAGGCATGTGAGCATGTATAATTCCTACTTTTATAGTGAGATCACTAGCACTGCTGGTAGTTTCCTTTTAGTTTCTATACATGCACAAGGATAAAGTGAATGATGGACCAATTATTCTGGTGAAGAAAAAAAAAAGTTATTTGTCATTCTAGCAACTGAAACCGATTTGCTTGTTCCCACTTTCTTCAGTGTGCAAAACTGGGTGTCTCCCGGAACTGACAAATTAACATTTAGTTTTAAGTAGTGTCATGATGAAGCATTCCCCCAAAAAGGAAGTATGACAAGAAGCTATTTCCTGTTTTCTGCAAACTGTGTGGTCACATTCGTAATGTAATGAACACCAGCCTAAGTCTGTCTCCACTTGTCTTCACATACTGACCTACTCAATCATGAATAAAAACACAAACAAAAAGCCTACCAAAAATCCCCAGGTGACATAATACATAAAAGTACTCTGTTGTGTAGAATATATAGCTCCTCCTACAAAACTAATGTCCTGGCAGAGAATATTTATGCCAATAATGAGCCATTTAAATTTTCTTTTTTTTTTTTTTTCTGAGCAACTGCAAGTCACTACATGTTAGTAGAAAGTATCAACCAGATGACACAAGTGCTTCTGAGGTCTTAAGTTGCATTTTTAAACTAAAGGCTGTTGTTCTTTAGAATGCTATAGAAGTAAGCTGAGAGAAACAAGCAGTGTTGCAGATTCAATATGTCAATATTGGCATTTAGAAATATTTTATTAAAATTCCAGTTATTAATAAGTATTAAATATAAAAATTAAATCAAATACAGCTTGGGCATCTGACTAAGAGTTACATTAGACAGTATATTGCTGTATGTAATTTGGATTCATCTAACATAAATAAAAGCACTAGACATGCTACTTCCAAAACGTCATGAACTCAGCACCTCCACTAATTTTCTTTCAGGAATCTATGAACAACTACTGTCTCAGATGTAAAATTCCTGAGTTCATGATTTATTTTATCAAAAGATGTACAAGAACATGAAGCAGATTCAGAACAACCTTGACAACTCTAACACATAATGCTAACATCCTGACAATGGCCATTACGTTGCTATCAGACCTTAACATAGTTGTTTGTGTAGACATCCCTACAGAAGAAAAAAAAAAAGTGTTTCCAAAGATGCTATGTATGCCAGCTGCCTGGAACATCTTCTTCAAAATGATTCTACAATCAAATAGGTTTTCTGGTTTTACAAATTACAGTACATCTTTCAGAACACACATTTCATTTCAGGCTAATTTTTGCCTATCTTTTTTAATCCATCTTTTATGCAAAAGAGAAAAACAAACTGCCAAAATAGGAACATGTTTTAGACAACCATGAATGTTCCTAATAGATTTCACTTCAGAGAATCAAACTCCTCTTTGCCTTTGTTCAGCTGTCTGAAAAGGATACTTGATTTTAAAAAAGCAGCTCTAAAACTCTCCTGTTCAAGTCACTGAAACCAGATTAGCATAATCTTGGCTGCTGTACATCACTATTGCCTCATTAGCTTTAGTTCAAAATAAGAATATGTAAGCCAAAGAAATGCTGTTATATTACTGTATTCTACTTGTTCCAGTAGTTATTCCATTACGTTTCGTACACTTAACTAGTAAACATAATATGCAGAAACCAACAGCAAAAGGCACTGAATTCTGCAGTTGACCTACAGATGTGAAGGCAAATGGGAAAAAAATGTGAATTACCAATGGCCAAAATTATCTATCTTCTGCTTTATTGCTTTAGAGTGGAAACAGAAGTGTGGACTTACTAAACTGTTTCTAGACTGCAGAAAGACAAAGCACAGGAAGTGCTCTTCTATCTATTGATCCTCTTTGTGCCAATATGTAATCAGTGGTGCCAACCGATTGCCAACAGAAGGCCTGTCCTGGGAAGAGCAGTAGTCAGAGCCCAGCAATACAGCGTCTTGAACAGCAAGGGTTATGTGAAATACAAATGACATGCACTGTATATGTATCTGTTTCAAAAAAAAACCAAACAACTTTCCCATCTTCAAAAAGAAGCATCTAGTACCTGCCATCCCTGAAATAAGGCATCCATCTTGGCACTGGAAGGCCAGTTCTGGTGTTTTGCTCAACTGAACTTGGCATTTTTTTTCTCCCTGATAGTGCTCTGGACTATATATATATATTCCTGCCCCCCCAATTTTTTTTTTCTATACATGCCAATCACTTCTGATTCTGATTAAACATGCCAAAGCACTTCATTACTGTTTCTGTGAAAAGATTATTAGCTTAATATAACCCATCTGCCAGGGCAGTTACAATGTACAAGCCTGAGGTCCAAGTAATATACAAAGCCCAAGGTCCAAGCAATAGCTCAGGAACAAACAAAGATTGTTTCCTCTATCTCAGTCAAATGTACAGCTTAGTCTCTGAGTACTCTTGATCTGCTAATCTGAGACAATAACAAGCTTCCTAGTATACTAGCTTATTTTAAATATAAAAATATTTATACTGAAATAAGCGTAAGTTTTGGATGTACTTGAGTGATCACTTGCCTTTCAAAGCTGGTATTAAATTTAAGGAACTTAACAAATGATGACAAGCAGCTCGTTTTCTATTTCATATGTTATAGTGAAAGATGAAAAGATACTAGACAGGAGATATTCAAATAACTGTCAGAAAAGTTTTTCCCAAACTGCTGTTATAGTGGGAAATTAATTCTACAGCCTCTATAAAGTGTTTAATATTCGTATTATATGCTTTTTTGATCTGCAAGTATGAGTTTACAGTGCACTTTTCCCACCTAAAAACTGCAACAACATCCACAGACTTTCAAAACTGCTATAAAAATTACCGTTTTGGATATGGCTGTGTTTATCCAGTAACTTGCCCTTAACCGCTTCTCTATATGGAGATTAGATTCACGAACATTTGAAAGCCTAATTATTAATTAACCATGGTTATAACATTGTACATTTCAGAGCTTACTGTGTGTTAAGCTCCAGAATGGTTGCATGATGAAGGTGTTTGTTGTTTTTTTCTAGTCTTTTACAAGCATAAGCTTCCTACAGCGAACACTGAAAACTTAGTTTATTGGAATGTGAACCTGGAATGCGCAAAGATCCAAGAAGCTGGTACTTGTTCACTTAAGGAACGTGACAGCTAGCCGGTAAAGTTTTCACTGATATGGGGTAGAGTTATCTGCCAGAGTCCTGACTCATAAGCAGCTTGCTGGCTGTATTTAGCAGCAGAGGAATGTTTAGTTTATTAGCTCTCCTGTAACAATAAATAAGATATTATTGACGTCTGTGGAAAGTGCTGTTGAGGATTTCAGGGAGTGTGACATAATTGATGTAAAGCCTGAGACTCCAAATTAACCAGAAAACCCATTATGGAACTCAAAATAATAGCTCAGTTGTTAAAACCTGGGAGTTGTTCACAGTTACGTCCTCTCCCTTATCTAAATGTTCATATGGTTAAAGTATTTTTAACTTCAGTTTACACAACCACAAGCAAGTGACTATGTAATTACATGAAGTGATTCAGTGACTCATCTCACTTAAATGACTGGTCTCACAAAACCTACACAGAAGAACAGAGGCACTGTATTCCAAAGCCTAGATTTACCAAATTGTTTTTCTGTCATAATACGAATTGATATAACAAGACTTAAAAAAAAGAAATAAAACTATGTTCTAGAAGAGATACTTCAAAGGAAACATTGTAAGAACTCCTACAGATTACTCTACTAGCACGTTTACTTGCTTAGGTGTGTCTCCCTATGAAGGAGAGCCGCAAGAACTCAGAGTAATCAGTTCATAGTTTAAGCAACATGATGTCATTGCTATTTGTAAAATACTAACATTTCTTTCAGTAAGACAAAGGTAACTTTGGATACTGCTGTGCATCAAGACATTTATTCTGCCTTGGCCTGTTTGAGCATGCTTACAGCCAGGGCCTCTTTAACTACCTTCCAAACAGAAATAATATAGGTTTGCATTGTTAGGAAAAAAATCCAAGAAACATTGTTTTTTATACAATTCAGGGATGCCATCATGTTCTGATAGCCATCTATGCAAAAGATCAAGAAAACTAGTCCTAAAGAATAAACAACTTCAATACCCTTTCAAAATACGCATACCTAGATGTCATTCAAGACCTAAGAAGAAAAAAAGAAAAAAAGGTGTTGCATAGTACTTTCAGATAACCACACCTTCCTTTGACTGTGAAGTTTTTGTAGTCAAATTGTCTTAGGACAGAATTTGAACTTAAGTTAATTCGTTATTTTTCCTATACTTAGAAAATAATCAGGGTTTTAGCTCAGTATATTACTACCAATGTCTCAATAAGCTTCATGTAGATTCTTACCTATAGATACTATCTTGGGAGAAGCATTTATTTGACATAAAGGAAAAAAAATAGCTTTGTTAAAGTGCACACTTACTTTGAAATTATTTCAAAAGTCAATTTATCTGGCTAACCACGACTAGTAAAATTATACTAAAATCAAATTGGTAGATCACAAAGGATAAAAAAAGAAGTCTGAATCATATTAAGACTAGAGTTTCATAAATTATTTGCAAGCTTTCAAGAAAATTGTTTTATAGCTACATTAGCTTCATTAAACAGGGATAAAGAAAAGAGCTAACAAACCCACACATGAACTCACAGGATAACATAAAAACATCAGTTGATACAAAATACCACATTCAGATCCAAGAAATTCAGAAATAAGCAAACCATTTATCAATATAAAAATTAATTTGTCTAAATGGAATTGAATCAAGAAAAGCTCTTCTGTTACCATGAAACTAAAAGTACTAGATCTTGATAATTCCTATATAAGTGAGTCAAAACGCAGCCCTTTCTGCAGTCACACCATACAAGCCAATAATACTAGTAAAACACACCCACCAGCACGGGTTGTGTCATCCTTTCAGGTACCTTCAGCCATGAACAGAAACAGAACAAGATACATATGCAGCTTAAAAACATGAAGCAATAGTTTAGAAGTTAACACACATAAAACATAGTTTGGATTTAACAAGTTATATCATTAAGAATAGTACACTTACGAGGCTAATAAAACATCCAAAGAATCCTTGTTGGCCAAATAAGCCTAGAAAATAAAAATTAGCTTTCACTGGATAAAGTAATAAATAATTTCTGCGACTATCTCTTAAGTCCCTATTCTTTTCATTTAAGACTTAATACATTGCCACTTTAGTATTTTCTCTCTTGAAACCTTAAACCACCAACAAACCTACTTCAGCCTGTAACCTGACTTTTATTAAGATCACATGGGCCTGTTTCACAGGTCTTCTCACAGCTGTTCCTCAAAACATAGCAATTTCCTGAGCAGCCTAAGCCATGATGCAGCTGGGCCAGATCAGAGAAAGGAGCTAAATTCTGGAAAGGAACAGCTGAATGGTAAAAGCCCTCTTACCTGTCTTTCCTCCAGCAGGCATTTCTTAGGCCACGCAATAAGCAATATCAAGGCACTGAGCTATGTTAAAAACAACCATTTTTAAGTAAGGAAAATTTTAACCCTGATCACCTTTGCAATCCACTTAACAGTCACATGAATGTTTGCTGTACAAAAGGGAGCACTGGGAGACAGGAAAGGCTAACAGGTATAAACAAAAAAAATTCTTTTTACAACAGTGGTAACTTTTTAAACTGAAACCACAGTACAAATAAAATTCAAAGCAACTTCTAACTAATAACTTCCTATTAGTAAAACTATATGTAGGAAAGTCGAAGTAAAGCAAGGACTTCACAGTAAAGATTTAAGACCTAACTGAACTCTCACCTACACATAAGCTATCCACTACCAGTGTGTACTTCCACTGCCCTTACGTTACCTAAATGATTTCCTTAATAAGGGGGTGGGAGGCTCAAAAGTCCTTGGATGATTTAAAGAAACAAACTTCCCCAAGGAATAAACATGATTTAGACCACAGAATCCCAAATTCCAGCAGAGACAGTGGCTGTAAGACTGTGTCAGCTCCACTCACTCCTTAGGCTGCAGTGAAACCACCCTCAGGAAAGTTTGGTGTGACCTTCTAGCCAATTTGGGAAAGCCTGACCTTTCTTGTGACTTTAGACAATGGTAGCAGCTGAAATGAATAGTTTCTTTATTGCCCTCTCTCAGCTTCCTCTTATTGCTCCTGATTGTCTTTCAGAGCTCATTTGAATAGTCTCACCTTCTCCAGCTGTTTACGCAGATTACAGAGCCCTGTCTTCTGGACTTTAACTTTTGCCTCCTGCTGTCTTCTTCCTGGACAATTTCAGCCACAGATTTCCGTATCATTTCTATTCTGAAATTGTAAGATTGTCAGAAAAATATGTTTTTAAAAAACTGGATAGTAGTCATTCCTGTAAATTGAACCTATATTCTACACAAGCAACTGGTAGTTCTTGTACCATCCTTATCACTGCACTGTGTCACCTTCCTATAATGCATTAAGCAATGGAACAAGCATCTGTTCCATGCTTTCTCATGTTCCTCCAGAGAGGTACATGGAGGAGAGTGGTTTAGTTTCGTAGCTTCGTATTCATACTCCCATCACTGAAGATTCACTAGAGGACACAATGTCAAAGTGTTCTGCCCAAGAAATGGGTTTACAAGTTTAACTTGCTCCCAGCCCTTACACCTTGCTCTTTTTGTACAATTTCAATCGATTTTAAAACCCGTGGCTATGAATTGTGGCAGCCTGAGTGCAGACAGTATTCTTCCCTAAGTCAGAATGTGGTAGGCAGGAAAGGATAAAAATCTTGCCAATTGTCACAGTATCAGCTGCCACATTCCATGAATCAGAGCATTTTCAGTGGAGAGTTAAAGGTGAAAGTAATGAGGATTTGGTATTGTATTAATGTTAGTCTAGTAATTTCTCACTGCCATATTTGTCACCCATTCCTTATGTCACTAAAGACATGTGAATTAGCTCAGTAGACTACTTGGGCAGAACCCCCCCTTTTTTTTTTATCTATTCTTTTTGTATGATGTAAGTTTACTTAACAAATACACTTTGTATGTGGATAAAGAGAGGGAAATAAATATCACTTTCCACCCCAAAAGTCACCTCCTCTTATACTAAATGAAGTCTAACACATGTTGTCATCATATGAAAAAATCACATTCTCTCAGGCTGAGCTTCAAACTCATCTTCAGCTACTTGTCCAACTAAAATTATACAATTCTGCACGTGCAGATTAAGATCAGAATTAATCTTGTGTGGGAATAAGAAAGTTGGAGACACGCTGCTGAGTGAGAGCTCAGCAGATGTTCTTGTGTTGACGGGAAGGAGGCCTTGAGATTAGTAAAACTATGTCCTTATATGTTGATGTGTGTGTGGTGTGAAACAGATAGCAGCGTACCGAAATAGTACTGTTTGTTAGCTAGGTGGGATAAACATTTAAATGTAGCCAATTTTATTGTTCACAATAGTGTATGGATATCTACTTGTAAGTGTGTAAAGGGCACAACGTGTGATCGAAAGGCAGAAACTATATATACTGGAAAAGTGAAACAATAAACGTCTTCGCTTCACCACTCAGTGGAGTACATGCCTCAAGTGCCACAATCTTGCTTCTCATTAGTGTTATTATTTTACCACACTCCATCTTCACTCATTTATAAAGAGGACTAAGTGGACAAGCAAAGAATTTAGATTACGTTTCAGAATTCTGCCTTTCACAAGTAAGTCAGCTCTAAGCAATAATTAAGGAATTAACAGACACAAAAGGAAAAATAATTCCAAACAAACCAAAAATGCAGATCAACAGAAGACACTCTGTTTTTCGTAAGCCTCATGCAATACCATCTTGCTAGAACTATGCAAGATGTCAAGGAAGCACATTAGACTTCAGAGCTAGGTTTTTCCATCAGAAAAGGTAGAACAAGAACTGTTAAAAAAAAAAAATAAATCAACTGCTTTCTAGCAAGGGAACCCCTTATTAATATGCTGGACAGGTAATCACCATGGGTGAAAATTCCAGGAGTTTTTTCCTGATTTTTCCATTGAACAACTTGAACAAAGATTCCTTAACATAATCTTTAGCTTTAATCAGGCTTATTTTTCTCCATCTGCCATGAAGCTGTTCATTAGCATTTACTAATGCCTTAAATGTGTATATTACCATCAAAATTAACTTCTTCAACTAATTCCACCCAGAAACCTACTTATTGGGGTACGGGCTATGGTGAGATACATTAAAAGCTATTCCACTGATAATTAATTCCCTGTACTGTAGAATTCTTATTTACTAAGCTTTCATATCACTTACAGAAATTATGAACACTATCTCCCCATAATACAGCTTTCTTTGTAGACAAAATAAACAAAGTAGGAAAGTTACCACCTAAAGCAGCCTGACCATTAAACACCCAGTTCTGTTCTGGCCTGTTTTGACTTGGGCAATTAGGAGGCATGTGTGAACCCTTTGATAGAGAACGGCTATAGTAGGGTACTTAGTTTTTGTCAAAAGCTGTGAAGATGTAGAACAGCAAGATAAATAGAAAGGTCTCTGTTGCTGCATATGGTCAAGGGAACCCATGTTGTAAATAAAAGGAGTAAGTAAATAAAAGAAGTTTATATTGAACTGTTTAGTTATGTTTGCGAAGTGAGATAGGAACATCAAAAGACATTTTCTAAACAATTTGGGGAACATATCACAGCATGACAAGCTGTGTAACTCTGTCATCCGTCTGCAGGGAGATGTGGAGAACAGACAACAGAAGCCCCAAGTAGCCTCAAGTGGGAAAAAAAATACCACATTCTGAAGAAACGCCTTTTCTGTTGACTTCTGCAGAACTGCAGGCAATGATAGATCATGATCTCTGAATTATGCTGTCAGATACAAATAATACATCGGTGCTTGGTGTATAAAATACTAAAGATGACAGAAAAAGTATAAAAATTTAGTAACATTTACTAAGACCCTGAATACTCTATTTAAATCAACAGTAACTATTGGGATCTGACTCTAAATTGAAAACATGTACTATATTGTTAAAAATGGTAAGGTAGCACATATGAGTAATTTTAAATGTATATTTGAAAACTGAGACATAGTATTTAGGGGCAATATTACATTTTTTTCTCTCTCTGTATAGATCACCTCCAGTTCCTTCAGGCCAGAAAGGAAACTCAGTAATATAACATGAGACATAACTGTCATAGAGTAGTTGTGTCTCAGCACATAAAATGATGTGAAAAAATTGAAGTACTAACCCAAGAAATTCTATATGATACTACTGGGATTATTCTATGGAAAAAGAAAAAACAACAACAACAAAACAAAACAAAAAAAACAAACAAACAAAAAAAGGCAATGGGCATTTTACTTGCCAGCAATATTGAGAAATCACCACTATATATACAAAGTTTAAACAAGAGTTGCACTAATAACCACATCTTGTACCAGGTAAGGCTACAGATTGGTATTTTAAAGGTGAACGGGTAAAAAGGGAATCAATTATTAAGGAATTACCATATATATTGAGTACTTCGTACGGCATCTGTTTGCTCTGTTTTTTTCCTGTAGGAAAAGCCCAAAAACAAGCAAAGGGATTCTTCCTACTTATTTTTTTGCATCATCCTCTGAAGTCACCCTGTGCAATTTTTTCATACGTGTTGTTTCTAGAAAACATGAATGAGTCATTAATGCTGTTTACCTAATGTTCTGTTAAAATCTGAAAGTAAAATGTCATTTGGAGAAGATAAACCTAGTTGTGCTTTAGAATTATAGGCTAAGTGGTCAAAAACCAGAAAATGGTGAAAACAGAAATTACCTAAATTAGTTAATTGCTTCAATAAGGGAAAATGCCTGTAACGAAAAAGTAACACACTGGAAAATATAAACCTAAAAAGTGTATTAATGGTTTGATTTCTAAGTATTAGGTGAGCCTGGCCTGGAGTAAATTGAAATCACTAAAGATTTGTTCAGATTAAAACCATTATTCACTTTATTTCTGGATTTATATAAGTCACTGTCATGGTTTAAACCCAGCCAGTGACTAGAACTACGCTCACCTCTGTTCTCCAGCCCTTGCCAAGGGTGTGGAGAAGAGGGAAAAAAAAGAGGGGAAAGGAAACAAAAAAAAAAAACCCTCATGGGTTGAGATAAAGACAGTTTAATAGAAACAAAGCTTTTCCTTTTGAAAAATAACAGTAATAATAACACTAATAATGACACAGGGCACTCTCACCACCCAGTAAATTGGCACTGTTGGGAGCAGTAATCGCTGATTTCTGTCCTCTGGCTAACCCTAGTTTATAAGTTGACTGTGACATCTCAATGGCAATATTTCATTGCCCATTCCATCCTTTTTCTATGCTTCTATGGGAAGCTGAAAAAAGTCCTTGAATAGTGTAAACATCACCTAGCAACAATTAAAAACATTACATATTATTGACATTCCTTTCCAAGCAATCACTAGAAGGAAAATGAACTCTTTCCCAGCTGAAACCAGGAAAGTCACTTTAATGAAATGCCTTGACACAAGTAGATTCTGTATTTTTAATGTACTTTAATAATGATATACCTCGTCTAGCTCCAGTGCTTTAGGATTTAAATTAGACATAGAAAGCCAAGCTGAACTATTGGTCTGCTGTGACCACAGAGGTAATTACCTCGCTAACATATGCAACATAAGAACTTTTTTAAACAATAGGTGGGAAGCCGTCAGCTTCCTCTTCCTATAAATAAGTTCAGGCAAAATGTGTAACTTTACTTAAAATTGAAAAGTTTATAGCCTAATATGTGAACTGTTATGTAGCTATCTCGCAGCTGGTGAAAAACAAAATGTAGCCATAGAAAACTAACCTTGCTACAGTTGTAATGCTTATCTATTTATTGAAATGTTAAACATTAGCTTTTCTTTTAATTTACATTTCTGATACTGTTCATGATTGTAACATGAAATGTCACTTTGTTTTAATGGTTAATATAGGATGTTCTAATGAACAAATCAAATAGTCAAATTTGTTAGTCAAATCTACAAATTTCGTATAAATATGATAGCAACTTCTTGTGACTTAATTTACAGAAACACTATAGAATGTACAATTGTTGCCTTAAAAAAGCCAGGAAATTATTGCTCTAGATTAAATAAAGCTTTAGCAAACAAGTATTTATTGGAATTATCTTATCAGTGACTGGATTTTCTCTGGATTTAGGTTTGTAAATAAATCATATTTATTAAATAGAGTATTTTTTAGCAAGTGAGGTTATCTTGTCAATAGGGAATATCTATTCATATGCAAATAATTATCTTCATTGATTAGTAGTTAATACTTCTAATCCTATTTTCCTACCTATTAAGATAAGCTATTTACTCTGTGATTTTCTATTATTTACCCCATTCTTATCCACTGTAAACAATCTTAGATTGATTTCCTTCCGAATATATATTTTGGCATTTTTTAAAATTCCTAAATGTGAACAGATTCCAACTAAAACTTGAAAAAGGAGGGAGGGGCAGCAAAATTAAAACCGACTGCAGTGATGATACTGACCAGGAGGAGACACAAGACAATTGGAAGAAAGTTTACAGCTCAAAAGGAGTAGTGGAAAGATTGTGGTATGTTTTCTGTGGTAGAGTGGTTGTGCTAATGATATAGAATTTTTTGGATGAAAAGCAGGGGAATGTACTACTGGGTGACTTAGCAGTATATTTCCTGTTTGTGGTTAAGTTAAATACTGCATGTTTTCTCTTTTTTTTTTTCTTTCCCTCCCAGTGCAGTTAGGACAAAGACTGCAACTGTCTTAACTGTCGTCTTCAATACTAGAAACCTGGAGAATAGGAAATTTCTCAAGGACTGGAACCTGAATAGCTGGTTTGGTGACCAGACAACTACAACTGTGTTAGAACTGCTATTATTAAGCAGAAGCCTAAGCCTTCTCTGGCAAATGGAAATTCCATCACTGAATTTCTAAAATCTCATAAACAGAGAACCCTTTCCTTTTTTAGATATACTTGGAGTGTGTGTTTTCTGGAATCCTGCACAATTGTATTTTTTATATGTTTAGAGAAGGGTGCTAGAGCAACAAGTTCTTATATTGCTGGGTCAGCCAGTCATCTTCAAAGGCCTATTTCATCCAAATTGAGATATAAAACATGTCTTGAAAAGGCTCAAAATACCTCATGCCTATCAATCTATGATCATTTTGTTGTAAGATAATTGTGTATGCTTTTTTCTTTTTTAAGAGATGCACATTTGCAGTTTTCTGGCACTGTTACCTGTGGTTACGTGATTGAATGTGACTGAGATTACAGGCAAAACCACAAGGAGAAATGTTAGCATCTATATAGCAGTGGCCTTTCATAGTTACATGTTTTTAAAGTTGTGAAATGGTTTTTGTAAAATGCAGTTTTAAAAACACTTTCTTCAGAGATAAAGCCAAGCAAAGAACAGTTTGTACAACTACTAGTTTCCACCCTCAGGCCACACTATGTTGCTCTCGGAGCTGGGCCAAAATACTGCATTGCAACTGACTGCCAAAATGATCTGAGGTTTGTCTGGTTGCCTTAAGCTGAATTGTGGTTTTCTGGGCTTCTTTTTGTTTTGGTTTGAAGGGGTTTTTGTATTTAAATTTTCCTAATTGGGATCGTTGCATTATTTAACCTCACTCCTTTTGCTTAGACTTGCCTGCAGTTTTCATGCTCACAGGTTCATACATGGAATATTTCTTTCTTAGCCTTAGAAACTGGGGAAAAAAAAATACTAAAATGCTGGAGTATGGATAAAAATATTTTCAAAAAGAAAAACGTAGGGTCTAACTTCTGCTGAGAGACTGATGTGGATCTAATAATGCTTGGTTTATAGTAATTTATTCAAAAGCAGGTCTCCAGAAAATCCAGTAGCAATGTTCTGTACAACTCAAACAATTTTAAGTCACAGCTGAGCACTCTATGTAGAGACTTGCAAAATATTTGTAAGTCAGAGTTAAAAAAAAAAGAAGTGGCAACTGTGCTAACCAAGCAGCCATTTTTCCCAGGAGAGCAGGCAAACAGAAGAAAGAGGAAGTAAGAGCACTTTTGGGTTAGCTCTTCCATCACATGACATAGCTATAGCCTGATGGTTGCAGATTTTTTCTCCATCAATTCGACAAGGCTACAGTTATTACTGCATATAGACAGTGAAAATATCAAATGTTCTGTGTTCTTTTCACTGTAATGTGCATAGTCCCTAAACCTGACTTCAGTGCTTTTCTCCCTGGTTTACTTAAAATTATGAATGTGATATGAGTTTTAGTCCATCAAAAACTGAATTAACACAATGCTTGAACATACATTCACTCAATTTTCTTGAGTTCTGCCATGTGCACTTGTTTTCAGTCATACCACAAAGTACTTTTGTAAAGTTCTTAAGAGTTATGCTTAATCTTAATTATGCTTAATATAGTGCTACAGATTCTTAAATTTGCATACAGAGGTGTCAGGCAGTTGGAAACTATTCTCTGTTTTCTCCAACTCTGGAATGACTGACCTTTCTGCTTCAGTTACCGGTACTGCTTAATACAAATAAAGACAGCACAGAAAACAAAAACAGCCCTTTGGGCTAACTAAGGAGAAGGAAAAAAAAACAGATCTGTGCATTTCTTTTTAACAGAAACTAGCAAATTGTTTTTGAACTGTTGTTGTAGAATGAAGCACTGTAAATTATAAAGTGGTGTGGTTGGAAATAACATTGCATTGGCTGTCACTGCAATCAAATGATCAACGTAATTTCATAATTCCACAGTTACGTGTGGTTAAGATAGCATAAACTATGCCCAAATACTTACTGATAAAATCAGCAAAATTAAATAAAAGGGTAACTTTTACTAAAAAGAAGAGTTGTATCCTAAAGAAAAGTTTAGAACTGAGCAGCTTGACAGAGCTGGCCTATTTTATAACTTACTAACTTCTCATGCAAAGGTTCTACTCCAATGTTAAGATCCCTGCAAGTGTTAGAGCTGTCCTTTAATTGAAAGCTGGTATTTACATGTTTTACCATCAGGTTTTCACTATTGGATTTTAAAATAAAACACACCCTACTTCATCCAGTACTCAAGTAAGTGAAGAGAGACAAGAAATGCAGACATCTAAGTTAATCTCAGGCATGCTTTTACCATGTGTGCATTAGAAAAAGATGGGGAAAATTCATTGTACTGGTCTCACTTGCCATTTGAAAAAGAATGAGCCCACTGCAGAAGCAGTGCTGAGCAGGGCACTTTCTAGCATGCAATAAAGTAATATGTTTGTATTGAAATATGAACTCCAAAGATTTGTGGATTGCCCTTGTTCCACTAAAACAACATATCATGATTTTTTCCATAAGTGTTATCTCAGTGTAACTTAATAAGCATACATTCTACTATACCAACACAAAATGTGTTTTCCTCCTTTTAAAATAATGATTATATTAATATGAAGACATCTGTCAATATGAGCCCTCCAATAATCAGTTAAATGATCCTTGTTTCCACTATCCACACAGGTACATCTGTGCCAAGAGACGTTCAGTTTACACAGTGAAGCTCAACCAAAGAGAATCTGGAACCCACAGAAATGGTTTAAGCCATTTCTTTCATTGTTGTGAACCATGACCATGTGCAGATGACTCAGATATTGGGGACTGAAGTTCTCAAATTAGAGGGAAAAGAAGTTTAAGTCTTTTGGGTTTGGTAACAATAGTTCAGTTTTGGTTAAAACACCATAGCAATCCTTTGTGTCTCATCTATTTCCAAAATAAAATACAGGGAAACATAGTTGAGTCAGAAGCACCTCACGAGGAAACTCTCTGTGTGTGAAGCGTCTGGGACTCCGCACAGGCGGCCCAGCGCTGCTGGGTGAGGCCGATCAGATGGGCTCTTCTCCAAAACACCAACAGGGCTTTTCTCCAAAACACCAACAGGGCTTTTCTCCAAAACACCAACAGGGCTTTTCTCCAAAACACCTCCTGCCACAGCCATACCGGCCGCCCTGCTTTCTCGAAAGCCCAAAAACACTACCACAGCCGGCTCCGGCCGCCTCAGCTCTCCGCCCGCCTACAGACCAGCCAACACTGCCTGACAGGAGGTAGCTCTCGGCCTTTCCTCCTCACAGCAACCTAAGGCACGACTCAGCCGGCAACCCTCCTGATAAATCCACCCACACGCCAGCTCCGTGCCGCCAAAACCGGGGCCGGTGAGTTCTAGTTCACGCTTCACCTTTTGCAGTGCTGCGCGTTTCTGCTGGAACCCCCTCAATTCCGCCATTTCCTGGCCAGGCACCACCAGCCCTCCTCCGCTCCCGCCCTCCGAGCGGCGGGCAGCTGCCGGCCCCCACAGCGCCTGCTCACGACGCTGGCGCATGCGCAGTAACGCCGGCTGGGCGCCGCGCATGCTCGGAGGCGTTCGGTGTCTCTGAGGCGGTGGATTGGGAGGAGGCGGCGGGGTAGCAAGACCAGGAACTGCTCTGGGGAGCGAACGGGGAGACGCCCCGTGGTGCGTGTTGGCCCTATGGGGCCTTGAGGGTACAGACCCGGTGAGAGAGGGGGGTTCTGCTGGGGCGCGGAGCCGGTGGGAGGATGGAGGGTCAGGCGGCTCCGAAGGCTGGCGGCGGCGAGGAGCCCCTGAGCTCTGGCAAGATGAACCCGAAGCGGAGTGGGCGCGCCGCGGAAGAGGAGAGCCGGAACAAGCCCAAGCTGGTGAGCGAGCCGTGGGTCTGGGAGAGGGGCAGGGGGCGGCCTGGGGAGGAGGAGGGAGGTGGGGGAGAGGAGGCAGCCGTGGGAGGAGGAGGAGGCGGTGGCTCGGGTGCCGTCTTTTTGCTTCCCGAGTGGAGTAGCTGGGGTGGAGGGGCGTGCGGCTGGGCCTGGGGGGGTTGGGCTTTCAGGTATTAAAGGCCCTTTTTAAAAAAAACAAACCAACAATCCTGTGAGGTTCCCTGAAGGTTTTTGGGCGGTGCGCGGGAGCGGGAGGTGGCAGCTGGCGGGGGGCGTGCGGCGGGCCGCGCTGTGGTAACGCACCGCGGGCGGGGGCTGACAGGAGCCGGGGGTTCCCCGGGCGGCGGCGCCGCTCTGTGAGCGGGACCTGTTGGTCTCTGTTCACCTTCTGAGGGAGAGATCACAGGGTTGGGTTGTTTTTTTTTTTTTTTTTTCCCCCTGCGTTGAAGCATTCCATTGGTAGTGATGATGCAAGCGACATGTCCCAACTTCTGAATTAATGTGAAAGCGATTTAAAAACGTGGAGATCTCCCCGTCTTTTTGGAGAGATCTGTCAAGCTCTTTAGGAGGGTTTCTTCATTAGGTAGAGTTTTTTCATTTCCCTGTGCTTTTTGATTTAAGAGAAAGTATTTCTTCTTGAAACATAGACATGGTTTAAAGCCAACAACACTGCTTTATTTGTATTTCACTTTATACATGTGGTAGCAGCAAAACCAATTGATATGAGAGTTTTTACTTTTCATTGTTTACTTTTTTTACTTCACTTATTTTAATTTTGAATCAACTAACTTTAGCTCAGTTCTCTGATGGATTTTGAAGAGTAGCAGTCCAGTGGACACTTTAAACTCCCCTGAGTTTTTTAACAGAATACCAGTTACAAACTTTATTTAATCTATGCAAAGTTTTCCACAGAGAGTGGTAAAATCAAGTCAGTATGTCAGTGCTCTCACCTTGTGTTCCTTTCGTTGAATATAATCCATCAGAGCCTTGGGCAGATCAGCCTGAGAACTGTGGGGGTTTCTTGTCACTGACAACTAGGTTAGAATGCATGTGGGGAAGATGTTAAATTAGTAACAGATGAGGCTTTAAAAAGTTACTGAAAGTAGCAATTATTTGAAAGGATGACAGAATGGTAGAATGCTGAATAACTTGAGATGCCTTTGTATTAAAAGTAACTATGGGTATCTTAGCAAAATGGGACCAAATATGATGTGTTACTTTGTTTTATGGTGTTATTGGAAACAAATTCATACATCCTTGCACAGGATAAATATACTTCTTTGTATAAACAAGGTGTATGTTTATACTGCCTTTACTATGTCCCAGCTGAAGTAGCTAGGAAGGCTGCTTGAAGCTACCTGCAGGGAAGCGCTTTAAGAATCACACAGGAAAGTTCTAGTGGAAGCTGCAGACACGAACTTGAATATTGCTTTAGCAGAGAAGAACACTTTGAAAGAAACGTGCAATTTAAAAAATCAGAATGAAATCGACTCAAAATTGGATTGACCAGGACAACTATTTCCATTGCACATTCTTTTAAGTTATTATAGAATCAGTAGACTTTTACTGTTACATTTAGTGGAAAAAGTACATTATGTTAATATTTACAGTCATATGCTTTTGTTTCTTGAGGGGATGGTTACTCTCCAGCAGCAATAGGGATCAGAGTAGTAGTATGTTGCTTGAATGGGATGCCTTCTGAAAGAGTTTTGCCCTGAGATAAAGGGCAATGATATAACTGAGTGAATGGGTTGAATGGGAAATAAGAAATTTTTTTTTCTGGATATGATGTAAAGGTCCAGAATTTTTTTCTGGACATGATGTAAATGGTGTATAAAACTGACATGAAGAGGGATTTACCTCTGAGGAAGAAAAGGGATGGGATTCAGGTATGTTCTAAATGGAGGCACTGTGAGTGGACAGACAGATTGATCAATTACTGCTATGGGTTTGCAAGGGAAGGGTAAGACTGTAATCAGGGAAAGGCTTCATGCGTTATATCGAGGAATAATCTTACTAAATTTTGCTGGCTTTAATTTTGAATGAGGATTTGATTCTGCTGAGGCTAGCAATATCAATAGGTAGTCAGAGAGCAACCTTTTTGCACCTCCTCCTTGTTCTCCTCACTGTGCAAATAAGATGAAGGTATATTTGGGACTTCTGTAAGAGAAGCCACACTATTTGTGCAAGTGTTAAGTTGTCACTGAGTTTGTATATGTAGCTTCTCAGAGTTTGATGTGCAGATTTTCTTGGTTCGACTTCATAACTTATCAAGTGTCTGTAGAGTTCTAGAAATGAATCAACCTGCACTCCATCGGTTTGTTGCATATAATTCAAGGAACAGAGTGTGCTGAGAGGAGCGTGTCTTTTCCAGAACTTACTTCACATGTCAAGTGGAGTCCTGAACAAGGGTTTGGTGGGATAGGGTGTGCAACTACCTATAACTGAGGTTTTATTTTTAGTTTCTAGCATAGCAGCTGAAATAAGGCAAGTCATTAGGAAGAAGTCTAGGGGAATGATTTTTATAGGATAGACTAAAAATGGCTGTAGATGACAGGGAGCTGGAAAAGGTGAAGTAATTATTTTTGAGGAAGGGAGATCCTAGAAGAAGAAGGTAGAAGTTGTTTGTTTCCCCATGCTCACTGTCTGAAAGTAAAAGTTGAACAATGGTAATTGGCCTGTAGATGCCTCGTGGTTTGGTTGGGTTTTTGTGTTTTGGTGGTTTGGTTTTGTTTTGTTTTTTCCCCGTAAGGACTGAAGCTTGATCAATTGCATTTATTCCTGATTGATAGGAAGTAAGACAAAGCTAATGAGAGGGTCTGTGCTAGAAAAGAAAATGGTAGTGTATTTTCCTGTAAGACAACTGATGTGTATGTACACACACAAATAATTACAGAGGCTATATTAGAACTACTAATTCTGTTTCTTTTCTGCTTTAGGTCATTTTGAGAGTCATTTGAGTTTCATATAAGTAGTTGCACCTGACAGAACTGCACAATAAGAATTTAGTTCCGGTTCTTATCCTAGGAGTGTGTAAACTAGAATATTTTTGTAAAATTTAATGTCTGTTTTATGAGCAATATGACACATCACAGTTGCTGAAAGAGCTCTGATTTAATTTTTTTTTTCCACTCATTTTTTTTGCAGGCACAAGGGCTGGAGGTGGAAATGAGTACTTGGTGGTTTTGTCATTATTTTTGTTTGCAATGAAATGGGCAGAAAAAATTTAATTGTTTTGGCAAACAATCACCTGAATTCATGCCAGACCTGAGAATAGGCTGGCATGAGATGACAATGAGTAGCTACATTCTTGAATGGGTTTGGCAATGAGCTTATTTTGCTTGTTTAAAAGTATGCTTGTTGTACTAGGGGAAACAGACTAAATTAATGCTGTCAGGGAGATTGCTGGGATTCCGATGTTTGTTAATCCTTAACTTGGATGTTGTTTACTCTTTTTTAGCACTTCACTATCATATGGGAAGTATATAATTCTGTTGGGTACCTAGGAAATCAGTAAGTGTTGAAAAGTGTCGTGTCTGATCTGGCATAGGTACTGTAGCTTAGATGAACCCAGAATCTTATCAAGTTTTTCACCTTGTTAGCTGGGAAGTTGAAGCCAACTTTTTACAGAAGTTCATGGGAGAAGAATGTGAGACTGAGGTCTTAAAAAGGAGCAGGAGAGGTCACTGGAGAGAAATCCTGAGTATAAGGTGCGTGTGGGGGGGACACGACACGCCAATGTCTCTGGTCATTGGTTGACCAGAGACACTGGAATCACCGTTCTTGGATGTTTTCAAGATTGGCAAAACTGGACAAAGCCTTTAGCAGGCTGGTTTGAATTTCATGTTGACCATGCTTTCTGGGTAAGAGTCTAGGCTAAATTGAGCAAGGAATGAGATCCTTTCCAACATCTGTGATTAGATGAATCGGTGCTTGAAAAGAGTTGTTAGAGCAGGTTTGTGGTGCTTCCTGACTGTTAGAACACTGGCTAACCAGAAGTTAATATGGCCAATAGTTTTTGTGTGTTATTTAATTGAAGTTAATAATACATCATGTTGGTTTAGTATTGGCATAATTAATTCATTTCTGTGCATGTACTGGCTTGTGCTATGCTAAAAGCATTCTCTGTTACCCTCAAGTTCACTTTAGGTCTGTGTGGTAGTTGTTCAGTGATAGGTACTACTCTTAGCTACAAACTAAATTTCTGAAAGAGGCTGTCTTCTGAGTGTGATGCTGTCTTTAAAAGCAGATTATGAGAAGGATCTTGTGTAAGATGAAAACCACATTGGTAGGGGCAAGAGAGAGCTTACTTAATTGGGAAGCAAGTGGATTTGGTGATTCATCCAACATGGAGCAACTCATACCTTGTTTTAAAAGCAGAAATTATTTATGATTAATACTGAAGTCTTTTAAACCCCGTGAGCTTTGAGATGAATCAAAAATTATGAACTCAACATTCTATCTAATGCCCTATAAACTAGTGTCAAACAGTGAAATAAAAGCTTTTATCAATTTAAAACAGAATTGAACTGAGTGTGCTTGGGAGGAGACGTTTCCCAGCTACATTGCTCCACCCAAATCAGTGCAAGAGTTAACAAGAGCTTAAATTTATGAAGTTGGTCACTGTCAGACAGGCTGTGTGGTACAGGACCTACATCCCACCATCACCTTTGACTCCTGAAGTCGTTTGATGTCACTTGACTGTGGAGGGATTATGTGCTTTTTACACATGAATTGTTTAGATGTTTGTATGCTGCATACGTGAACTATGAGTCAGGTTAAGCAGAAGTTTTTGGCAAACGAATAAAATGCATTACATTTGAGATCATAGTGTCTGAGTAAAATCAGTGCATGCCTGCAGAGGGTTCTTGCTTCAAGTGCATGCTTGAGGAAAAAGTGAAGCGAAATGCCTGTGTTTTAGAAGATTCTTGATCTTATTACGTCAAAGTCAAGATAGTCCAGCAAGTGGAGTTAATTAGGGCACAAAAGTTACTGAAAAGTAAAATTAATGTCTTGGGAAATTTTGGTTCTGTTGCTGAAAAGCGTACTGATTAGGCATTATTTCTAATATAGTGGAGTAGTGCATGCTTGCTACTGATGTTTTAAGTAAATGCTTTAGCTTTTAATGTGAATTGATATAGACACTGTTTAAATGAGGTGATAGATACAGTGATAAGCCTATCTGCTTGTGGTAGTTAAACTTCCTGTTCTACTACTTGTAAAACAAAACTGTAGAGCTAGTCTGCACAGTACAGGAAGCTTTGCAAACAAAGCAGATTACACCTAGGCAACATGGAAGACAAATACAGTGAGAACTGACAGTGTACATATCAAGTACAAGTGATGTTTTCTGAGATTTTAAGCACTGCAGTGTGGAATATGAAAGTTATTGAGGATGAACTTCTCTATTACAAATAGTCTGTAAAGTGTTCTAATGATACTGTGATTGATGTAGAAGGAAAAGATTGGCTTAAAAACTTTGTCCTGGGTCACAAGATGACTTCATCTTTTCTGCATCTGTTGCAGTTCTTAAGAGGTAAACAGTAATGGCCAACAACCTTCTTGTCATCCCTGTGCAAATTTAGAGGTAAAGTAGAACAAAACATGGCAGTTGTTGCCGAAGCAACTAATTTCAGTTGATTTTTCATCGGTTTACTTGTTCAACCTTAAAACCACAAGAAATTAGGAAGTTACTGAAATGAATGTTTTCATGCAGTTCCTCACAGCTTTTATGTTGTGGCCATTCTTTAAGTACAGTTTTTTTTTTTTAAAATAATTCAGTAACTTTATTTTAGAGGAAATAGTTTGTTCTTATAAAGGGCTATGGTAATAGGGCAGATATTTTAAAAGAAGCTTAACAGTTTAAAGTCTTAAGTATTACTGCAGCAAAGTAACAGGTAGACATAGCCAGCTTGTCTTAAACTTGCGTGGGGTTTTTTTGTATCTAACTGATCTTAAGGTCTTGTGAATCAAGTAGCTTTTTCAGGCAGTGTTGGCCGAGTGATCACCTCTAGATTTACTGCTTTCAAGTGTAACTTCCTAATAGTTAACTAAGCTGCATCTTCCTTGACAGAAGTACTTAGTACTAATGTTATCCCAAAGCTTTTACAGCTCTTTCTACTCGGTCAAAAATTCTAATTTCTAAGGTAGATAATGTATACAGTCTGCATAGCTAATATATTCTACTTGTTAAATATTGATTAGTTGTATTTGAGAAAGAGGTGACATTTAAAGAATGAGGTTTTTTGGGGGGCAACAGTGTGGGCTTAAGCAGTCTCCATACCCTTAGTGCTCTGCTGGCTCCAGGTTTCGTGTGGCAGTGGGACAATGTCATGAAACAGAACCGAAGCCCCTCCTTTATTAGTCTTGCTTCTTTGATTATTCACTAGAACGAATAAGTTAGGTGTTATGGCACAGCAGAATTCCTCATTTTCTAAGGTTCATCCATGAGTACTATTAAATTATGATTGTGTGTGTTTTTCAGCCATCTTCTTGTGATAATTGTGTAGTTGGACATGGTGTGAAAGCAGCACATTATATGCACAAGGGTGGACCTGACAATGATCTGCTATGGCATTTAAATGATATTGGTCATTTTATAGGTCATGATATAAACCATAAAGTCGTCTGGTTTATAAAAACTGAGAAATAACTTAGAAGTTCAATTCTAGAACAAGCCCACACATGGAAAATGTTGTATGGTTTGATACAACTACTGGAGGTACTTGATCTGCTTGGGTGTGTTAATATTTGGTCACAAGGTGTAGTGCATACTATAATACCACCACACCTCTGTTATATAAAACAAAAATGTTTTTAAGAGTTTCTAATAGATATGGGCTCTTTCTGTGTAAACAGGGAACTGTAGTTTTGTGTTTATTACAGACAGTTTTGGGAGAGAGTGGGAGAAAAGGAAGTTCCAGGTGATGCATGTCTTGGATGGCTTAATTGTAAATTTTCTGTCTTGGTCCTTTTAGTGATCCTCAGAGTAAATCTTTGGAGACAAGATGGTATTGGAGAAAGTATTAAATATGCTGGAAGTGTGATGCGTGTTTGCAGCTTGTAAGTGTCCTTTGCCTAATGTTGTCAGATATAGATGACATCAAAGATGGAAAATGTTTTTATTACTAAAAAATATTTTCAATTTATACTTTGGAACAGTTAAGTGTGTTTAAACACATTTTGAAAGTGTAGAATATGTGTGAAAGTCACCAGCTGATTAAAAAAACACACTTAATTTGAAAGAATCCTGCCTTCTATTCCTCAGTGATTTTTGTGGGTCTCTGTGTGTTTGCTGTTTTTTAACAAACATATTCTTACTACTCTCCTTATTGAAGAAGAAATATGAAGTTTTCTCTTTATTATAAACGCAAATTAATGGTTTTTGTTTACCCTCTTATGTGAGAATAAATACAGGAGAATTTAGTTGGAGGAATGTGGAACTTTGAGAGCAGCGCTACCTAGTACTTCAGAACAAAGATCGAAATCAAGTTAAGTTTGAGGCATTGAGTAAAAGCTCTGTATAATCCCAGCACTTGGAGCGATGGGACTGTAGATATACAGCCAGTAAAGCAGCAACTGTAATGGTAGGCTATGTAGGCCAAGGGGGCTGTACTAAAGGTACTGATGGATGCAGGTTGCCTTGAAGGTACACAGGCCTTCTCTCCTGTTACTTTGTTCAGAGATTAGCTACTCAAATGTTAGTAACTTAGATCTGTATGGGATCACATGAACAAAAATGCATCTTAATGCATGTTTAGGCGTGAAGGTGAGAGGGAATAACCACAGACCTTAAATGTTCTTGATGATACCTTTTTGTCACAGTTAGTTATGTGTTTAGAAGTGGCTCTGTATAAATTTCTGTTGGTCTCACAGGGATGGTTGAGCAATACTAAATCAGTACTTTGGTCAGGAAAAATGTTAGTTTTGTAGTCTAGCTCTTAGAATAATAATAGTGGTTGGTAGAAATAGACCTTTAAAGATGCTTGTGGTTGGCTTTTTTTTTTTTTAATTGAGTGTAGCTGGTAAAGAACAAATACTAAGCTGACATGAGATTCATAAGATCCTAGACTCCTAACAACAGATAGAAGTAGTTAGTTTTTGTACAGTATAGAGTATCCTGCTTTCCTGTCATATTTTGGTTCTTAATAGTCTCCTGCTGTGAATTGTTTTTATACCTATAACATTGAAATAATTTTTAAAATTCTGTGGCTTCATATGGAACTCTACTGAATGTTTGCACTTGTATTTGTGAGTGCATAAGTAGATGAGAACTTGACAGCTAGTAATGGTTGAGATGGTTACAAGCACTATTCTAGTTGCATTAGAACAGGGTAAGTATATACATAAAGAAGGATACCAGAATATTAGGCTAAGGATATATACGGATGCCATATAAATATTAATTTTTGTGCCAGCCACATTTAGAGGGTACCTTAAAAATAAAAAAAAAAGTTTAAATACATCATCTGAAATGCAAAGGGTAAATCCATGTCGGGTGGCCAATTTCAAAAGTTACCACACAAGCTGAAGTTAGCTGAGATACTTCAGTCTGAGTCTGTCCCTCTTTGTGAGCAATATGGTAGCATTTTATCCAATTTTGAATACACTGAAGAAAAACTTACATACAGTAAGAACTGTTTTAATAGTCATTGCAAGTCCTTGCTTATAAAAGCCTTAACCCCTCACAGACTGAGTGAACTAATGAATATGACAGATTAGTAGAAGGCAGTTCATAACCAGACGTGAGACCTAAGTTGCAACCAAAGCCTCAACACCAAAGCACCTAAAAATTATTTTTGTCCTGACTTTGGTGCTTTGTTTCTAGTACTGCTGCCAGTCTTATTTCTCATAAAACCAGATTTGTCTGTTTTGGGTTTTTTTTTTTTTTGTTTTATTATATAATGGGTAAGAAAGGTAAAGCGTACAGCAGTAGTCTTTGATAAAGTTTCCATCTGTAAACCAGATATACAATTTCCATTTTCAAATTGTACAAATATGCATCCACATGTGAACTTCAGACAAAGCTGCGGTGGATAAGACAGGCTTCCTGAATTCGTTAAGGTTAGTATAAAATATTGTGTGATTAATACTAATTCCTGAATGACTTAAAAGATAAATAGTAATCCCATCAGTTAACATTTTCTATGTAAACCCAATTGTTCAATGAATTTATGGGAAAACCTTTATATAATTTAAAAAATTCATATGGGTATTCATGGTAACCTAAGCACATACCATGCTTCAATATTATGGTAAATCCATCTTTTTTGCTTACTACTTTCCCTTCCGCAGAAGATAACCAATCCTCCTTAACCCATTATAAGCATCTGTGATCGTCCTGAATTCCTGTTACTTCTTAACAGCGAATGTTACCCATACTGAAGTCCAATGATACCATTGGCTTCCTCATTATTATGTGCAATGTAATTCCTCTCTGTTCACATGCTGCTTCATTTCCTACTTCCCTGAAGGACAAATAATCTTCTCAGGAAGCTATTATTAACAGGAAAGAATAGGAAAAGGAACAGAAAGCCCTTGTGTATATCACAGCAGCCCTAAATCCAGTTTAACCCGATGTGCTTTGGCCATTGAGTCCATGCCTGCTGAAGTTGCTCCATCCAGAGTTTCTGTTCTCAAGGAGAAGCCAAAGTTCCTTGTTATGGCAGCAGCATTGCTTATTTTTCCAAGTTTCAGTGTCTTTTTGTATATTATTAGGGGAGAAAAAAGTAACGTTATGATCCACTTTTTTTTTTTTTATGTAGGGATCAAATACTGCTTTGATCTGCTCTTTCTAGGAAGTTTGTGTCTTGGACGACAGGCAACATTATTCTAATAAATTGTTGTTGTGATCCTTGTGACCATATGCTCCAAGACTGCTCGGTACACATGAAATAAATAATGTTCACAAGTAATTCCTGCTTCTTTGGCTCACTGCATCCCTTCTACTGCCAATTCCTTTGTGGGCTATGTTTTGGTTTGTTGGATTTTGTGGGGTTTTTCTTACTATTTAAAAAACTACCCAAACAAAGCAAATACATGTTCTCACTTCCTTAATGTCTATCGAAAGTAAAATACTCCATTTTCAAGGAGCTGCCCAGTATCCAATGGAGCTCTTCGCAGTATAGACTTTATGTCAAATTTTACAATTTGCTATGGGTCTTCAGCTTTATTGTAAAATGTATTAGTTACCTCCCAACAGGTATATTCTACCAGTTGTATTCTCATCTCAAACGGTAGCAGAGGAAAGTTCAAATGGACTGTGACATTTATTCTGCTGTTTATTGTACTCATAAGAGCAAGAAACATGTTATGAAACAAACAGCATGCTCAGTTAAGAATCTTCCCAAAGCTATCTCTGCATATTACAGGAAGAAAAGTATATAGAAATTGAGCCTGTCACTTGTACAGGGGTATTAGGCTCTACTTATGTGCACTGTGAGATAGAAAGCAACTAAGCAGGAATGAAAAAGAACAATTGTGTAGAAGTACTGAAGAATTCTCAGTTTCTCAAAGCAGTTTCTGCTTCATTTTTCATAATGATTTCAAAAGAACTCTCACACTGTCTAGTTAATGTGTCATTGCTCATGTTGAAAGAAAATCCTAGGTTTCAACAAAAGATTAATCCCTGGTTCAAATGATATAATTGTAGTTAAAAGGACAGTGTGTCTATAAAAGGGTAAAAACAAACTAAGACTGCACTTCAGTAAGAGTAGAGATGAACATTGTCATCATAAAAAGATGTCTCTCTTTGGGAAGTGAGTTATCAAAGGAGGAGGCCTATTCTTGCTACTCTTAATTGACCAAACTCAGTAGCTTTATAATAGCTTTCACTCAGTCTGAGCAGCTCCACGATGTCTCTGAATGAAAAGATAGCCACTTGCACTCAGGAGAGCCTGGAACAAGGAAGGAGGATGAACAGCAATTTGATGCACATCAAGGATTACAGTCTAGCAAAATTGACTTTGTTCTGCTGCTACATTGAAAGGGAAGAGCTCAAACCCACTGCTTGCTAAGCATAAAATTGAGAGAAAGTCTGCACTTACTAGGTCAAGAATTGTTTTGACATAGTTTTTCTGGTTTAACTGTTCCAGAATTTTTCAAAGGCAGTTCACAGTAATATTGTAACAAAAAAAAAAAAAGCAAACTCCATATCCCCTAAAAACTCAATGCTCCAAAATCCAACTATTGCTTTTTTGAAGAACAAGCAGCAGAGATAGAGGAGTGACTATGGTACTGACAGGCACGCGGGGCAGAAGAGCAGCAGGCATGCAACCGGTACGGTGAGCGTCCAGACCATCCACTTACTGCACTAGGGACTGCTAGGTCACAGAGGGTGACCTAATGACTATTCAGGTGACTAGTTTAGCAAGTGATCTCGGTCTGTTTTCCTAGGAAAGAACACTTCCTAATTTTCTTCCAAACCAAGGGGTTTGTTTGCTGTGGTGGAGTAAACAGAATAAGCTGATGCTGAGAAGCAATCTTCCTCAGTACCAATACAGAAGGCTTCTTGTCTGATAAGGTATATCTGGCACTTCTTACAGGCACAGAAAGCTACGTGAGTATATTGAAAGATTTTTAAAAAATATTCCAATGGACTTCTAATCTACTAGTATTTTGCTAAAGGAAGCGTAGGATGTGCAGCTTTTGAAATGAACTTCTTATCATGCAATGTAATTGGCACTCAAATAACTGAATCCTGGTTTGTTTGTGTTTTTTTTTTTTTTAACATACAGTGCTCGTAAAGAAAGACCATAAAGTATCCATTACAGAGATTATTAAATTTTGAAAGTGAAATTATTTAAGGCAAAAATAAATGCAATGCTAGTCTGCAGATGACCCCCGAAATAAAATGTGTAGGGCAACACTGTATATGCTTAGCCTGATAATTCAAGTACATGAAGTAGGATTCCCTTACTTTCCCATTTATGCTGCTGAGAATTGGTGCAGTCCCATATGCTATCTTCACACTGTCAAATACAATGTTTTGTCTTTTTCTCAATGCAAATACTTAGCTGTTCTAGTGCAACTGAGACACTGCATGTAAGGTGAGGTCTTCCTGGAAGAACCTGTAGTTCCTATGCAGAAAAACTTTGTATCGGTTTCTGTTGCTACACTTACTTTTATAGAGATCTGCCAGACTGCCCAGAACCCTTACAGTAGAAGACTCTTAATTAGCACTTTTTTGGGCTTTAAGAACATGTAGCTGCGAAGTTTTGTACTGGCTTATTTGTGTGAATTGTGGTTGGTGGCATTTGGTTGTTGGGGTTTTTTTCTTTTTACTTTTTTTATAGATATGTCCTGTAAAACCTTCTGTTGGTTAATGATTATGCAATGCCACCCGCATTTCTAAATTAAGTACTAAAATAAGTAGAGTTCAGTAGAGTTTCTGAATAAAAAAAGAAGTGTCAAACTGAAATAAAAGTTTTTACATCTTTGTTTTAATGGTGGATTTGCCATGGCTTTTAACCTTTGTAAAGTTCTTGATGAGTTAAATGTTTCTTAGAACATGAAACCTGCATGTTAAGGCTAGTGAGCTAGTATGCAGTTCATAAAAATGGTATTGCAGTGCTTGCTTATTGTGAAATTTATGAGTGGAAATATGACTCGGCTCTTTCAGAAGTCTGGTATATACAAGTTTTAATTAGCAAACTATTGCTTGGTAGTTTTAAGTGAGAAATTTAAAGGCTGTAGAGTATCCTGCAGAGAGATAGGTCATTCATCTCTACTGAAAAGCTTGCTATATATGCAGTATATATGCTATACTGACACAAGACATTTTTCCAGGATGCTGAAAGGAAAACCTGCCTTGCATGATCACTGGATACCAAAGTGAGGAACAGATCCTGACTGTGCTGTATAAAGAACTCGCTGCTTATGTAGCAAAACTGCTATAAACTCCACTAATCCTGTGCTCCTTTGCACTGGCTAACGTGAGAACTGCCTCTTCAAGTAGGCTTTCTGAAATTGTTTTTACAGTAGTCTAAGCTGATCTGACTGTGAACTTTCCTGGTGCCACCCTTGCCCTTTTCTCTCACAACCAGCAATTTTGTTGCCTTGCACTGAGGTGGAACTGCAGCTTTTGAAGCAAGCTTTTAATTTTGCTCAGATTTTTAAAGCTTACTTATCCATGAACACCAATACATTACTGTCTGAAACAAACAGTAATGGCAGTTTGAGCTACAAATAAAATAGTGATGTTAGTTGAATTATTTTTCTCGACTCCTTTGTATATTGTTACAAAAGTGTAGAAATTAAGGCTATCGAAGGTTGATTACCGTTATTTTTTCAACTTATGAATCAATTTGCTTTTTTGAGAAAGTCTTCTTTGAAGTCATCTGGAAAAATGTGGATTTCAGAACAATCCCTTTGCTTTTGGAGTGTAGCGTGTTTTGCCAATCAGGCAAAAGTGAGGAAGCTGTTTCAGTTTCTCACAACCTCGGTATCTAAGCAGACCAGGCTGCTGCTTGGGGTCTCTCTGTTCCCCTTGTGCAGAGACAGGGTGCGGAGGTGCCCCTTCCTCTTGTCTAGTGAGGGTGAGTGTCCAGTGTGATTATCCTGCCGCTGGCCTGTTTCCTCTCCCTCCTGTTTGGGAGCAGCGGTGAGGCACTCATATGCCCAGAATTGGTGCCCTCTGCTGTTAATAATTACCGGCTTGGGTCACCTTCTGGCTTTATTTAGCATGAAGAGTTGTCTAGCTTGTTTTCCTAGTATTGCGTATTTCTGGATGGTCAGTCTTCTGGGAGGCAAAGAAGTAGAGTAATTGGGAAAATCAGGTGGCTTCCCCATGGGGAGGGTGGCTGCCATCCTCCAGCTGAAGCACCCATTCTGTCCTGCCAACAGGAATAACTTCCCAGCTTCATTTTGGTAGCCTGGTGTAAGGGCTTCACTTGCTCCTTCGTCTCACTTTGTGGTGCCCCAGGGAAAGTTTACCTTTGTCTTCAGTTAGTAGATTAAGCCTCAGTTTAATAACTTAAATAACGCCTATTTAAGGAGTTTGTGAAGCCAACTGCTGCAAAGCAAACAGGAATTTTCCGTGTGGTGTCATACAGACCAAATGGTAATGTGCACCAATAACAACACTAACAGTTTCAAGTATCTTTGATATACCAGGTGGATTACAACAATCACTTCAAGTGGTTTTTGAAAGCATGATGAATGTTCCTTGAAGTGCCAAAAAAAATTACTAGAAAGCAAACATTTTGTGAATTACATTTTTACTAATTTTATCAGTAATGCCAGATATACTTTGTTGTGGATTAAGATCTTGAAAGTTCTAAATGAGTGTAGACTTAAAAGTTTTTGCAGATCAGCTAATGTGACTCGGGTATCTTTTCACAATTTCCTAGACATGTTTTTATGTTTAATTACGAAATTAGATGTGTTAATGGATGGCTAAATTGTCTGATGTGAACGTTAATCATTATCTGCACTAAGGAACAGAGGTTGTCGGAGTGAATTGTAGTTTGTGGCTAAAAGATCTAGACTTGAGTTCCACACAATGTTTTCTATGTCGGATAAAACCACTTGTGGATTTTGTCCCTTAAAACTCCCTTCAGGTACTCATATGGGAAATTATTACCTTCTGGCTTATATGCAAATTTATTTGCAGCAAGTTAAAAAACACCCTTAAGCAAAATTTTACAATGTCTTTTGCAGGTGTTGGAGTCCAAGTAGATTTTAGAAAAAAGTCATATCATCATAGTTAAAAAAAAAAAGTTAAGAGAGGGTCAAGTTTCTGTTTATTACCCTTGGAAAATGAGTGTTGGAGGAGGCAGTCAGAGCTGTTCCCTGCGGCTGTAGCCTGTGTGCAGAGGTGGGTGTTGCAGCCCACCACGATTTGCTGGAGCAGTGGAGTGAAAACTGCTGTTCAGTTTAGAAATTACCCAGCTGATCGCCGTTTCATTATACGTGCAGGAAAATATAAACTGCTTTTGATTTCATTTTTTGTGGTGGAAGTAACAATTAAGAACATGGCAAAGTAATACTTAAATATAATGGAAAGATCAGTCAACCCATGTAAACACACAGTAATTTCTAACTCCTGGTCAGCTCAAGTGATCTGGAAAGTTTTATTAATACTTAAGTTAGCAAAAGATTCAATTGAGTTTTGCATTAAAAATAATGCAATCATCTCAAGTTGTTTAATTCTTTCAATGTTGACATTGTTAGTGCAGTAGCCTGAGCTCAGCTTGGATGAGGAAACTGAATATTTTTTTTTTTTATACCAATAGATGTAGCGAACTATGGTGAAAATTTGTCTATTGTTCTTATATGCAAGATTTCACTTTGTATTAACATGGCTGAAACTGACCTTTAAGATAAAAGAATAGTGTGATGCAGTTGCATTAGTATATACTGTCATTTTTCTGTGCTTTATTGTCATCATCCATCGGTACTTATGCAAGGAGTGGAATTCTTAGAGCAAACAAAAGTTAGGAGGAGTAAATAGGAAGTGATATTTTTAAACTATTGATTAAGTGGAGAGACTATGTTCAAAAGTGAGAAGCCCTGTCACTTAAATCTTCTAAAGGAAAAACTAAGTAAATCTGTAGGAAACAGTTCTTTGATATAGGAGTTGATGGAGTTGCATAGTTTGTTGAAGACTAGGAGAGAGAGATGATATGCTGCTGTCTTAAATTGTATGTGTGTTTATACATATAAACATTAATTTTATATTTCTTCTCTGTAAATGGTTTATCATAGAGGTTTTTGTGAAACCTTTGCCTTTAGGCTGCTTCTAAAATCAGAGAATTAATGTCTTTACCAGCTAGGAAAAGGCTGACTGCTTTTTGTCTTGTGATGCAATGGCTGAAAAAATAATGTGAGAGGACTGACTACAAAAATTGTGATATCTTAAACTTCCTCCTGGGCAGGTAAACCACTTTTGGTTTATGTTCTTAAATCAGATTGCAGGTGTGATTTCTTTGTTAGGGTAAGAGACTGTCAAAATCCTGTTGTCAGTGAGAATCTTCAGGTACATAACTGCCTTGCCTCTGCTTCCAGCTACTTGCTCTCTTCTACCTGTGAAATGTGTTGCTTATCTTGAGTAGCTGCTGGCAGCGGTGTAGCTCATGCACCATAAGGACATCTGGGAAGTGAGCTTGAGCTGTCTGAAAAAATGCTGTGAGGTAGCTTACTTAAGTATTCTGTATTTTGCCCAGAGGAGTTTGAGTGACAAATGCAATATAAATGTAGAGATGGAGTAGATTTATCCTGTTCCAGGTTCTGGGAGAGATTGACAGTACTTAAATGAGAAGCAGGGAGAGGAAAAAAAAATACTTCTAGTACATGTGGCTGCAAAAACAGATTCAGAGTTTTAGAACTTGTTGCTTACGTAGCTGTCTCTGGGTCGAGGTCATGGTTAGGCTTTACTTCATTTCTTCATTTGGAATTCTTGCTCAGTAATACCCATGAAAATTAAAAAGTCTATTTTCCAAAAAAAGGACATCTTTATTTTCATGTCAACATTAGATTATTACTTCCTCTTTTAAGTCCAGACAACAAAAATACAGGAGATGGGTAGCTGTAAAGAAGAGGTTTGAGATAGACCAGTTAAGAAAGTGAAAGGTTGTTGGTGTCAACATCTGGATGAGTAGAGAAAAAGATTCTATCTGAGTTCTCTGTACTATATCAGGCTGGGATGGAGTTAGTTTTATTTATAGCAGCCTCTATGGTGCTGTGTTCCAGATTTGTGACCAAACCAATGTTGATAAAACACTAGTGGTTTAGCTTTTGCTGAACAGTGCTTACTCAGCGTCAAGGCCTTCTTTTTCTTGCTGCGTCCCCTCCCAGGAGTAGGATGGCATCGACCTGAGGTTGTGAGGGGACACAGCCAGGACAGCTGATCCAAACTGGCCAAAGAGATATTCCACACCATATACCGTCATGCTCAGCAATAAAACCAGGGGCAGTGGGGTGGGGAGGAGGAGTTTTTTCCAAAGTAGCAGTTGCTCAGAGGCTGGGTGGGTATTGGGCTGCTGCTGCTGAGTGACAGCTTTTGTGTTGTTTCTTTCTTTCATTTTTTTTTCCTCTTCACTTGTTAAACTGTCTTTATCTTTTGCACTTCCGATACTTTCCCTGATTCCATTGTGAGAGAACGAGCAAGTGGCTGAGTGAGGACTGACCTACCAGCCAGGGTCAGTCCACCACACTGTCCTGGATCCTGAATGCTTATCTTCATTATAACCTGAAAGTATGACCAACTTGTCCCTCCTTCTCACCTTGATGCCTTCTCCGCTATTTGTATAGTCTTGGAAATGTTTTTGTTTCAGAAACACAATATTGACGACTGTAGCCAAAAGCCAGAAAGTAGAATCAGAAGGAGCATGGTGTATTAATGTCTTACACCAAGGGGAAATAAAATGTTGTGTGGTAGATGTTGAACAGTTCTAGGGTCATTTTCTGTTCAGCCCCCGCTCTCTCCTGCCCAAGTTCTAGCTCTTAATGTTCTATTCATGACTGGTTGGTGTAAATTGAGCTATGTTTACTAACCAAGTCTTCCTTGATATGATTGTTGATATTGGTATGCAATATAGATAGTGTTATGGGTGGTGAATATAGAATCATAGAATGTGTTCATGGTTTTTGTCAGCAGGATTTTACTGCCATTAAGGAAAATGTGAGAAGGTATTAGGGAGGGAGAGATAGCAGTGACTGGTTTGTGCATCATCAGTACGTGGGCTCTGACCAGTTTATCTAACAATTTACATTACTTAGTGTGTGAGCCTGGCAGCAGGCTCAAGGAGGTGGGGCACAGGAAATTCTCCTCAGGTCTCCCAGTCTCAAAACTTTCAAAACTGAGAATGTCATATAGCTATCTGCTGACTTGAAGTCCAGTAGTACATGTTTGTTTTGGAAAGCTTTTTAAAAGCTCTTAGTGTATTATTGTGAAATAGCGCGGCTGCTAGAGCTACACAGGTTTCAGGTTTATGAATTGAATAGGCTAAAGGCAGGGTGAAATGGGATGCAAGCCTACTTTTCACACAAGATGCAGTAGAGTCCATGCTCATTTAACAGTTTTCTTAGAACACTTAATGAAATTTTAAGTGCTTTTTAATGTTAGAATGCATAAATTATAGACGTCATTATTCTGAAACAGTAGGTAATGCTGTATTTTTTTTTCTTTGATTTGTGTGTGTGTGTTTTTTTTTACTAGAATATTCAAATAAAAACTTTGGCAGATGATGTGGTAAGGTCTTTGTAACATCTTAATTTGCGATGGTAACACCACGCTGCATGCTATTTTACTACAAATATTGTGGACAGTATAACATATTCTCATAAGGATATTAATCATTAGATTTCAGAAAATTGAGTTACTGTTCCTAAAGATCTTAATTTGTAGCTTAAATTGGAGAAGAGTAAACTTCTTTAACTACCTATAAAATTCATTTTGGTAAAATCATAGACTTTTTTTTATATGTAGTAGTTAAGCCACTCTGGCCACTTAGTTAATCATCACTTACATGTCTGAAATAAGGAATTTGTACCTATAATCAAATTAGTTGTTAATAAGGTATACTTGAAACAGATCACAGTACGGTGAAATTGATCTTAAATGGCTTTTTTTTGTGACTACTGGATGGGCGTTTCAATGTAAGTGAACAGTAAATTTGCATTTGATGTACATTGGCTAATTTTTGATGATGCCTTTAATGCATTATGTCATGTCTTTGACCTTTTCAATAGGCTATGCCCTAATTACAGTTTAAAAAAAATGTAGTGTAAACTATCGTAATAAGAAAAAAATGGGATTAAAGCAAAGTTGTTGCATTGCTCAAGACATTGAAAGTATCCTTGTAGGTAATGTGTTTCTGTCCACACATGTAAGACTTTTAAGGAAGAGGAAAACCCAAACCCAACCCCCCTCTTCTCAAAAACACAACCAAAACCTCCAAAGAAATTCAGAGTGAATGCAGCTTATCTAGGGATACTTTCCCTTCAAAAATTGAAGTTAGTTGTGTAGGCTCTCAAAAAACAACACCGGAAAACCCCAACAGCAAAACAGAACAAGAAAAAGAAGCAAAACAATAATTAAAAAAGAAAAAACTTTCTTCCCCATATTCCACAACACTAGGTCAAATTTCTCCATTCCTGACTGAACTAATCTAAAATGAATCCTAATTACATACAAATTAAATACTTAGTTAAACTTTTCGCCCATGACAGATGTTGTTTACTCTTTGTTTACATGTCTTCATAGAGGTGAATTGCTATGAATGATACTGGTAATCCTACATAAGCTGCACTTAGATGAAAGCACGTCTTCATAAGGCTGTTAAATGCCTGAAACAAATACACTAGTATTTGTTGTTTCAAACAGTTAAAATCACTATAGACATAGTGTTCTCAAAATGAACATACGTATATATAGTTGAAGACAATATTATTAAATAATAACAATTCTGATTATTCAGAATAGTTATAGATTAATAACACAGTAATAAATGGCCTTATAAGGAAGGTGCTCTTGCTGGCTGTTTTCAATATTAACAAATTAACTGAGTAAGCATGCTTTAAATAAAAAAGGTGGGGTTTGGTGTAAGGTCTAAAACAAGTTAGTCTTAACCATTGAAATGTCATTGCAGACTGTATGATATGCTTTCACTAATGTCTGTCCTGTATTTAACTATGGATGGCTGCTTTTATGTGAGTAATCCGTTACCTGGCTTTTTAAATTTACGCACTAATTTCAGGAGTCGGTACTCAAAAAAACACTTCAAGGAATTGTGAACTATACTTGGAGCATTAATTCCTCTACAAACTTTATTTTACTTTAGCAGGATTTTTTTATAAGCCTGATGAACTTGTGAGTACCTCCTTCCCAACGCTGGCTTTTTCAGTTGTCCTCCAAAGACTTATAGCTCTTCAGGTGAAGGAACGCTTGGACATTACCTTTGTGGTACCATATTTATTCACTATCAGGATAATTAGGGAGTAATGTGAGAAGATGAACTCAAGATTTTGAAATGCTAAGAGTTTAACATAGATGGTATACTTTTGAAAGTCTGAGAAATAGTTATATTCATTTTGCATGTGACCTGACATGAATTTACCTTAAATGTTGTTGTCTTTCTATGAAAAGTAATCTCTGAATGTTAGAGTATTTTTACTTACAGTTCAGTTTGAGTTTTAACTCTGCTGCTTGGATTAACTAAGAGTGTGTGTATTACTGCCATGTAATTGGCTTCTTTCCTATATTTCTATTTATGCTTATTTTTAAATGGATGTCTTTGCAGCGTGACAGAATAACAAGCCTCAGAAGATCAGGAGCGAAAAAAGAGAAACCTCTCATTCAGCATCCTATTGACTCTCAACCTTCTATAAGTGAAATCCCGCTTGCCCAGGCACTTGCTGATGAGCGTTGCATGAACTTATCAGAAAAAGAAGTTATGGATCTCTTTGAAAAAATGATGGTAAGATGATGTGCAACCTTGTTTTATGAGGTTTTAATTTGCTTTCATGTTGGTGTCTATGATGTAGTAGTGATTTTCAACTGTTGTTGGACTAGAAGTAATAACCACTTGGGAGGGTATAGCATAGCACTGATAGACCCAGCTGAACTGCCACATAAATGACTGACAACTCATAGCATTATATACATTTAAATTACTTAGTCTAATTCTACAAAGAGAACAAAGGCAAAAAGCCAAAAAAAAATATTTGTAGCTTGTTGATTGCTTCAAGGTAACTTCTAGAGACCTTAGTTGCAGCAGTTAGATGCTGCTGTTGAAGGATAGTTTTTAATAAACTTAAGTAAATACCTTTGGAAAAGTGTAATTTCCATTCATAAAATCTTAATTATAGAAAATGGAAATTTTGTATGATCTTGAATATTTGCTGTCTTAAGATCTTATCAAGGTTTACGATTATTCACAAGCAAACTTTTCTATTAGTAATACAGAAACAAACTTTAGAAGTAGGTGTTTATGAATTCTGCCACGTGTGTTGGTGTTGATACATGAAGTATCAGGAAATGCAGTCTTTTTGGTCTTGATAAAGAAATACTGTTGTCTGTATCATTTTTAAAATTACTGTAAACTTCCACAGTTGGTATGGATTAAGAACTGTCCTGTTCCATTAAGTAGTTCTACTCTGTTCAGTGAAGTAGTGAATCTCTTTTGAAAGGTAGGCTGAATGTTAATTAATACTTGTTTGAGTTTCTTGATAGATTAAGGGATTAATTTTTAACTTTTCCAAGTAATGTTAATACTTCTTTGAAAAAACTGTTAGCTAATAAGTTATTACAGTAACTAGTGGGTTTAGTTGCTTATCTGAGGTTACTTTGACTTTTAATGGCAAGAATAGTCATTATTAGCAATGAATACATTTTGTATTTAATCCATTTATTAAACTGAAATGGGCATTTTGAGATTTAATATAGCAGAACACTTTCCTTGCCACAAGCTTTTGATTAGATAGTGTAGGAATGGTGTCCATTGCGATGAGATTTTATAAAAACCACAGGAACCTCAAAAGAGTTAACACTTAGGGGATCAACTTGAGGTATAGAATTTTTGATTTTTTGTCCTCCTTTGTAGTTTTATTTCTTAAGCCAAGTTTCATTAATGGTAACTACCCTTGATGCAACTATAATTTTGGCTAAGTCTTGAGAACAGCAAACGCTTGAAGTGACGGGATTAAGTGAGAGAATCGGGTAGCTCAGAATTAAACAAACTGAAATGCAGATAAGCTGGGAAAAGTCACTTTTGTTTGTTTAAGAAAACAAACATGAAAATGACAAAGGCTGATAACAAGTATGAAATAGAATCTAGAATAGATGTTGTGTGGTCTGTTTCTTTACAGGAAGACATGAATCTAAACGAAGAACGAAAAGCTCCTTTAAGAGATAAAGACTTGACCACAAAACGTGAGATGGTTGTCCAATACATTTCTGCAACTGCCAAATCTGTAAGTAGTCACCTCTCCAGGACAGATGACAGTAAGAAGCTGAGCTTTACGAGCATTAAGCTTGTCAAGCTTGAAACTTAAAATATTTTTGTCCCAATTTATCTCCTACAAGTGGTAGGAAAAAAATATCTTTATCAACTAAGATACTTCTAAATACTTGTAGCTGTGTCTCAAGGGTTAGTTTGTATTTCAGTTCGTGGGCAGTGAAAAAATTTAATGCTATCTTGTAAACCATAAGATATTGCAACTCCAGTGATGGAACCTGAATGTATTTCTGTGGAATTCATTATATGAATTTTTGTTACCAGAAGTTCTTGGAAGCGATAGCATGACTTTATGGTTTCAGTAATAACATCCTTAGTGGATGTGCAATTTTCATTGTTAGAAACAGGGAATTAAAATATTGAAATAATTTAAAATTGAAGTACAGTCAATGTTTTAGGTTAATTTGAACGTGTTGAGTACTGAAGTTGGCTTGAAGACTGTGTTAAATATTCTGCTAAGCTAAATAAAAAGATTACTTTAATGAAAAGATGGTCTTAAAATAAGACCTTTCATTCATGTTGGTTATTCTCTGTACTTAAATTGATAGATTATCCTTTAGTTGAAGACTCCTTCCTGCAGAATTTTTGAAGTTTTGTCTGTTTTGGGAAGTGTAAGAGAACCACTGGAAGCCCCAACATTGGTGGAGAAATACAATTTTAAATGGTGAAGAGCAGCAATTTATTTTCTGCAGTGGGACTAATAGTAGCAGGCCTATTAGTACTAATTAGTTAAAAAATAGAGCAGTAATGCTTCTTGTGTGTTAAAAATTGACTATGACAAATACTTTTTTTATCATGTAAAAGGAGAATATGCCACAAAAAATTCATGTATGTTGTATGAAAAGGAGAGATATATGTATGTTGTGATTTCCTTAGAAATAGTTTGTCCTTGTTTGTACCACTATTTGTTGTATAAAGAATTTTAAAGAGGCCAGTGGTGAATTCTGAGGAACTCAATATATTGCCCTATTGGGGAGAAGTGTCGGTGAGGGATAGCTTGTATTTCCGAGGGGTAGCTTGTGTTTCCAAGGGGCAGTAGTATGCTTGAAGTGTTAAAATTTGCTATCAGTTTATTTCTTGAGTAAAATTACATACTGCATGTGATTTTATTTGGAAATGAGGATGAATCTCATCCTTTTTATCACACTTCAGTTACTGATTACAATTAAGGGTTACTGGAAATTAAGATGATGTGTGGAATATTTGTTCAAATGCATAATGACATCACTCCTAGCTGTTTTACAGAGCTGAGTCTGAGCACTAAATACAAATAACATTAAACAATAATGTTTCTTAGTCTTATTTGCCCGTTTATCTCACTATGTTGGTGTCTGCCTAATGAATCTATAAACGTGGACTGCAAGCAGTACGGTTGACTTGTTTTTCTTTCAACATTTAAAGTCAGGTCACAGAGTTGAATTTAAAAAACCTAAAACTACAATGGCATGCAATTATTAAATGCAGCTGTTTTGCATTGCACATCACAAACTTAAGTGAAGAAACCCTTGCATTATAATGTGAAGATAGTGATTTAAATTTCTGAGATGAGTGATATTCCTGCATGAGTTCATATTAAACACAATCCTCAGTCCTTTAGTCTGTCCTGAAAGGAATACAGTGCTTAAAGCATGGTCTAGCTAAACATATAAGTTATTGGAGAATTATTCAAGCTTATGCAGTGAATATCATGAAACTTCCTATTAATATACTTTGCCTAGACTATCTTAAGGGACTATTGATTATGTGGTGTAAAGGTTTTGTCTTCATTTGATATTAATGTTAAATGTTACATTTTTCTTAGTAGGTAAAAGTATTTTATTGAAGCAGTAGAAACTTTCACAATGGAAGTACTTGTTGTTCTTTCCAAAAAACATATTTGGATGTTGTTAATCTCTCTTAGACTTACTCATATCAAACTATAGCTGCCTCAAGTAACGTAATTTTGTAGCTGAGTAAGAAAAGCATGACTACCATTGCATGTCTAACTGCTGAAAATTCTAACAGATTGCATTACTACTACTGTATCTGCTGCAGCATGGAAAACTTAGCAGAATTGGCGATATGTTTGCCAAAATGTACTAACAATTTAGGGAAAAAAATAAACCAGCAAATGAAATCCCAAAATGTCCATGTAGATGAATGTGCACTTTGAACCAAAGTCAGGGCCAGTATGGATGTGTTATGCATAAGCAAAATGTTTTTCCTAATGGAAAAATGGTTTGTATCGAAGTTTGTATGCTTCAGTAAGTCTTTCTTGCAATTGAATCACAGCATTCAAATGGAATAATTTAAGGTTGTTCAGAAATATGAATGACCTTTCTGTAGTGTGTTACCTTAATTTAGCCTTTAAATAACTACCATCTTAACTCATTTAAAAAAAATACAAAAAGAAGACATCAGTTATAAAATGTAGATTGGGATCTTACCTCACTTACACTGTTCATTTGGTCTTCTGTTTAGTGAAACTACTAATTGAATACCAATCCTAAGCAATTTTTACTGTGTCATGACTTGTTAAACTTTCGTTTTTTCATGCCATCTTCGGGCTTGTCTTCCATGAAAATGCTGATCACGTTTAAAATGATCTTTCTTAAAATTTTCTACTTTTTCCTTTGTTCACAGATAGTTGTTCATCTGCCTTCCTTGTTTATACTGAAAATACTCAGGCCTTTTCTTCTGCTTAGAGCTCACAAAGCACACTTAACAGCTGATGTGACTTTTCCTCCAGTTCATTTCATATTTGTTGTAGTTTGGCTGTTGAGCTCTCTCTGCTCATTTGAAAATATCACTCTCATTTGCTGATATTTTAACCAAATTATTTTTAAATTTGGTGCTTCAGTTTCTTTGCCTTACGTGCCATCTGCAGCATGTTGACCATGTTTTCTGAAACACTGTGCTGTCTTCAGAGTTCCAAGTGAGAAAGAAAGCTTGGTTTTCAGTGGATTGAAAAAAAAGTTTTCCTGTTCCCTTTCTTTCCTGTGCTTCTGATCCTTTCATTCAAAGAGAAAGATGGTTGACCATGGAAATTATACTTGGGAAATGGTGAAGGCTCAAAATCCTATTTCAGAACTGAACTTGGTGACTTGACATACTGAATGAGTTGAACGTTGGTGGGAGAAGGTGGCAGTAAATAATTTTTATATAGTTTTAAATAGTAATAGTGATGACAGTCCATCTTGTGTTTCTATAAGAAGTCTCATCAGGAAGAGAAGAGGTGATTGTGAAAGGCTTGCAGGGACTTCTGACTTGTGAAAAACTTCCTAAAAGAATAATGGAAGATATAAGAGTAGAAAATGAAGCACGTAGAGGCTGAACAGATACAATCAAATTCAGATATCAGAAGAAAATCATGTGTCAGGCACTTACTCAAATAAAAGTGGTTATTCAATAAACTGGCTGCTATTAGGTTGCAGCAAAGAGCTTACAAGGAAAAGCCTAAAATAATTAGGCAGAAGTTCATAGTCATGGTGTTCATATGAACATGGTCCTTTGCGCAAAGAGATAGAGCAGGGCAGAGAGATTTGCTGCCTTTCTGCAGAGTTTCTGCCATGTAAAGTCGTTCATGCTTGTTCATGAATAAGCAGAGAGACTGTTGCGTGGTAAAAAAAGATGTCATTCTGTAAATTGATGTTTAATTATCCATGTAATTAAAAGCATCCATACTGAGCAGTTGAAGAAAAATGCCACATGAGATATTCTGAAATGCAAGTTAGATTATACTGTAGGCTATGTTTTTGATTATAAAGACTTAATTAAATTCAGTGATGACATCATCTAAATAGATCAAAAGCTCCATGATAAATGAAGTTGTTACACATACCAGGAAGTCAGTATGCCATTCATTTTTTCTTCAGTTTTCTTAGTGTCATATATAAAATATATGACCTGATAATTATAACAAAATGGCATATCTCTTAATCTTTTAAGATGTCAATCTAGGTATTTAGTTATTTGTTTGTAAGTGTTTAAGCTACTGATGATTCAGCAGTGGAACATAAGAATTTCGAGTTTTCTCTTACAGTAGAACTACTGTTTTCCTGTTTAAGAGTTACAGCGTCTCAGCAGTTTGAAGTAACAAAAGAATGTTAACTACTACTACTAATGATTAAACCCTGAGAATATTGTGTGATGCTACATCCTACTAAGTACTTTGCTGTGTTTATTTATATATTATTATTATCTTTTTTACACAATAACCTCTCTTGGCTGACCACTGCATGCAGATAGTCGGAAGTAAAGTTCCGGTAAGTATGAACATGATAGTTTTGTTTTTTTCTTATGAATATATTTCTATTTTTGAAAGTAGGCTGGAATATTTTGGACTTGTATCTTGGATTTAGAAATTCACTGGGCATAAATGAGTCCTTGTTTTACCAAAACGGTTATTAACTATGTCACCCTTTTTGTCTTACCAGTATAAGATCAGTGATTGCAGTTTTGAGGGATCTATTCTTAAGTTTTCAGCAATTTATTTAGACTTACTGGGAGTCTAAAATACTGTAGACTTACTGGGAACTGATCTGTTCCTCATGAGCAGCAAATATATTTTAGACTTTTCTTGCTTTTTATTGAAGGCAATCCCTGAAACTTGAAATTTGCTTGTTTAGCTTACTTAATTCTATTTAGATGTGGGGATTTTTTTTTAATGTCCCAGTCGTTATCATTCATAGCTTGCAGATATGTCACCTGCTAGATATCAGTATGAGAGTAAGTTTAACATACAGAATTCAGAAGGTAAATTAATATGCAGAAGATGAGATCACTCACCACATTATTTTTTTCTTCTTAAGTTCTCAGCTATGTTTTATGTTGAATTTAGTGATTTCTTTAATTATTTTTTTTTAAAACAAGTATTTGGGCCTTAATTTGTTGGTCTGCATTGAGCAAATATTCCTGGAAAAAAGGATTTGTTTGAGAATAATTATATGTACATTTAACTACATACACATTTGGTGGCTGAAAACAAAGATGTGCTTTTCAGTTATGGAGGGACTTTATTTTTGATTGCAGCCTGAAGAGTTTTTTTCAGGTACTGCAAGATTGTTCTCCTTAGGTCATAATTCGTACTTCTATTTTGTAGTAAAAAGAATAAAGAACAATTTATGACTTAAAACTGTCTAATCATTGAATCAGATAAACTTGAATATTTAAGGATATAGTGCATAGGGATGAAGGAATTGCTATTGGCTCTGCTTTGTTCAGAGTGATTTTTGAAAGACTTCTCTGTCTGTATTCACCAGTACTTTTTAGTTTCGTAGACAGTACTGGTTTGTATGCCAACCGTGAAAATACCTAAGCACAATGAAGGTATGGGAAAAATAATGAACTCTTCAGTGTGTCAAAACCAGGTTCAAATAATTCCTGCTGCCATGTCATTTCCTTATAAGATGAATTAACCCGAACAGCTGCTTTGTGAAGAGATTATTTTATGAAGAATGGGTAGCAGAGCAACTCTGTAAAACCTGTTTTCTTCCCTATGCCTTTGAATTCAGAGTCTGATGGAGAGCAAGAATAGTTATTCATTAAAAGCATGCATGTTTTTGCAAAGATAACTTTCAAAGTGGTAAAATAAGAAATGTTCCTCTTAGAGTATGACATCTGCATATCATTGCTTAAAGAACGCACGCATCTTGGTGTGCTGGTTCTCAGTAGGATTCATCCCTTGGGAGCTGATGGTATCTGCTGGCACATATAGTTATTTTCCTGAAGATTGACTGTGATTAGGAAGGATTTTTGGACTGTTGGATTGTAGTGACAATTGCAGAGAAGAGGTTTGCCTGTTAATTGGGAGTTTAGAGCTTTAAGTTATTTGTGTATTACTTGGTATCTCAAGCACTGGTACCCACTTGTCTTTTTAACTGCCTGCAGGGTAACCTTTCCTTGCTTTTAGAGACAATGATAATTATATTGAAAGGGCAGCTGCACATCTTCTCTCTGTCTGTAAGGCATTAATGTGGATATCTAAAGTAAGATTGGTTTGTTAGTTTTGTTTTTGATGGGTTGAATGAATACGTTTGCTAATATCTACAGGGTGAAGTGGATATGAACTGTGTAGAGTTCCAGTTTCTAGTTCAGGAGCTGATCGAGTGTTTCCTCATCGTTTGAACAAGTATACTTTTCCAAGTCAAATGTACAACAACTAGAATATAGGTGGTTTTAAAAAGCAAATTGAAAAAACTTTCACTGCTTTGCTAAAAAACAAAGAAACCACTCTCAGACTCCCCAAACTTGTATTATGTGACTGTTATTTTGCTCTAATCAAAATACAGTGTTTTCTTTGCCTGAGATAGAAACAGAATCATATTAATAGAGAGTATGCAGAAACTTCTCAGTCACTGGTAGGGGGGAAAGTCTAAGTTATTACTTTGACTTCTTTAATAATTGTTCTGATACCAGTTACTTGCTTCTGTCGAAAGAGTCTTTTATTTCCTAAATTAGAGAACAAGTATAGCGAATTGGATAGAAGCAACTCAATATTGTGAGATTTCTATTCAATGTGCTGGCTGCCAACATTCGCATGGAAGCAATATACCTATAATGTCTTCAGCTGAACTTGGCTTCAGCTTAAGACCTAATGAGGTCTGGATTGTTTGATGCTTAAAAGAGGAGTAGTTTGTGCAGGGTTTTCTGATCCTGTCTTTGAACTGTTACACCCTATCCATTTGGTTCGATTGTGCTCCACAGTTCTTTACCACCAAGTAAATAGAATGTCTGCTTATTCCCTACAGAGGGCAAAAAGCTTTTGCTTTTTTCCATTTTGCTAGATATTGGTTCTCAAACTTGTTTACAGGCCTCTGGTGACACATCTGTGGAGTGTATAAAGCTGGACATTTGCTGAGTTCTGAGTGAGGAATTTCTTTGTCTAGATAACAGCTTTGAAATCACCTGCAGACAAAGTAGAGTAAGATAAACTGAAATAGAAACTTCTAAAATATTTAATTGTTGCCTGATTTTCTAAATATTTTTTGAAAAGTTTTTGTAGAGAGAAAACCATGCTTAAGTTTTTTTGTCCACTGTGTCCTACGCTGTAAGATGTCTGTCTCGAATCTATATCACTCGTCCCTGAAACCCTGGCATGTGTTCTACACACAGATTTGAATCGATTAAATTTACCCCCTTCATGGGAAAGCAAACTAGTTTTTCTCATATGTACTTGTTTTTTTGTGAGACTTCCAGGAGTTCCCTTAGGCTTAGTTTTGCACTAAAACTTCATCGCTTCTAAATTCCTCAGGGAAGGATTTTTAAATGTGTGGTCCTGGCTTTCATTTGAGAATAATTCTATGCCGTATTGTGAAGGTCATAAAGTAGTTTCTAAAATTTTTGATCTTATGCTTTGATGTAATCTCTGGAAGTTGTGGTGTGGGACACAACCCTCTGAGTTTCTTTGTACTTAGCTTTTGCGTTTGTCCTTATTAGATGCTCTCATGTAAAGCATATCTTTCACTGAGACTTTGTACTTGCCATTAAAGGAGAAGTGTATGTATTACAATCTGATTGATGTAAAGGCATAGTATTACTTAAAAATAGTATTCCAGTCAAACTCTCTTTGAATAGGAGAATAGAAGAAATAGCACCTGGTTGTAGCATTTCAATTTGCATGGCTAGAAGTAAGAGTGGATTGAGACAGAAAAGTTGATGTAAGAAAATAACACAAAATAATCCTGTTAAACTGAGAATTCTCTAGCATAAATTGGAGTATTTGGGTGAAAGGTTTTGAGAATGTGTTTTTATGAACCGTCTTTAGTGATCGTCTGTTTCAAAGAGGGAAGAAGGGCAGAGGAGATAATTATTTATTGTTATGCAGTTCAAGGTGCTTAGTCATAGAACCAATGAAGAAGTGTGAAAGATAGTATGAGGAAGCTTAGGAGGTCATGCTGTCTAGTCCTCTGACTTTTAACCCATTGTAACTGAGGGGGTCATAGGCCTTCTGAAAGCAAGGGGCTAGACAGAGGAAAGGGGCCTCACTAATAAAGCCCTCTTTGACTCATAAAAAGAGGAGGCAGCAAGAGCACAGGTCGGGTCAAATAACCACAAGAAATTAACTTTTTTGAAAAACAAGTACACCTTGCATTCTAGATGGCTTTTCAGGGCCTTGTCTAACCTTTTATGGCGTTTGGCTGAAGTTGTTGTTATCTTGTCTCTTTACAGATTTTGTGGCTTCTATGTGTTTCTGCTCTCTTCTTTTCCTTTTAGGGGCTTGGGAGTGGTTGTTGTCTGAAAGAACAAAAACTGTATCCAGTATTGTGTAATGGTGTGCTTTAGTTAAACATATAATCTTTTTCAGTTTCCCTCCAATGCAAAATACAGCATAAAGCTGTTCCTCTTTTCTCGTTTGTACGTCTTTCTTATGGTCTTTCAGAGTGATGATTTTTTTTCTCAAGTATGATGATTTTTAACATGTGCTAATATACTTATTTAAAGTCAGTTCCTACTCTTATAAAGACGGTCTCTACCCATTTATTTCTTGCTCATTCGGTAGAAGAGCATCTCTTCATTTAGGAGATTCATAGTGACAGGTTTTAATTCCTTTATGTCTTATTTCCTTATCTTTGTCTGTCTTGGTCCTGCAATGTGTAAGTGGCATGTGTTGTTCAGCTAAAGGTGCTGTATATATGAGGAGACTGTTTTCTTTATACATTCACAATGTGTCAGATTTTTTTTTTTTGTTGAAGAGAGGACAATCTGAAAGCATATTGTGAACATTTACACAGTTTTGTTATACGCATTAATCCTGGAATGTATGTAGGTCAAAATCATTAACTTAAATGTAGACAAGTCATTTTCTCATCAGCCATACTTACTGTCATTTTTGAAAAATGAATGGGAAGAATTTGAATGTGAGCAAACCAGAAACTTCATAAAAAGTGCAGCTTTTTGTAAGACAGACAATGAGAAGATTACAGTAGTCAGAGAAGGTCATGATACAATTAAAACCAAATACATATAAATCCTATTCTAGGTCAGGCATTTTTCATACTGCCTTTGCACCCATGACATCTTTATCAAGTTGTCTTCAAGAGACCATTTTGAGCTAAGAAGCTTTGTGAACTGCACACTAATCATCACCGCACTTCTGAGATAAGCCTACTTTTCTGCAACTTGTCAGAGCTGTACAAAAGATTAGTTGCACCCTTTGGTTAAATGTTTTTGTATATTGCTCATAGCTCTAAAAAACCATTATCAGGTGTTTTAATACTGAAATACCTTGTAGGTAGTTATTCTTCTGTAATGGCACTTGAGCAGGGACATGAGCTCTTTTTTAAATCTTCCATGTGATTGTTTTGTAGCAAACAAGATCCTCCCAGATCTCTATTAGTGTCCCAACATGGAATTATGGTACAGTTGAGTCAGGGAGTTCCATGTTTTAAGAAACAGCTGGTGGATACCAGCTCCTTTTCAAAGTAATTTTCAGTGGCTTATCTTCTTTGGACACCAGAAAGAAATTCTTTACAGCGAGAATGGTGAGGCACTGGCCCAGGTTGCCCAGAGAAGTCGTGGCTGCCCCATCCCTGGAGGGGTTCAAGGCCAGGCTGGATGGGGCTTTGAGCAACCTGGTCTGGTGGGAGGTTTCCTTGCCCAGGGCAGGGGGGTTGGAACTGGATGATCTTTAAGGTCCCTTCCAACCCAAACTATTCTGTGATTCTATTTTTCTTCTATTCTTTTAGAGAAGAGAGAATTAATTTGAGTCAGGATATGTCCAATAGTGATAATGCACAGTTTTTTGAAATAGAAGACAGGGATGCTAGGGAGTGATGAGACATGCTTAGTAACAAGCGTGGAGGTGTTTATCTCTCAATTGTCTCTAATACAGGGTGTGAACTAGATGTTAAATGAGAGTGTGTAGCAGTTAAACGTGTTAATACAACTAAATGATGGAATTAAATTTGGATATCCAAGATGTAGTGCATGCACTTTAAATGAAGTAGATTCCAGAAAAATATTTACTCTTGTGATGCAAAACCTAAACTATTCAACACTTAGGACAAATTGAAGTCAAGTCAGGTGTCTTCAATAGCTGTGCAGGGAAAACAGGGATTTTAAAAATCATGTGGAAATATTGGCCTTAAATGTTATCATCTAAATGCCACTATGATCAACATAACATTAAGCAGCATTCTGTCTTCTGTGATAGGGTGGACTGAAAAACAGCAAGCATGAATGCACACTATCCTCACAAGAATATATTCATGAATTGCGATCTGGTATTTCGGAGGACAAGCTTCTTAATTGTCTAGAGTCTTTGAGAGTGTCTCTAACTAGCAATCCAGTCAGGTGAGTAATAATATCTCCTGTAGTTTTCATCGTGCTGTTTTTGCTGAACAATAAAGAGTTGTGGGCTTTTTTTCTGAAACCAGAGTAATTATGCTAATGCTTGTTGACAGGAGGAAGTAGTTCTCAGCACACTGCAAAAGGATAAGTGAAATATTTGCAACTGTCTACAATATGTTCTCACCTTTCACAGTGGTCCTCAACAACTTTGAGTTGTTGGAACTAAGCACTTGTCTTAATGGTCTTGCTGGGAAGTAAGACTTGCAGCAGTGTCTATGAAGGAATGTACAAGCAGTATTGGAGACAAGACTTTGCAAGTTTTACATTTAAGACATAATTAAAAGTATTTTATTTCCATTTTCTAGCTGGGTGAACAACTTTGGACATGAAGGTCTTGGACTTCTGTTGGATGTATTGGAAAAACTTCTGGACAAGAAACAGTAAGGACTTGGATCATTTGAAGGGAGGGTTGGGGGAGCTTGCGAAGATTGTTTATATTTATTTTCCTCTTCCCTTTAAAGGCCAGAAAGTATTGATAAGAAGAATCAACATAAACTTATCCAGTGCCTCAAAGCATTTATGAACAATAAAGTAAGAAATATTTTAATATCAAATACTTCTAGCATGATGTTTATTTGTTGATTAAAAGATTTGTGTAGCATGCTGAATCTCAGAAGGGAAGGAAAACTTGTATATCCAGTGTCAGCTGGCTCTGTGGAAACACAGGTGTTAAACTTAGTGTAACTTATTGTTGAGAGTCCATTTCATAGATCTTTCTGAATATGCATTTAGTCTTATTTTTGTTAAATATTACTGATTTTTGGAAGTAAAGTATTTTTTCTAAATTTAGATTTCAACAAAAGATTGTTTCTGTTAATTTAATGTCTTTTGCAAAGAATGAAACTTCAGTTTAAGTTGTATCTAACCTGTTTCAAATTGCGCTACTCACTTCATAAAGTTTGAGTACTGTTTCTAGAAGTTGACATTTTAAACTTGTAATTTTGCTTTGTTCATAGAAGAACTTAATATTGTTATAATGATTTATTTCCCCCTGCCCGTAACAAATACAATTGTGGATTGAAGTTACTTTTAAAGCCTGTGGCTGAGTTTAGTAAAATCGGACAGAATAGCCTGTCTGATGAGGTGGGAAAAGTAAGGTTCTGCCCCTGCTATTCCTACACTTATGGTGTAGCTTCAGATAATTAGATATCTGATTTACCAACTACCCTGTAACTAATAAAAATGAATAAGAATTCTACTTTAAAATAAATGCCAACATTTAATTTTCTTTGATTTATCTGTACGGAAAGTGAAATAGAAAATACAATAAATAAAGAAGATAGTTGTTTCTAAAAAGAATTTAATCTTTATCAGTCATTGAGTGGAAAATAGTATTTTGACTTGCCAGGAGTTTTTACAGTTACGGGGGGGAAAAAAAGGACAATTTTTCATACTCTTGAGGTGTTTCACCTATATATAGAAAATAAAATCTGTTTTTGGTTTTGGTGGATAACTGATTTTACAAGATAGGGCATCTTCCTTAGATATCGACTCCCTCTTTTAGAGAAAGCCTCAAATGTAAGACTGGGAAGACTGCTTGTTTTCTAAGCAGTAATAGCTAAGAAGGTTATAGTCAAGTGTTGCCAAACTTCATCTGGGGAGGTGTGTGTGAGGATTCTTAAGGATCTGAAGCCCAAATATGGTGAATATTCAAAGCAAATATGGTCTTTTCATTGTAAGCCTTTTTTTTTCTTTAAGTACGGATTGCAAAGGATTCTAGGAGATGAAAGAAGTCTCTTGCTCTTATCAAGAGCAATTGATCCAAAGCAACCACACATGATGACTGAAACAGTGAAAATACTTTCTGCTATCTGTATTGTTGGAGAGGAAAATATGTAAGTAAGACATGGAAACAAACTGCGGGGTTTTGGTGGGTTTTTTTTTTTAATGCACATGAGTTGTCAGTTTAGACACAGGTGAGGAAACTTGTCAGTGAAACAAATGTAAGCTGTTAAGTCTTTAATTTCTTAATGTTGTTTAAATGAAGAGAGACTTTCACCTGTTCTGATGCATTACTTTAATATTAAATCAGGTAAAAGCAAATGAGCAGAGAGATCTGCAAACTGTAGCTTAAGCGGAAGGTATGAAAGGACTATAATTGCTTACTGTAGGGAAGACTTATTGAGCAGTTAAATGTTCATAAATGGTTGCTGAAAAAGGAATACATAAGTTATTTCATATATATCCCTGGTGTGTATGATCAGGAATTGTGAACTTTTCATTGCCACAAGAAAAGCTGTCTGATTGAAATACCATTTAGAGCAATGTGTGTCAGCGTGGGACACTACTGGGCCTGTTATTGTGGCCAGGGTTCAGACTGGGATGTCTCCCATAAGGATGGCAGATGAACTTATATTTGAAAATTGTGGATTTCATACCACATATTGAGATTTTTTTCATTAGTTTAGAAAGTAATATTAATAATGTAGAAACAAATATAATTATGGATTTTGTTAAAATATCTTCTCTTCACCTAAGCATAACAAATCTGCCAGGGGCAAAAAGCTTTCATTTGTAGCTGAAATTCTGAATAGCTGAAGTTATGGAGTTAGGTAGCGCATGCCAATGAGCTTTTTAAAACAAAGATAATCCATTGGCATACATTTGCGTTGAATTACTGAGTGTAATTAGTGAGTTTAGTGAAGGTTGAAAATAGCAAATATTGAATGCAATAAATAAAACCATTTTGATTCTTGAAAAGACAACTTAGTAGAATTCTCAAGTGTTAAACATCTCAACTAGTACCTAGTGAACAGACTTGCATGGGTAGTGGTTTGTTTTTTTTCTCATTGGTTGTTTTATAGGTGAATCTCACACTACTTTACAGGTTTATTTGCCTTAAATTTTTGTTTAATTCAATATTAACCATGTAGATATTTAAATACTTGGGTTTTGGCTTGTTTTCAACTTTCTGTAGGTAACTGTAGGTAAATGCATTCAAATTCTGTCACTGTACTGAAGTCTGGAGTCATGTAAATAGCGGGCTAAGTATCTTTAAAATGACCAAGCTGGCTGTGGTATGTTTTTTGACAGTTTATCTTTCTCTTAGTCTGGACAAGATTTTAGGTGCTATTACAACTGCTGCTGAAAGGCACAATAGGGAACGTTTTTCTCATATTGTTGAAGGACTGGAAAACCATGAATACTTACAACTGCAGGTGGGTTTACTTTATGTGGTTACTAATACTTCAGAAATAATATAAAATATTAGAAGACTGTGTGTTAGTTTATGATGTTTAAACTATTTACTAGCAAAATATTGTAGTGTTATTACTCCAGTGCTCAGTAAAAGAGGAAAAATAATTAAAAATGGCCTCCTGATACTAGATTTTCTAATTGTTAATGGTGGGAAACCAAGGAGCTAATTTCCCTGTCCCAAAAATAGGATTAAAAAGTCTTAAACTTACTAAAAAGAGAGCAATTAGTGGTATTCCTTTTTTTTTGGGTGCCAGATGTAATGCTCAGGTAATAAATCTGTGAAATCATTTTTTTTTTAATCTTTGTCACTGCTTAGTCTTTTTTACCAGGAATTTTGTGTGATTTAATGGACGAATAGAAATTCAGCTCCAGTCCATCCTCTGTAATGTTTTAGTTACTGTTGCTGGAGCCCTGAGAAAGTTCAGAGTTTAAGGACTTGGAGGGACTTCTCCCCGTATATCTCTTGGGTTTAAGGAAGAAACATGAAAAAGTACTCCTCAGTTGTGTTGCTTCTTTAAGCACTGCCTTTCCCCCCAGTCTTGCCCTACCCAAAGCAATCAAAACCTCCCACACCTACAGCTTTGAAGTGTTTCCATTGAAATGATATATTTGTAAAAAGACAGAACAAGTTAGTGTTCTCCTCTTGAAATGAATATTTGAGTTTAGTTTAGAATCACAGGTGGAATGATGTAACTGAGCACACATTTCAAGTATTTTACCATTTGAAATACTGGTGGGAGGAAGGTACTTACAGTGTTGTTCACCTTTTTGTAATATTACTGAATGAAGAAATAGATAAGCATAGATCTTCCTAAAATAGTTAAGTATTTTGAAGAGTGTTTTTGTACTGCAATTTTCTAGGAACTGCAGTCAAAAGTTTTATTTGGCTAAGAAGGATTTTGTTAACTTCTTAAATTTCTTCCTGTTAATGACAATTTATGTTAAATTCTAGCCCATTTCTGCTAAGTTGAATGGTTAACTTTTTTTTTTTTTGGAAAAAAAAATGACACAAGGACAGCGATAACTCCTTTGTCATTTAGTTATATGAGAAGTAAATGGAGTAAAACTACTAGTTCTAGATATTTAAAGCTCAATGTCATCCAACATAGCTATTCTCTTAACACAGCCATCTTCTCACATTAAACAGAAATAAGCCACAGTCAAAACTGGTCAGTGTCAAGTTACTTGTTTTTTTTTTTTTAAGCTTTCACCTTCAGTGTACTGGCTTTCTAGTCAGTTGGAGATGGGCACATACCTTAATGTAACTATCTTTGTGCAGGAAGTGCTTAGATTTCATAGAACCATGTATTGAAAATAATTACTTCAGGAACTGCAGTGCTATTGCTTTGTGGGTAGTGGAGTAATTTACTTTCTATGCTAACCTGGCATTTTGAGTCCTGCTGTTATAAAATGGAACACTGTTTCCTTAGGATATGCATGCCAATTTCTTCCTTTGCGAAGAAATCTGTAAGATACACATACAGCTGTATTACTGCAGCTGGGACTCCTGGCAGCAGTATAGGAAGCCTATTAAATATTCAGATAAATAATAGCTATGACAGATTTGGAGGATGTGTCTCCATTTTTGGCAGGGCACTTTTTGAGATTAGTCAGGTGCAGGAGGATATCATTGCTGCTTTTGTCAACAAGAACTGTGCATACCTTGGTGTGTGTTTGACATTTGCCCTTCATCAGCCTCTTTGGCATCCCTAGGGATCATCTAGTGAGTTTTAAAAATTGTTTTTATAAAATAAATAGTCTTCTGTGCGAGTGATCTTTACTGAGTCACATCCGATGTCACATGTTCACTGCTACTTACGTGTTGGTAGACAGTTTTTTATTTATTCTCTGTATATAGTTAATAGCCCAGGACTTTTGGTTGCTATTAGAATGCAAACCTTTTTAATTGCACTTTTTTTGGTAATTACAAGTCTTCGTATAGAGACCAAGTATCTGAATATCCTATTCATGGATGACTTTGACTAATTTCCTTCTCATAATATAGTATTTATACAAATTTTGTATTACTAAGGTACCATGGCTAAAAGGCAGGGCAGGTGTACCTTTCTCCATTATTGGATGATGTATATGTCAGCTGTAGTTTTCTTAGCATTGTTTACTGTCAGTAATTCTTGTTTCAGAGCTGATGAGTTGATGTTCAATGAGTTTATATAAATGATATTTTAATCTTAATAATTAAAACAAACAAAGAAAAATAACTACACAACATTCCTATGTCCTCCCTTCCCGCCTCCTTCTCCTTCCCTCACTCCGCCCCAAAACCCAACTTACACATCAGTAAAGGTACAATTGCAAGACTCATTAACTTGTTTCTGACAAAATTGTTCTTCACTTGTAATGTATTAGCACAAGCCATTAAGCCAGAGTCTCTTCTGGCAAAAGCAATCATAGCAGATGGCACCTCTTCTCTCTATTAATTTCAGATTGGACATGTACTTTGGCTTGTTAAGTCGTGTCATAGTAGTAAAATAACACAAATCATTCAAGCGAGCGTGATGATACTACGTTACTTGAAGATACAGGAGTATAAAGGGAGTGCCTTTGAAAGTGTTTTAATAGAATTGAAGACTCCATAAGGTGTTTCATTAAAACTAAATAGTGAATGTAATTAAAACAGGAAGGGTGCTTTTATCTGACTTCTTTTTCGCTGCAGCTACTGATTTTCATTTTTTTTTTTTTCTACTCTAATGCTACTTCTGTTTGCAGTTAGTCTTTTACTAACCTTGGTGTTTCCCTGGAGTCCTATTTTAGTCTTTTAACGTGTATCAGCACTTGTGGCATTATGCTATTGTCTACATGTTTTAAAGTAAATCCATTAAAGTGCACAGCTGTTCAATTAAGGCATTAACCAGTATCCTAAGACCTCAGGTATTTTGCTAAACTGCTGTGCAGGAGTAGAACAGACACCTGGTGATGTGACTTGGTGTATGGATGTTTTTGGGGTGGGTTTTTTTTGAATTTTCAAATACTGTAAAACCAGGTTGTTTTCAAATTAGTGAATACTTTGGAGAAAGGAGTTGGAGTGTGGAACTGTAGTGTGGCAATGAAGTGTGACCCTCTGATAAAATTTTGACATAGTAGAAACAGAATATCAAAACAGAACGGTATTTGGTTAATTTAAGCAACATGAAAGTGGTGCATGTGTGCTCCATAATAAATAATATTAATTTCTTGACAGTTGTTTTATGGTTTTAAAATGAAACTGAACTAGTCAAACACAATATTTATTTTCATTAGATATATACTAAAATTTTTTGCCTGTATTTCTGGTAACAGGTAGCATGTATGCAGCTTATCAATGCCCTTCTTACATCTCCAGAAGAACTTGATTTCAGGATACATTTGAGAAATGAGTTTTTACGTTGTGGCCTGAAGAAAATATTGCCGGTAAGTCATTTGTATGTAGGAACTGATCACAGTCAACTGTTTGTCGATGTTGAAGATAACTGAATTGTTTTACTGAGAGTAGCAGTTGTGAAAGATTTGAGGTGGGGGAGGTCAGACCTGGAAAGGACGATCAATCCAAATCTGCTTTAAGTCTGCATTTTTGCAAATTTAGGCTCTTATTAGCTATGTAAACCGGAATGGTACTTGAAACAAGTCGATGTATTGAAAATCAAATTAGTATAGTCAGTTTAAGCACAAAGAACTCAAAGCACATGCAGGAATATGGATCTGGCTGTGCAACCAATCTTGGATTACCTTTCTTTGTATATGCCATCCTTGTTGTTCTCTGCAAAATTTGTTTTTTCTTTAATCTGCCTTCTGAAAATGCACTTGGAGTTTTTAAGGAAAAATCAAATTGACTCCTTCGCTCTCTCTGAGACTGCATATCTTCATGCAGTGGCACAGAAGTATGCCTTCATGGGTACTTGTGTATGAATATTTGTGACTTAGGGGTAGACATATCTTTTAACCAAGAAACCATTCTGACGCATCAAGAGTATGTCTGATTAAGCTGCTCAGCAGTTGCTTATAAAAGATGAGAGAAATTAAAGAGTATCTGCTTATATTTGTCTGAAACAGAATTTATACTTCTATGAATTTATACTGCTATGATTTTAGGACACACAGTTTTTGAGCTTAAACATTGGCCAGGGATAAAAACATTCAGTTTATAGTACCTTCAGCTATGAAACTTTTACTGATGTATGTTAGTTTATCTTGGGGTATATATTTAGGATTTTTATCATGTAGACACACTAATGTGATCTACTCTCTTCATTTGCTGTAGAACAAAGCCTGAGGAACTCTTAAGTTTTTTTTTTAATCTACTGAAAGTTAGCTCACACAATCAGTAAATGCTTAAGAACTTGAAGAATTGTGGGTAGGTTAGATGGCAAATAAACTTCATAGACTGTACTGACATAGAGATGTGAGTTTAAGAGCAATTCAGTGATGTTTTCTAGAAGTGTTGAACAACTTTTGTGTTGAATTTCTGTCTCTAGTAAGGTTAATTAATATTTTATATAAGCTGTTATATCAAATACAGTAGTCAATATCATCTTGCCGTTCATTAATTTGGAAGGTATTAATTACGATATAGACATTGAACTGGGATCATTAATTCTACAAGGAATCAATGTCCAAGGTAGAGGAGGTTTTTTTGCATTAGAAGGCAACTTCTTTAATGATTAAGTATCTTAAGAAAACTTCCTGCTCATATCTGTGCTTAGGGTACATTGTCAAGAAATTTATATATGAGAGATTCTTGATGAAAAAAACACTTGGGAGAAGGATCCATATTTCTGTCTTAATCTGTCCAGATTTGCAGTAGCCTTCTCAGGTTTTTGAACATGAGGATTGGTATGAGTTTCTGTTTTTTTTTGGGGAACAGAAATGGCTGCCATTCAGTTTGTGCATATCCAGTTATGAGAACTACAGGCCAATTTTCTTTTATAGCCTGGAGTGCATTCACACTAATGGTTTCTGAACTAGTTTCCTTTTTTGTGATTTGCTTGGTAGGAAGCTACACCTGGCTCTTAGGTGAACGAGAGAAATTTCTTATATTTCTTACAAGAAAAACAAATTTTTCCCTGCTCCAAGTACTAATTCCTATTTTGGTTTTTTACTTCTCTTGTAAGTGTTCCTCAATGTACTGTGACTGTTTTTATGCTATGATCTAGATTAACTTAGAAATTGTAAGCATATCTTCTTTACGGTTCTTTAGGCTTCTTATGTTTGTTTCTGTTAATGATTTGAAATATCCTTATGCTCTGATATTTACAAGCGTAAACTGCTGACTATGTCTCATTAAGAGAACTGAACTCAATGGGAAGCCTTCACGTTTGTTCTGCGGTCCATACTTGTGAATGCTGATACTTTGCCTTAATTTTTCTCAGCTGTGCAATTATAACAAAATACCCAACCCGTAGTCTAGTTCCAAAGGTTAATGTCTTGTATTTTGTCATAATATAATCTTTGAAGGGGGGAATTCTTGTTTTAAAAAAGGGAAAAATTAAGATATACTATGCCTTGAAAAACAGGACTTGAAAGATAAGGAAAATGAAGAGCTTGATATTCAACTGAAAGTGTTTGATGAGAACAAAGAAGAAGACTTAATTGAACTGTCACATCGTCTCAATGACATCAGAGCTGAAATGGAATATCCTTTATAGAAATAGTGTTATGACTTGTTACATCGTTTAATAACTTTATTAAGCATTAATTAGAATGCTTTACGTGAAGCTTATTTGTCACTATTGTGTATCTTAGGGACTTTCTCAGGCAGATTTCTTTCCATTTGTTTTTTGTTTAAAAATTTACTTAGAAAAGTAGTACTTAGACATTTTATTTCCTTAATAATGTTTGCACTGATGTGAATGAAGTATTTCATCTGCTGTACAATATGCTGAAAGATACTTCTTCTGAAAATTATTTCTTGTCAATTCTCCAACATTTCCTACTCATCAGGAATGATTACTATGTCCGGTAAGTGTGGACTGTCAGGTTTGATTTTTGGAGGGGTAGGGGTAGGAAATAAAAATCATGACTCTGGTAAACTGAGTAGCTCATAATCCCGCACGAATAGTTTTTCTCTAACAGATGTGTTATCTGTCTTTCTTCTCAACGTTAATTAAGATAGTCAAATACAATAATGCTTATTTCAAAGAGCTGAATGTCTTAACTCATTAGGCACTTTTTCCTTCATTCAAGTTTTATAGCTTCATGACTTCAAAGAACTTGAAAGTTGGTTGCATAGCTAATGTTGAAAAATACTTCCATAGTGCCTTGTATCTTTTCTTTCCAGTATGAGCTTCTCTTATGTGTACCTCATAGTTTTTCAGCAGTGTCATACTACCACATGCAACATCTTGTTTTAAGAAATGAATATTTTGTTGTATAGGGATGATAAAAACAATTGATATGCATGATAAAATTAAGAAGTAACATATAACCTGTTAGATATTCGATTTAAAAAAAAATATATATTTTTCATTTGGAATATCATCAGTTTAGTTTTGAGAGTTTTTTTACTTTGAGAGTTCAGTGGTATGTGAAAATGACAGGTAATACCTTGTGCTAGTAAAAACTACAGATTTTGAAGACGGAGTCCCTTAATCTTAGGGATTCCAGATGTTGTTGTGTAGAAATCTATATCAAGAAATGAAGTTAATAATTAACCAATTTTCTAAGTCATTCAATACTGGTACTGTTGCCAGTCCTGGAATTCACTGTCTTGAGAATGTGCTAAGTAATTGTTGTAGGATATATTGAAAATACAAAATATATTGTTACTTTAATTTTTGTCTGGCAAAGGATAAATGAAAAGTGCCCAATATTTTGTGGAGTCAGATTTCCTTTTGAGAAACAGACAATAGTGCTTCATTAGCTGGAGCACAAATAAGACTCTTAACTTGATCCTTTTACTGGTAATTGTATAATTCATATATTGAATTATATATTGAGTATATTGGGAGTTCAAGTTGCTCCTTTTTTTCCCCCTTCATGTTCCATAAGTGATTGTTCATGTTCTTACTATCTTGTAAAATGTTTTCTTTGCTAGACCTCAGTATTACAAGATAATAGAAGAATGCGTATCACAGATAGTATTGCACTGCAGTGGCATGGACCCGGATTTTAAATGTAGAGGAAGAATGGACGTGGATTTTACTCATCTTATTGGTTTGTATACTATAAGCAATTTTACCTTATTTTACTGAAGTGCAGTTTTTTTCTTTGTATGCTTCTGTCTAAACTTAAATTGACTGTGTGAGTGTTTTCAATTTTCTGGAAATGTGTGTAAGCTATAGGTGTTCTTGTGGAGAAGGTGAGACCAAGCTGATGAAGTTTACTTCTCCAAATTAGTCTTGATTTATACCTGAAAACAATAGTCTTAATAACCAAAAATTGCCAATGCATAAATTGTGTGAATTTCAGATCTGTTAGAAATATCAAAATTACATTAACTGTTAATGGATTTACAATTGTTATATGGTTCATTCGAGGAATATTTTCTATAATGTTTTCCAAGTATCTGAGGTTAGGTTAAGGTAAACTAATCAGTTAAAGCATTGAGAGACTGTGGATGCTCATCTCTCATGGGAAAGAAGCAGATGAATAAAAAGTATATAATTGAAATGGCATTTATCAGCATTTAGAAGTGTTGCTTTATGTGTTCCTTGAGATTATTAGGATAGATTACGTTCTAGAAATACAGGGGCATCTCTGGAGTAAGTAAATATTTTATAGGAGGAAGTAATTGCTCTTTGAGAAGTCATTCATTGGGGAAAATGTTTTTTTTTGATGTGACACAAGCATCAGAAAAAGGATACTGCACATGTTGACTCTGGCAGCGTGGAAATTGCTTTCTAAAAGATATCCTGCATATCTAATAGGCGTTTCTTAATTTCCTAATTCTCTATTTCTTCTTACCTGATGGTTTTAGGGTTTGCCTCTCCATACCACTTCCTACCTATAATATATAGTTACTTGAGTTTACCTCACTTAATGTTTTGAGTTTAACACGGGATAAGAAGTCAATAGAAGTGCTTTGTACCTTTGAGTGAGGATTCACAGTCTGTCCAAATTCTCCTTGCCTACAAAATAAATTTACTTAAATAAGAAAATGCTTGGTTTTGGTTTCTTAAGCTGGAAAGGAGGCTTTCTGGTTTGAAACCTCAGAAATAATCATTACTTCATACTAATGGAAAAATCCTATTTTCTTACGTAGTAATGGACTCATCTAAAAGAGAAGGGTGTGCAAATTGACATCTGTGATGATTCATCTTCAACCTTCTCAGACATGTCTCCACACCACTTGTTAAAATTTACAAATTTTGCTTATGAACATAATTCTCCAAATGTTTGGTCAGATCAACTTAGTAATTCATTGTGGTTTTTGTCTGTTGCTTTGTGTCATGGGGTCATAGGTTAATTATGATTGGAAGGCATCTCAGAGCTGTGATATGTTTTACGTAACTGTTGTGTGGTATTTTATTTGAATTCCAGATGCATGTGTGGACAAAGCTAAAGTAGAAGAGAGTGAAAAGAAAGCAGCAGAATTTTCCAGAAAGGTAAGCCCTAATCATCGTTTTTGAGGTATGGAACAGAAGCCTAACGGGAACCCAAGTAGGATTGTTTCACAGTAGAAACTTAGAGGAAATGGGGAAATAGTGTATCTCACAGGCAGGCTGTCCTTTCACATCTAAGAGCTCTGTGCATTTGGGGTTTTTCTGTGTGTGTGTGCGTGGCTAAGATAAACTTACTCTGAATTCAAAAGCAGACGAGTAGTGTTAGCTGCACATTCCTTCAGTTGTATCCTCTATTGTAGATAACTGATGGGACATAGTTTGTAACTCTTCACCTAGCTTTCATTTAGAACCTGAAGAAACTTACTGAAAAGATTGAAAAAAACATCAGCTTTTCAGGCACAGAGATGCTAACATAAAAATATTGCTTTAGGTCCTTATGATGGCCATGGATAATTGATTACATTATGAGGATGAGTAATTTATTTCCTTATTATTCATGTTTATGAATCTTACAGTGCATTTTGGAGCCTGTTTTGCTAACAATTTGATTTTTTTTTTCTTCTGATGCTATTCTTTTCTATTACAAACTTGATAACTAACTCCTATTTTGGTCTTGGGGCAGTTTTCATTTATTACTAGGTACAGGAGGGGTTAGACATGTATAATTTCTATATGAGGAATTGCAGCTCAGTATATTTCTTGTAAGAAAATTTTTGGGCCTGTTTCTAATAAAATTGATGCTTATCCTTCTGCTTTATCACTATTGAAGTTTGTGCTGAAAATATTTTCATACACCATGGTTTCTCAAGTTACTTAAATTCCTGTTTCCTCAATTATGTTAATGGATAGTTTGTTAATTTCAGCTCATCACATTCTGTCTAAGGATATGAAATGCTGAATGTACTATATTAGCTGCAATAGTACTGAAGTTCGTATACCATGTTGTTTCTTATTAAAAACATTCAAAAACTGATTTTTTTTGCTGGAGTGGTTTAAGGAGCCCTTTTTTAGTCCAAAAGGCAGTACATGTTCTTAAACATGATGATTAAGAATTTCAAATGAAGGGTTGCATGAAGTCATTAACTTTTCTATCTCCAGTATTAAATGTGGATGCGTTTTCAATAGGAGGTAAGGTGTCTGAGCGTTTTAGAAAGCTGGCAGAGTTGTTTATTATAATGTACTTCGTTAGTGGCAGTCAACACATATTCATCCTAGTGATAAGTTCTTTTTTTTTTTTTTTTTTTTTTTTTTTTGTCCTGTGGAAGAATGAGTAACAGAAGCTTTTAAAGATGTTAATAATCTTTTCAGCCTAGGTAACAGCAGTGGGATGAAAATGCACAGTGAATTTCTCAAATTTTTGTTTTACATGGAGACATCAAGACTAAAGGGATCACAGACTTATTCAGATACCTCCCTTCTTATGTTACTTCATAGATGATACTGGTGAAGCTGCACACATCTCTCTTCAGATTTAAGCTCACTGAATGAGATGTATACTCCAGTTTTGTTTCAGAAGTTTGCAGTGTTCTCTTGTAGGGGGGAAACTTGTTGAGCTAAGTAGTGGGATCTGAGTGGAAGAAATTATGTGGTATTAGAACACATAGTGGAAAAGTACTTTTTTTTTTTTTTTAAGTTAAAAGTGCATCTATTGCTGTAGTTGTTATATTGTTCAAAGAATTCCTGTAAGTATAATATCTAGTGTGGACATAAGTGGACAAATGCTTCTGTATTGGTTAATCATCACAGTTTGATGAAGAGTTCACAGCTCGACAAGAGGCACAAGCGGAGCTTCAGAAACGAGAAGAAAAAATCAAAGAACTTGAAACAGAAATCAAACGGCTACAAACCCAGGTAATAAAACGAAGTCACAGCAAGTTCCACAGTTCAGTTGAATTTTTATTTTTAAAAGAATTGAGAAGAAATTGCCCTGGAGTATATTGTCTCTGGGGTTTGAAATGCATGTTGTAGCTGTATTGATTTGTTTTTAAGCCAGCATAAACTACTAAGGATTACTAATGGAGGTAAAATTTTTCAAATAGTAGTATATTCAACACCTGTCACAGATATTTGCTTTATTGAGGAAAAAATTTTATTGGGCTACAAGAAGTTTGAATGTAGCCTGACTTGTTTTTCTCCAAGTATTTGCTTGTGCTTTAACATGAGTAATTCTGTATGTTTTTCACAAAGTTTTCTTTTTGGAAGGCTTTATATTTGAATTGCAAAGGTGGAAATCACGATAGCTGTGTGAACCATACAAATACCTTCCAGCATGTGCATGCAACTGATAATATCAATATATTTTTTGAACTCTGCATGTCAGATTGTAGCCACTTTTAATATGAATATTACACTAGCTTTATATAGTATCATAGGTAAATATATCAAAAAATGCAAGGCCTTATGGAAGGGGAAGCTGATACTTGGTTTCAGCAAAGCTGATTTTACTTACTTTAATTTCCTCAGAAATTTCGCTTACATGTACCAAAACCATCTCCAAGTGGTCGGTCGCCCTGTCCAGGGTCACTTGTGAAGCAGAGAGGACAAGAAATGCTGCCTGTTGAGCCCTCACAAACACCTCTTGGGTTCCCTTTGTTTAATGATAATGAATTGGGTTTTAGAAAGGTCTTTTATACCTGTTAGGAACCAACAGATAGCACGATTTGATGCTTGTGCCTCGGCCTGGCTTATTTCCTACTCCTTCAATGCTAGGCAAGGTCTGTCTGTTGCCATCTTTCCTTATTGTGGATAGCTTAATGCCTATGATCTCACTTCCTACTTGGATAATAAGAGGAAGAATAGCATCTGGTGTTCTCTGACCCAGTTGTCATCATCCTGCTTTCAGAATGCTTGTCTTGTGCTGGCAAGTTGTCTGTGCTATAGCCTTATCAGAGCACTGGCCTTTTCATCTTAGTGTAAGCATGCTACATTGCATTTAATAGTTGGATTGGTCATTGTCATTGCGTCCTTCGTTGTTGGCCAAGCCATTGTTTTAACCTGTGCTGTCCTTTGACTTCTTATTCTGTTTTCACATGGAGACAATTTTGTTCATACTTAACAATTCTATTGTTTGATACAAATATCTACAAGACAGTGTTACACTGAAATTTTACAGTTTTTCACCAATTGTTGCGTTGCAATTTAAGTAGTTCATGGGCCAAGGAAACACATGCCTTGTGTAAAGCAAAAAAAATTTTTTTAGTGTAATTAATTATTAATCCTGTTATATTTGGTTGGACTAGATGATCTTTAAGGTCCCTTCCAACCTAGAAGACTGATCGGTGATTCTGTGGTGATTCTGTAACACAGTTCAGATTCTGCGGACATTACAGCTCATTCACAATAATGGTCCAGTTAAGTGATACACATTAACATTCTAGTATCTATGCCTTTTTTTTCTCTAGTGTTATGCGCCCCATAAAACATGTTATGGTACTTATCTTTAGATGCACTCAGATTTTTCTCAGCTTGATTTTTTTTTTTTTTTGGGGGGGTGGGGGGGGACAAGCTCTTACATCCTTGAAGCTAGAAACAATAAATAATTGTGTAGGGAAATAGTATGCGAGCAAGACAAAATGAGCATCCTATATGACCTAAAAAATTTGTAATACAGAAAAAAAAGTAGAGGAAATAAAATATGAACTTGTATGGGGGTTTTTGCTCCTGATGCTGCTTTTTAACAGAGAGTATTAAAGGACAAAAATCTGTGAGGGATTTGTACTAGGCTAGGATCATGTTATCATTACTGATATCCTCACTGATAGTTTAACATACTGCTGTTTCTCCTCATTGTTCCTTTTACAACTTATTAGAAATGACATTGCAATTGTTCTTTCTTCCTGTCACTACAGAAACAACTGCAGACAGATTGAAAAGAAAGCATTATTTTGTTTTTTAATTCCCCCCCCCCCCAATAGTCAGGATAGTAATGAACAACTGTGGTCCCATAACTTCTCGCACTGAAATAGTGATTTCTGTGGGAAATTTTCTACCAGCATGTAAGTGTTGTTAAAATGCAGTGTGGTTATCATCATCTCTGATGCCCCAGCTTGCCAGGATATCCTAAATGGGATAAATGTCTTGTGCATTGGTAAGAAATAAAATGCTGTTCTGTTCACTTAAATGTTACTGCTACTATTAAATTTTCTTTAAAATGGAAACAATTTGTTTTTGTATAAATGCTAGTTTATTTGGTTTACTTGGCAGTTTTATGGAACATGATATAATCTATTGTTATTGCTTCTCATTTAAATAGGAGAATAGTTGCATTTCTCATTTTCTTGAGGTACAGTTGACTACAAGGCATCCTAGTTGATTCAACTTCATACTAAACTTTTTCCTTCCCCAATGAAATGATATATCCTTTTATATTTCAGGGTCCAGTCCTGACAGGTCAACAGACAGAAGTAACACCATTACACCTAACCCTACCAAGTGAGAATGTGCCACCGCCTCCGCTACCACCGCCTCTGCTATCTGATGGAACAATGCTGCTGCCTCCTCCACCACCTCCGCTGCCTGGCGGAGGAATCCCTCCACCTCCTCCGCTGCCTGGCGGAGGAATCCCTCCACCTCCTCCGCTGCC
>JAOQGH010000062.1:18798825-18867558 GCA_025769975.1 Gallinago jamesoni | reverse complement strand
TTTTTTTTTTTTTAATGTGGTTGGACTCGATCTCAAAGGTCCCTTCCAACCACTAAGATTCTGTGATTCTGTGATTCTGTAATTTCATATGAGAGGAAATTCGTGTTGACATAGTTGCACAATTCAAAAACTATGAACAACAGAAATTCTCCAAATAGCTTACTGTGGTGATAGCCTTGCAGATATTTTTCCTGTTCTTCCTTATGTTGTCCTCAGTTAAAGGTTGTAGAAAATAACATGCTGTAACAGAGGATGGAAAGACTGTTCAAAATGCTGCTATGTAGCAAAATGCTACTACTGTTCAAAATGCTACCCAGGACATTCAAATCTGATTTCGCTGACTAGTAGAGAAAGTCAGTGTTGGCTTTCCTTGAGTTCAAACTTTTCTTAAAACTTGAAAACCTACAAGAAGTCAGGAAGAGTCTCGGAGCATTTAGTTGCAGCACAGGCTCAAACAATTGCATTCCACAAGCAACTTTTTTCTGTAACTGATACCTGTAAAGGGAAACCTGAAATGATATTCACCGTTCTTCTTCACCTTTTGCCTCAACTGCCACAGGCAGCTCATTAATCTTCAAAATAATTATTTCAAGCGTAATCTAGGATAAAATTTCTCTTCTGCTTTAGCCCCATTTCTTGGTGTGGTCTCATAATATATCAAAGGAGAATGATTAAAAGACAAATATGGGAATCTGTGAAATAGAAGTGCCTTTTATGTTCTCTGGAGAGCACAGTCGGCATGTAAAACAAATAAATGGATGAGTGGAAGAAAACTGACAATTGCCAAAAGCAATTTTGATGACTTAGTGTTTACTATCTTGTATTTCATGGCATTTTGGAGTGCCAGTGGGAATTAGTAACTGAAATCAAACAAACGATAGCATATACACTTAAGAATTTGTAATTCCATATAGGTTGCAGCACTCAAATTCGATTAAACTTCTGAATTCTATTTTTAATTCTCTGGCACAATGAGAATGAAACTTTGGGGCTTTTCCTCATTAATATAGTTTTGTTTTAACATACTCCAAGAATAACTGAATTTTGGTTGTTACTAAACTATGTGCTGCCTTGCTCTCTGAGTACCACCTGTTTTTAAGGAACACAGCCAAAGATGCAGGGAAATGGTATTTCTGGAGACCAAAAAGGGGGGCTGAAGGGAAAAGTAATGACAATAAGCTTCTGGAACACAGTTTCACTGCCTTCCTTAGTTAAGGAATTACTCCATTCATCGGTTAACTGCTTGTAAAACCTAAGACTGTTCAATCACAGAGCACAAGGAACAAAAAGGAATGTTCTCTGGTAAAATAGTTTTACTTCGAATGTACCTATGTCCAAATTGTAAGAAGTATCGATAAGGTTAAATCTTTACTTGTTACTGTAAAATTAGATATTTAATAGTTGTGCCCCACAAACATGTGGGGCATCAGCATACGGCCATACTCCTCTGGGAACCGCTGATGTCATCGGATCTTGGAAGCTAAGCAGGGTTGGGCCGTGGCAATACTTGGATGGAGACTGCCTGGGAATACCAGGTCCTGCAGGCTTTTGATGGTTGGATTGATGTTTGAAGGTCCCTTCAAACATAGACGATTCTATGTAGAAGATATTTCGTTAGGTTTATGTTGGTACTAACAGTCAAACTGCAGTATTTGGTCAGAGAATTCAATTACTGAGCGCTGTTATGAAAACATCTGTTGCACAGGGAGGAATGGAAACATTAAAAAATATTCCCTTGCAAATTTGACAGGATTTTGACATCTTGGGGTTTCAACAAAGATGGATATCAAATAGATATTAGCCAATATCTAATTACCACTATCTCAGTACAGCCTGCATGCATTTTATCCCTTTTTCTTGAACAGAAATGCAGGTGATCTGAATATCTGTTAAGGGCCTCTGGTGAATGGACTTCAGGGCTTCAAATTTTCATTAAAGGTCTTAGATGAGTGTGTTGAGCTTGGAATTGTGCTTCCAGGTGTGGAGGTGGAAACAATAGATATAGTCACACAGACCATGTTGGCAAGTAAATGGTATTTCAAGGAATGGGTAACTGTGGTGGTTGGTAAAGAGTTGAGTCGTATTAAGGTGTGGGACAGTTACTGCGTTGTGGTAGCTATGGAACACGTAGATACGTATTTCCTTCTGTAGCTGCACAGAGGATAAGAGTAAAGATTAGATGAGTTTCTGATCAATTACTTGTTCTTTTGACCTGGTTAATTCTAAAAGAGGATCTGATACCATGCAGAATTTTATTTCGTTAATCATGCTTTGCTTAAAAGTGAAAGCAGTGATTTTGTTGGTGAGAACATGCACCATCCTTTTACGGCTTTTTGTCATGACTCGAAAATTTCAGGCTTTCATTTTGGTTTGCAAGATGATCTTATCATGGATTGATTTGTGTTTTGATATTTAAATAGGAAGAGGAAGGAATTCTATTGAGGTATTGTTAGCTCAACATAATCGTAGTTTTAAAACAAATCTTACCTGCAAGGAACAGTCTCTTCAGGAAAGTTGGGGTTTTTTTTAAAAGTATAACCTTTACATATAACTTTACATAGTGAAGTTTTTTTTCCTTTTTAAAACTTGTGTAATCAATTTTAAGCTTTGTGGGATCACTTAAATGTTTTCTTAATTAAAAAAACCCCCTCTTTTCCAGTTTATGGAGTCTAAAGGGAATTTGAAATAAAATAAAGAATCTTCCTTAGCTGGATTATTTAGTATGAACCCTGCAGTATTTCTTAAGAACTGAGAAGAGATCTAAGTGATCAGATGAATGCATCTTGTCCTTGTGCATTTATTATGTGATCTTAAGTTATTAACTGCTGTTAATGCACAGTGAAATTCTGAGGTGCGTTATCAGCTACGAATGCCTTCTTGTTGATGTCTTGGGCTACTGCTTATTGGTGGGGTTGGGGTGTGTGTGTGTTTATATTTCTGTAGAATAACTTAAAAAAAAAATAAAAATCCCCGACTAGAATGAAGTGTTGAAGATGTTAGTGTTCTTGGCAAGAACCTACTTAGTAGCAAATATTTCAAATAATTTAAGCAGGTCATATTATGTTTTGCAGCTTAAACATTCTTTTTCTCAATTTTGTATTTGACTGGCATCAAATTATAATTTTGGCTACCAGTATAAGGGAAAAGAACTCCAGCAGCAGCGTGTTGTCTGTGGTGCTTTGTGGAATATGATGTCAAAAACTCCTTATGTTGGTGTTTAATTTGTGAATATTAAATATGTATATAACTGTATGATGAAGTGTCTTGTAGCAGGTGAAAGTAAAGGATTATGATGTTATGGTTCTGTAGATAAGCATACATCATATGCTCGCAGCCTCAGATAACTGTGTAATAATGTGACAATGCTGCATGTATCTGGCCTGCTGCTATCAAAATCACTTCTCACTCTTTGATTGATAGTCTAATTGCTAAACACTATGAAGCAAGTTAATGCCTTCTCCCTAAAGGATCGTGTTAATTTCTGGCTCTTGTAATTTAGGTTGTGTATTTTGCCAGTCAAGAATGATAGTGGTGCTCTGAAGAAATTAATTATGTGTACAGTAGATCTGTAAAGGTAGTAATTAGTACATAATAGTCTGTAACTATTGGGATTGTTCCAGTGCAGAATTCATTATCCATCCAACGTACCTCAAGGGAAAACTTCTCGATCAAGCGTCTGTTGCTTCCTTTTGATTAGACTTTTAAAATATAATTCCACGATAATTTTGATATGTTTTTAAAATTGGAGTAAGGTTTTAATAACTGAATTGTATTTTTCACATCTTGAGAGTTTGAGTGAGAAAGGACAAGAGAAAATACGAACTTGCTTATAAACTATAATTGAACAAAACATGAACAAAATATTGTTTTATGTGTAATGTAATAATATATATGTAATATAAAATATATTAAACAGTTTATTTGAATACAATATGGGAGCTTAGGTGGCTGTCCAGGGATATCTCCCTCAGCAAACAACTTTAAGGGCTTACCTGTAGCTCAGTTTTAAAATACTAGTAATAATGGAAATTTAGAAAAAAGTTGATAGGATTAAATAAAATTTAGTTTTAACTTTTTCACGTTTTGAGTCAGTGCCAGGATTTTAGTATCTAAACTTGTTCTGTTGTTTGAGGAAGAAGTGGGTTGAAATGGGCAACTGAAAGAAGTATGAAAGGGTTGTTGTAAAAATTTACGAAAGAGCGCAACAAACATACCAAATAAGCTGAAGAACAGACCAGGGAGACGACATTGCTTCTGAGGATGACATGATGAAGTTAAGAAAAAAGTGTTGTTTAAATTAGTCTAACTACAGTGGTGATATCATTATCCTCTTCTGTCAATGTTATTAATAATGCTTCTTTGAGGGTGTTAAAGTTTCTTTTTTAGGCTGTGAAGTTTAGACTATAAGCAGTTTAGGAAATTGTACTTATGCAGACATGTAAGCAGATAACAATGTTTATCCAAATGAGTTTATTGTGAACATAAGGTGAATGTTCTTATAAAACTTATCAGAACTAGTGAGGGGATTGGCTCTAAAAATAGATGAAGGTGGAATCCTGGCTGTGACTCTACTCTAGGTGGTGTGATAGATAGATAGATAGGTGGTGTTGCACTCAATGTTTGATTGAATAAAAAGTATGCAAATCTTATATGGATACCTCAACACCTAATAGTAATTTAATGAAGCGTTAAGTCTAATCAAAATAGAACACCATTATTCCACTTACGTTGATACTAACACTCAAACATAAACTTATCATCCACCCCTGCATTTTTCTGATGTTATGCTCACCCATCCTATGTCCCCATGAAGAGTGAAGTTCAAATGGTGTTGCAACAAGTCATCAGCATCCCGTGGTCTAAACCACAAGTTGTATGGTCCTACAGTGGACACTTTCCTCCTTTTAAGTCTGCTTGGGGTTGTTCTAGCTTAGTGGTAAAATACTATTTAAAAGATACTGCCAATTTTTTTTTCTTAGTAGATCATAGACTATCATCTTCTGTTTGCATTTGTTAATTGGGGTAGCTTAGCAAGACTTCCTTTGGTTCTGGTAAAATTGCTGTACCTTATTCTTCCCTGCCTTAAAATGCTTGATGACTACATTCTAATTAAGGTGAATTATTAAAATTTGAGCTGCGGTAGTCTTTTGATTGCCTCCTACTTTCTGTGGATACGTGTCATTTGAGGTCTAAATGTCAGGTTTCTTGGAGTAGGGAATTAAAGGTCAGAATGTAGGTGGGCTGCTATTCCCACCCACTTTAGCTTTTATTTTCCCTTATTGTTGCATCCAGCAGAACACCTTATAAGAACTTAAATTTATATTTTCCATTGCTAAGAAAACATGAATGTGCACAAATACAGGTTGGGCAGAGAATGGCTAGAAAGCAGCACTGAGGAGAAGGACTTGGGGGTGTTGGTGGATGAGAAGCTCAGCATGAGCCAGCAATGTGCATTGGCAGCCCAGAGAGCCAACCGTGTCCTGGGCTGCATCCAGAGAAGTGTGGCCAGCAGGTTACGGGAGGTGATTCTGCCCCTCTACTCCGCACTTGAGACCCCACCTGGAGCACTGTGTCCAGCTTTGGAGTCCTCAGTACAGGAAGGACATGGACCTGTTGGAACAGGTCTAGCTGAGGGCCAAGGAGATGATCAAAGGGATGGAGCATCTCCGTTATGAGGACAGGCTGAGAGCACTGGGTTTGAGCCTGGAGAAGAGAAGGCTGTGGAGAGACCTTTTCAATATCTGCAGGGAGCCCATAGGAGAGCCGGAGAGGGACTCATTGTCAGGAAGTTTAGTGGCAGGACAAGGTACAACGGTTTTAAATTGGAAGACGGGAGGTTGAGATTAGATACCAGGAAGAAATTCTTTGCTGTGAGGGTGGTGAGGCACTGGCCCAGGTTGCCCAGGGAAGTCATTGCTGCCCCATCCCTGGAGGGGTTCAAGGCCAGGCTGGATGGGGCTTGGAGCAACCTGGTGTGGTGGGAGGTGTCCCATGGCAGGGGGGTTGGAACTAGATGATCTCTAGAGTCCCTTCCAACTCAAACCATTCTATGATTCTATGCCTGTATGTTTGAATAACTTGCCTACTTCAGGATGTGAAATTATTCTTTTTCCCAAAGAGTTTCTATAGTACAGCAGTAGGAAAGATCTAACTGTCTGAATTTAATTTCTTTGTATGTGTGGAACAAATTAGATCATTTAAACCAGGAAGATGCAATGTTCTCAATATACTTATATCAGGCTTTAATTAATAAAACCCTTTTGGTTTGAACACATTTTGTTGACACTATTAATGTGTTAATTCTGTAATATCCATGTGCAAGTAAATAGTGTAGTCTTATTGGATAACATGCAGAAGATATTCACGTCATGCTCCCATATGGGTACCCATGTGTGGTCTGCAGTGACTTTCCTTGGAGGCCTTTTGCTGCTACTTGTTGAGCCATTGCCCGTTCACAATAGTTTGTGTCTTCAGAACATTATTGAACCTTCTAATTTCAGTTGTGTGAGGTACTTTTATGCAAGAAGGGAATGTAGAACTGATCAACAAATCAGCTGAATATACTTAATTAAGAAGGGCATTTAAAAGCTTTTGTGTCTTTTGTATGCTACATCTGATTTTTAATCTCTTGAAGAAAATACTGTGTAATTCTTTTCTTCCGTGAAACCACCTGTTCTTAAAGGGTGGTGTGTTATGTTGCAGGTTGTTTTTCTTAAATTTCTGTTTACACATCTCCCAGATATTGAGGAGGAGGAGGAAGAAGGTAAAATAGGCTAGTTTGGACATGAATCAGTAGATACTGTTGATTCAGTTGACTTTTTATTCCCTCACCAGGCCCACTTAGGTATGTCTTTCTGTCATGAATTCTTTTATTTTTAACCTCTTCTGTGACCAGTTAGTCGTCTGAAGCATGTAATGCTTTTTCTTTGATCAGAATAAATATTTTAGCTTCTGTGCAGTGTTCCTGTCAATACCACAAAGCTTATATTTGCTGTTATTCTTCACTGATAAATGATAATATGAAATAGGTATCATTCTTCATCAGCCCTTCCCTTTTGCTTGATGTAATGAAACATTTTTACCAGGGAAAAAAATTTCTGTTTATATTACTTTTCAGCTGTTTCTTAATAAAGAGACAGTAGCAGCCAAAGAATGAGACTGGGGTACTATTATCCTTGAAGAAAAATTGTTCTCATTCATTTAAATCTGGTACTTAAAAATTAAAGGAAAACGGATTAGTACTTTTAAAAAATGGATCTGAATTTGAGATGCTAAGAAGCTCAGATAAAAACCATCACAGAACTTAAATCTTTACAAGCCTTAAACGGAGGCTCAGTTTTGTCCAAAGTTCCTGTAACACAGCTGTATTTGTAGGTGTGAGGCAGAAGTCTCAGTTAAATACAGGAATCTCTAGTATTAACCACACATACGTTGCACTAGTTAAACTACATACATTGCATTGGCAGAATAAAATGAAACAAAAACTAACAGATTATATATTTCTATGTGTTTATTTCTGGATTGCTAACTGCAGGTGGCTCCCTTGGTCTTCTGATTAATTCAGCAGGTGTATGTTTTTTTCCCTTCCCTCCTCATTCTCTTTTCAGAAGTGTATGAATCCAAAGCAAAGGAAGATACTGCTTTGCAGCATAGGGGAACCAAATGTTTCTGTATCTTGCAGGAATTCCACTTAATTAGATTGCCTGCTTGGGTAATCTGTCTTCATATCTCAGTTTCACATAAAAGTGAAGTAGGCTGGTTTGTTTTCATCTTACATTGTATTTGAAATTGTTCTTTTTCAACAACAGAATAAATTCAAGTACCATACAGAAGAAAATTAGTTTGCATTTTTCATCTTTTCTTTTCCCTCTCAACTGGATTTAGCCAATAGGTGAACTATCGAACTCAGGGATTGACAAATCTTTGCATTTTTTAAATAAACTGATACTTGAAATTATTACCACTGAGCGTACATTTATATCTGTGTCTATACCTGTATTTTTATATATATGCTTTTTTTTTTCTTGAATGATCTTAGAATTATTTAAACAACAATCACGTAAGTGCTTGTAATTGTAGAAAAGATTTGTGTGTAGCCAGTGAAATAAGGGTGTTTCTGCCCAGAAGTGTCAGGGGCAATATGCACCAGATAACCTTACCCAGTCTTGCTGTGTTATAAGTACCAAGAAAAACAAGAAGGGGGAGGCATATACGTTCTTTGTGTTCTTAGTTTGCGTACTAAGGCTTAACTGCAGAAGTTAACTCCTTAAAAGTTGTGTTTTATAAATAAACTTCCAGCAGTTTCACAGGGAAGCGGGCTTTCCAAAGAGACCGTAGGAATGATGCATGTGGTTTTGCTGCAGCTGGGCTATTGTTCAGGAGAATCCCAGATGAGGCCTCCCAAGAATTATTTGTATGGATGTTCCTGTCTAGTTTTTTTTTTTTTTTTCGTGTGAGGAAGGCACTGTGCAAATGGTTACTGTTCGGTAGCACCTGCTCCTGGTGGAGGGAGTGTGCAGCTTTTATTTCAAGAGCATCAGTACTCATTTCATTTGTCAGAGTACAAAAGGACTGAAATAAGAGTAGCATTCTGAAGGGACCAAAACAAACAAAGTTTCTAATAAGGAGGCATTATTTTTAAGTTTTAGTTCGTCATATTTTGTTTCAAATAGCACATCAGTGCACTTACTTTTCAATAAGCTAAGTGATCTCTTTTCTATTTGCAAAGTAATTTGTAACAATGAGTCAGAAATAATATATTGAAAAACCATACAGAGTAACATACTGTTGGTATGACCTACTAGCAATTATACTACTTATTTGCTAGAAGTAGATCTGAAGCTGAATATTCATCCCCTGATTTGGATTTAAAAACCATTGCAACATCAGAAGTCTTTTACTCACTTTAGGATTGCCTGGCAGTTCTGTGTTGATCGTATTTAAGACTAGTTCTGTATGATAAAACACAATGTTGTGTGATGAAAGGCATTATTGTGAATATTACTGGGAAAAAAAGACTTGGATGATAACATTTTGACCACAAGTTTTGTCTGTGGTGGGCTAATGTGAGGGAACAATGATACTTTGCAAAGACTTACCTTTGAAACATACAGAAAGTTTGGAATTATTTTTTTTCCTCAACTTGGTACTGTAGAGTTGTTTTCATCCTGTGACAGTGAATGAAGACTATCCCAGATAAAGAAATTCTATCTAGATTTTCTTAGAAGTTATGATTAATCTCAGTTGTGGTTTTTGTGTGTGTGTGTGTTGTCTTGTTTTCCTCTAAAATCTTCTATAAAAAATGCTTTCAGAATAATCATGGCATAGGGTTGAACACATGCAGGAATTTTGCTTGAGGTCTCGGTCTGTAGTACATTTTAATTATGTCTTTTTTAGGACTCTGGTTTTAAATGCTTTGTGGTGTATGCATAAGCGAAAAAATTGATGAGGGGCAGGTCAGATAGATGTGCTTTTTCTAAGTCACCTATTTGTTATTCCTGGAACTTGCTTTCTTTACGTATGGAATGGTTAGTATTACAGAGCATCGTTTTTGTATCAGAAGGATTTGGATCAAGTAGTTTGGATATTATCCTGGTTAGTGTTACATAAAGTGTTGTAATAATTGCAGCTTTAGAAAAGCAAATAGAAATAGTCTGTATGTGAATTAAATTATATTAAGAGACAGATGGGAAATAGTTTGAGTTCTGGGATGTTTGAAAGTTGTTAGCTTTATTCATTGATTGCTTTAAGGTATATTTTAATGTCTACTTTACAAGTCCTATAGTAATCATTTTCAAAATAAATAGTATAGCTATTCTGAATCCAGGTCAAATGCTCTAATATGGAGGTGATTCCTTCAGTTACAGTTCAATTAGCATTGCTTAACCCCTTTGAAATATTACTGGGACAGCTCAGTCTTCCCCACTGGAGACTTGAGGAGCAAAAGAAGTGCTGCTAGTTACTTCATGACTGTATTACTTCTATAGATACAAACTGATTATCTGTCTGGTTTAGTGCTAAGTGTGAAACTGAGATTCTAGAGGACGTCCCGTGTGTATGTGCTTGCTGTAAGACCATCATTTGGTTAAGAAATCTGTGGATGTGAAAATAATTCTGAAGAATATTAATAAAACTGTGCTGCTCAGCTTCCCCAGTAGAATTTAAGAGAGGCTATTTTCTTTTTTCTGAAGTATGATGGTTTAACTATTATAGTCTTTCTGCTTAAATAAACTATGATATTTTTACTTCTTGAGTAATTTTAGGTATGTGTTGGTATGCCTTCAGTAAACTTTGAGAACTGCTTGGTAATTCAAAACCTGTAATAAATTAACAAGTCTTTTCTGTATTATTCCATTCGTAAAAATCTGATTTTGGAAATGCTGATAAATGATATTCAGGAAGTGGTTGGTATCGGGTTTGTGGTGAACTTGTAGTGTTTGATGTTAAAGGCCTGGAAGGAAAAAACTGAAGCAAGAAAAGCTGTGTATTGTCTCAAAAGGTTTCTGTATGTGTTTTAACAATGTTGTGACTGAGCTGTCTTAGTCATAATGTTGTAAATGGTGGTAACTTACAGAAATCATGTATTAATTTGTTAGACCTTAGTTCTTAGAATATTAAAAATTAAAATCTTGAAGGGGAAAGGTGGAAGAATCTATTCTGACTGTAAAGCAAAGACAAGAGGAGATGAAGTCTCAAAGTGTTGTCTCAGAGGTCCCCATTAGAATAGAGTAAGGATCCGTATTCATCATACACAGATGAGTGTGTGCTACCCACATATGTATATCCCACAGGTCTGGAATTCCAGCCTGCTGGGTGATGAGTTTGTTAGTAACTAGTACGTTCTGTACCTACTATATGCCTTGTTTTTCAAAGGGAATTAGAGCTTTTGTTTGTAGCAGCTTTATAAAATACAGCAGAGGAAGAAAGCCAGTTTTGTATTCTGAAATGTCTATTTCAGTCACAGTGATGCAGTGCTCAAATAAACTATAGCACATTTAACGAGCACTTTAGGACAGAGACACATGTACTAGGCACACCAGGGAAAGGGATTGTGTACAAAGACTAATTAGCATGAAATATGAATACATTCATGAAGTAGTCTTGATCTATAATGCTTTTAGAGAGAGTGGTTTTTTCCTATGAATTCGATGAAAAAGAAATTCAGAAGTTGAACTGAAAAAAGAATCTGTGTAGAACCGAAATAAGAGGGTTTTGTTTGTTTTTAAACAAATAAAAAATCTCTATTCCTGGAATAAAACACATTCTGTATGAATAGGTAAGAAGACTTGGCATTAGTGTAAACATTTTTTTCAGTTTAAACAGAATATATTCTTTCTCAAGTATTTTTTTGCAACTTTATTTTTTGCAAGAGAATTTAAGTTAGATACTAAAAAAATCTATTTTAACTGAAACTGGTTATTTAGAACATGATTCAATAACCCATTCCATGGATTCTACATTAATTTTTTGTTCAATGAACTGTTAAGATTATTTGTTGTGGAAATTTTCCTAAAGGATGGATTATTTTTCATGTGTAACAATGTATATCTATATACGTACACAAAATATACTGATGATGAGTTGGAGGCCAATCACTTGTCACTTCTAGGTCTGTGTTCTATAATTCTATGCCGGATGGTTTTAAAACAGTGTCTTTTGCCTTCTGGTGTGTTATTTGTAGCCATAGCTATGTTTTCTGGAAACTTTATTAATATTGGTAAAGGAAGCCCTGTATCTAATTGCTGTGAGGAAGCTGAGTATTGTAATGTGGGTCCTTTGGCTGAAGTAAAGCCGTGCAGTTGGCTGAGAATTTATGACCCAAGTGAAGATGGCAATGGGAAAGAAAAAAATAATAAAAATTTGGAGGAAAGGATGGAAAACAGATTGGCTACTTACCAGGGAAGTTTGTGCAGAGTATTAAGTAGAATATGCACCTATACTTTAATATTGTGAAAGCTTCCAGCAGAGTTCCAGGAATAACTGTGTATTTGTTAAAATAAATAAAACCCCACCATAAACAAAGATGTAGTTATAAGCAAAATTTATGGCCTTACCTGTAAAATAGTTCTTTTAACTCTCTACTAAAGAGCTGTTCCCTCCATCTTTCAGCACAACCAGAGCCAGTACGTACTACATCACTTCCTAAATGTACTTTCTCTCAAATTTCTCTATATGAAATACAATGTGGGGATTTTCTGTAAAAGCGTAAACAGACAAAACATTTGTGATTTGTGCCATAGTTCCAGTTATGTGTCGTGCTGATCTGCAATCATGTTGTAGTTATAAAAAATGTTCCCCTCCCAATGCCTGTTTGTTTTATGTGCAAAACAGATTTTTCTTTCTTTTTTGCTGACACCCCCAAAAATATTCCTCATCTCCTTTTGAGATTGCAACTTTTATTTGATTGATACTTTTTTCACCGATAGTGCTCTCTGGAGTTGCCTTGAGCAGAATGTCTGCCATGGCATGAATTTCTGCCATATATACATAGAATAAGGCTAGATCTGTTCTTTATCTGTGAAATGAAGAAAGGTTCTTGGGAGAAGGATGCATAAGAAGCTTTCTAAAGGATTAAGAGTTAACAATCATGCTATTAAGCTTTTGAATTCATTGAGAAATTGAAGATACTAGGTACATAAACTTTAACATGGATAAAGAAGCCTATAATTTTATTGAGCTGTTGAATTACTTGCTAATGATCTCTAAAGGATGTAAGGTTGAAATTACAGGGTTTTTTTATATATAGTCTGTAAGTGTTGTGTGTTTTGTGGGAAGTGAAACTTCTCTGAAACTTCATTCTTTTAGATATCTTATATTGTTCTGTAAGGTTTTCTGTAATTCTTGTAGAATACTATTATGGATTAATTTCCCCATGTGAAGAGGCAAGTGAATAAGAAATGTATGGCCTATAGGCTTTCTAAAAGCAAAATGTCCATATGGTTAACTGGCTCATTTGTTTAAGTCAATGTGGAAGTACCTTTAAATGGTGTGTGTTGGATGGTAGTACACATAGAATAAGTTTTGGGGTTTTCCTTTTGCTATTTTTTTTTTTATTCTTGCATTGAAGACATTTGGATCATTAGCACCGAGATGCTGCCTTCTTATGTATCATTTTAGCCAAATTTTGCTTATGTTGGTAATATAAAGGTAAGCAAAGCATAGAGTACATCTGCTAAACTTAGAATATACTGTGGATTCTATACGTGTACATTTATGAAGAAAAATAAGCTGAGGTGAATAGTGAGGCTTGACTCTTTTGGTAAAGGTGAGAGACTGGGAGCTGTGTGTTTGGGGACTATTTTTAGTCTGCTGCAATGCAAGTGGCTTAATTTAGTACTCTGGTAGGTCCCCTAAGAGTAATCCTGTGATGTGGAAGCAATTTATCTTTTACCTCTTGAAGGCAGATAATCATTGCATGTGTATTCAGTGAGCACCTGGGTGTTCTCAACACTCGTTGAGACACTCAAGAAACGGTTTTGAAGGTAGGTCTGTTAGAAGACAACAGTAACCTATCTATCCATACAAGGCTGCCTTCAAGCCGATTGACCCATGTATTTTGTGTTCAGCAGCTGACTGAGAGCTGATGTTTAGGCAAAAGAATAAAAATGTGAAAATTAACAGGTATTAAATGTCTGTCAACGTACATAGAATAAACTAAATAGTGATATTTCCCAGCTGCCAACAGTTGATGGTGTTTTCCAAGCCAGAGGTCACATCTTTAAACATCGTAAAGTCTTCATTGCGTTTTGTCTTCAGTGAACTCATCATCTTTTAGCATTCATAACATCATCTCTGTATTTCAAACAAATATGTACTTAACCAGTGTTTTAGTCTTGCTGCTTGATGGTCTTCCTGGTTTGTTGCCACCTTTTTCTGTCATAATTAGCTAATTTGTATTTATTTTCGCAGTGTTTTCAAAGATCACAGAGAAGGACTGAAATTGTACATGATAAAAAAAAGATAATGGCCACCACTCAGTGATGTATTATCTAATACCTATCAGTTGATCTACCCCAGTTACTGGTGCGGGGACATCATGGTTTTGGTTGTCTTAGTATGGAATCATCAAATGTCTCAATGACTGACTGTTTTTCGGAGTGTTCCATCAGTATGCCAGAAACGTTTCACTGTCAGGGTATATTGAAACTCTGGGGTGACCTTAGTTAGAATGATGATTAGTCAGAATGATTGTAATGTAGAAAGATGCAATGAGTCTTCCCTGTGACATTGTGTCATGTGGCAGTTCCTGTTGCAAACGTGTCACTGTCCTTTTATGAGTCTGGTTAAACTTAAAAGTAATTAGAAGATAAAGGTTGCAATAGCTTGAGTTCTTGTCACTGACAGGTAGCAGAAGTATTTGTCCCCATATATGATCAGCTTGAAAGGTATGCTTGTTTTAAGTTACATGCAACTAATTAGATTAATTTGATACTATCCACCACAAGGCCACCATTTCAAACATTTGTTAATGGGAGACTAATTTCTTAGCGTTTTATAAATAAAGATGAAAGTTGGTGTTTGTAATTGTCAACTGTCGAAGTTGTGATTACCATTCAACTTGTCAGTGCACTGCTTACTGGCTATAGGCATCAGTGCAATCTATTAAGACAGATAATTCCCCGATTACTTCTAATACGATCCTTTTCCCCTGTGAATGTGTGCTTTGGACCTGACACCTATGAAAGCATCCTTTTGAGTTCTGCTGGCTTAATTAAACAATAAATACCAGCTAATTACCAATATTTTTTTTAAACTCTAAATTAGTAGGAGAATAGAGTTCTTTTTACTACACATAAAATCAAATTTCCTAAGTACTAAGTCGATAGCAATGTAACATTGTGTATTTCACTGTGTAGGTCAGAGAGTATTTGATGTACCACATTACACTTAAAAAAGCCGTAGATCTAGAAGATTGTAAACGAATCAAGGGTTTGGAGATGTAGACATCTACAATTGAAAGAATTTTTCATGCATGTTTGTTTATAACCTTGACGGTACAGAAATACTTCAAAAAGGGAAAGGATACTGGAATATGCATTTGTTAACGTGTTTTTTACTTACTGTTTAAATATTTAGTCAGGAGCTTTGCATGTCAAATATCACGGTGCAAGAGGAAAAGACCTCAATTTAGCGCTTCATTGTCAACTAAAATTTTAGCCTGTTCTGTTAAACACCAATATCTGTTTAACGTGACTGTATAAAGGGATTTTGAGATCTTGGGTTTTTTTTTTTAGCTTCATTATTTCTAAAATTCCTTTGGAAAAAGTGATTCCTATAAGTGTAATTATTGGGAAAGATGTGCCTTTTACAAGCCTAATCAAGGGAACAATAGCTGAACTATTAATTTAAAAGACTCCTGTTTACTAGACTTCTCACAGTAACAGAAAATGAGTTTATTCAAATCCTGATAAAATACAATAGCGGTTTTTTGACATTGTGTTTTGCTTTAAATTTTTTGTTTTGTCTGAGTCTTAGTGCTTTCCTTTTGCTTTTGATAGCTGTATGGATAGCAGGCATACCAGTTAGCTATAATTATTTCCAGATTCTATCATATCTCACAGTTCTGGAGCGATGATGGGCTGGTATCAGAGGAAAAAATATAACTGGGACATGTGACTCTCTAAATTAGAAATAATGTTTTAGGCAACATATTATTTTTATAGGCAAATATTTTCTCTGACCCACATAAATACTTACTTTATTACTTCTAAAAGACATTGACCGGGGACTAAAAAGATCAGTCAAGCACTAATATATAGGCAGCAGAGATGGGTAATGTCTCAGAGCCCAGTGAAACCCACCAAGGAGAAGCATAAGCATCTCTTTGGAGTAAAAACCAGCGTATTCCCAATAAGTGTCGCAGAGGTTGAAGCAGTGGCAAGGGGAGGAATGGGGTGGACAATCTGGAAGCTTTCTTCTCCATAAATATTCATGGAGTGAATGGAAGAGAAGAGTTCATGGAAAAGGCTACCAGCTTTTATTCCAGATTCTTGCAGCACGTCATACAACACAGTTAAGTAGGCCCAGTGAGAATATTTTCAATTTAATCATTGTTTGCCTGCTGTTTGATTTCTAGTGTTCAGAAGGAGCACTCGCGTGTATTTCTCTGACAATTTGTATGTGATGAATTGTTAATATTTGCTTTCTGTCTTTCAGCAAAAGCAACATCTTTTGCCTTGATCTTGAGTGGGCTAACTATAAGGGGGCAAAATCAGTTGTGTGTAGTGCTTTGTTTTTTTATTTAAAGTATTTGTGGCCCAAACATCTACTTGATTTTCAACTGTTGGTAGAAAGCTGAAAGCAACTGCAATATAGAATGGCTAATTAAGTACACTTTAACCATACAACTTTACTGCACAAGTCCCTGATACCTATTTGAAAATTGCGCTTGAGTATTACACTAGTTAAAACTGTTTTAGGGCAATTTTGATAGAACAAGAAATATTTCATGTAGTCATTAAATATGGTGGTTAAATATAATAACAACAATTAATTTTCTTATAAGAACAAATAATAGGAACAGAGATCCCCTGCTATTTTTTCACAAAACTCATTTGTAAAATTAAGTTATGATTTTTTTTTTTTCCTTCTAAAGAGTATAATCTGTTGGGTTGATGTCACTTCCTTCAGCTTGATTACATTAATTAGGCAAAAAGCATATGGGATTGCAAGAGGTTCCGTGCTTTTTTTCCCTTGTGAGGTTTTTTTTATTATCTTAAGAGCTCAAACTAAGATCCACTTTCAGATCAATTACTTGCTTTCTTTGTAATAAAATAGTTTTCTTTTTCTTTTTAATGCTTTACCAGGTATTTAGCTCTTCTGATTGCAGAAAGGACAGAGTGACAGCAGGAGTGCTTAATTAATTTTACTTGAGGAATTGATAACTGACTGATTTTAGGTGAACTGCAAAATGCCAGGTGGCATTGGGAATAATCAGGAGATCACACAGCTGCTGGCTTAATTGACAAGAGGGCGTGGGTAGTATCTGCTAATGCTCTTGCATTTATCTCGAGCTATTTGGGGAAATAGTTTGCTATTTGTCAAAGTTTAAGACCAAATGCCAGTATGGAGGTTATAAATGATTTTGGGTACCAAAGCACTTTAATCTCAGTTATTGCAGTTCAGAAATCGCAGGGCATCCATGTTCTGCAGAGGACAATGTGGTCCAGGAGAGCAGTTGTGGCTTCAGTTGTGCAATGTGTAGTCCAGGTGCAGGACTGTGGCATCTCCCGGAGGCTCTCCTTTGGGATCCACTGAGTTTTCTCTAGTTTTATTGTTTATAGGGTTGGATAGAGAATACTTTCTTGGTCAGTGGTCCATTTAGTTTGCACTGCTATTTTCGGCCTTGTTGCCACTGACAGGGCTCTGCTTCTTCAAGGATGCTTCTGGACTTCTTGATGATCAACAATTTTTTTAATGTAGTTTGGCTGGCTGTTTTCTTGAGCATGCATAAGTTACTTGCCAGGGTTCATTCTGCTGTCTGGAAGAAGAGGTTAGTCATATTTCTCCTACTTCAGTGTTGGTGGAGGCTCACAGGTTATTGCTATCAAGGACACTAACGAGGCCTAACTTGTGTGAACCGCTGCACCGTTCCATTTGAGTGTGGAAAGGATGCAGTTAGACAAATGGAAAGGCTTAATGTTAGTGTATCGGTGAGGGAAGAGAACAAGTGCAAATTTGAGACTGTTATATTTGAATTTCCCCTCTCTCTCATTTTCTTTGATTTACTTCTTATCTGCCCCTAGAAGTAAAGCAGAAATAGAAAATTGTCAGTAGCTTCCCGATAGGATCAATTTAGCCGGGCTTAAAGGAGTTCTGCTATGATGCAGTAGTTTACTGAATTTTTGTGCTATTAAATATCTACTAATCTTTCAATGGCATTTCTAGCTCCTTATCTCTTTTTTTTCTTCCAAGTCCTATCACATGGGTTGGGAATTTTTGAGAGAAGTTCTCAGTGTAATTAATAGTTTGAGCTGTTGAAGTGTACTCCTGTTATGTATAGTTTACAGCCCTTAATCTTCTTTCAGGTAAAGGGAATAATAAAGCAATTAATTTCTTCTCTATATTTACCTTTGCTGCCAAATAACAGTAAATGCAACTGGTAAGCCATTTGCCGGATGGAAATAAGATAAAATTACTCATTTCCTGTGATAATATAAGGGCATTTTTTCAGTATGGGTAAAGACTTGATAGAAACTGGAGATGAAACCTCATGTTCAGATAGGTTCAAGTTCACCTAAATCTTTGCTTCCTCCACACTGAAATTCTATGTACTCCTTTTTGTCTCCCTTTAATTTTCATCCTTGTCACACTCATGACTGACAACTTTTACTGTTAATTCTTTATTAAAATTATTCACTGATTATTTAAGAAAAGAAAGGAGGTTAATATTAACTGAACCCTTCAGCACAGAGTAAAATGCTTTAACAGCTCCAATAACATTAACTGAACTTGTCCTTATTTCTAAAAATACACCATGACGACTTTTAATGCCATTCAGTAGCTGAGTTAATGAACAGGTGCAGAATGGGGATTTTAAAGAGCCACGTGTGCTTACTTTTTTGGCTACAGAAGTACAAAAGTACTGGTGGTAGAATTTCTTTTTTTTAATTATGTCTCTGAAGTATTTCACCATGTTTGTGTATGTTTTTTTGCCATGATAATCAGAAGTCTTGTTTAATGTATTTTAAACGTATAAAATGTTTTGTTTAGCGTTGCCCTTTTTTCCTTAAAGCCTATGTGGGTTTCAAGCAGCGCACTTTCTGGGGGAATAAATGAGCTCCCAGCTGAAGGTATCACTCAAGGTACACACTTGAACTGCATGTGTGTTGCATAATGTAAGGTGAACAGAAAACAATCCCTTGCAGCATGTTGCATCAGCTTTTTTCCTCCAGCACTGACAAACAAACAAGTTGTTACCAACAAAATAGAACTCCAATCTAAATTAGAAAAAAAAAAAAAAAAGAAAAGAAAAAAGGAGGAGTTAATGTAATGTTGGTGTTTAAGTCTGTGCTTTCTGGTCTTTAAAGAGACATCTGCCTGTGCTAAAACTAACTTTTCCCTTTCATATTGTCTCTCTTTCCTTTTTCTTTTCCTCTGTTCAAAGTAGATGGTTAAGGCAAGTAAACTCAAGTGAAACATTCTACAGATTTAACTGGTGTGAGATAATTATGCATTAGTCATTTCAATGACTGTTAATTTGTTTTGGAAAAAAATCCTTGCTGCTTTCTTACTTCTTCCCAACTGAATGGAGAAATAGTTATAGACAACCAAGAGCATAATTTTCTCCATTTCTTCAGAACAAAAAATCCACACATTTGTGTGCCTGTTTGTGTGTGTGTGTATGTATCTGTGTGTGTATATGTATATTCCAGATAAATCCAAATATTAATCTACCTTAATTTACATGAAATGGGACTAACACTCCAGAAGAAAAATAGATGTAGGGTAGGGGATTTAAAGATGCTTTGCATCAGCACAACAGAAGTGCGTTAGCTTCGTCATTTATCACAGACATGGTTCATGTGAAATTCAAGAGGACAATCTGACAGTCCCTTTTCAGTTGGAAATCTGCTCTGCTGGTACGCAGGCTTCTTTCACGTGGTGACTAAATACTTGGGCTTCTGCACTCTTTCTGAGATCTTGTGAAGGAGAGTTTAGTAACTTCTGCAAAGTGTGTCTAGCTGGAGTACCTGGACAGGCTTTAACACTTATTGAGGATGCTGCTGTCATTCCACAGCTGTTAATGCAGCAGAGGGCTGACATGAACTTGATTAGTGAGTATGTTCTGGGCAGTGAAACAGGTGAGCCATAAATTTGGAAGGCTGAATTTGGATCAAGCCTTATTTAAGCTGGGAAAAAACTAGTTGTGCTCTTGAAACAAGAGAGGCAAACTAGTACTCAGAGGTGGATGACTCCCCAGCAGGGATTTGTCTGGGAGATGTACCCAGTGGAATAAAGCTTGAAACTTGGATAACTGACCTGTTTCTTTCAGTGTCCTGTTGGTTAACAAGTTGTTGTCGTTAGAAAGTAAGGAAATTTCCCCTCTGCAACACCTCTTTTCCCCAAAAAATCTCACGGTCTTTGTTATGGAAGCCTGGGTAGGGCTGTCACTAGCTGTAGGTACTGACTGTAATAGATGTAAGTTGAAAGCAAGTTGATTTTGAATGAAGATGTAAGCCAGTGCCATTATCAAAGCGCTGTAATGAACAATCACCGCACTAAACTCAAATGTCTGTATGAAGAAATACACATGCTTTAGCTTCAAGATTAATTTTTTTAATTCCATCTTGCTTTTTTGAGCTACCCTGTGTTAACTGCTCTAAAATCCTTTTTTCATCTCTCCCTCTGGTTCTGTGGCATAAAACCAAAAAGCGTGTTTCATCTTGAGAAAGAAGTACCTGAAAAGGGTTGGGAGATTGGTCAGCAATAGTATATTGATTCTGAAATGTACCGAGTGGGGTTATTTTGATTAAATCATTTTTTAAAAAAAATCTGCAATCCATGATCCTGTCACAGTCACTGCTCAAATGCACTATGCAACCGGAAGGAGAGAGAACCACTAAGAGAAGAGGGAAGAGCATGGCCTTTGATAGCTCTCTGATGCTTAGTGTAATCTTATACATAGTCAAACTGTGGAGGAATTCTAGTAATTTAATATCTCTTTCTGCCTGTGAGTCTTAGGTTGTTGGTAAGATTAGTGTTGGTGCTGGGTTGTGGCTTTGCAGTCACATAAGCATCTGGTTTGAATATTTCTCCATGTTGTTTTTGTAAATTGATGTAAAGCTAACTTAGTCTTCAAAGGCTTGTGCTTGACAATATAAGAACCTTTGAAAAGAACACCTTCTTTAGTCTTTTCCAAATGGAAAAGTGTTAATCTAACCTAGACATTAAATATTTATAAAATGGATGATTTATAAGTGATGGTGTTATAGCACATCATGCTTAAGCAGGTAAGAGTAGCCATGATTTGTTATAAAACTTTGGAACATTTGTTCTTTTGTGTTCTAGATGAGATTAGTAGTTTCACAACCACTAGAAGAGTGCAATCCCAGAAGAGGTGAGGAAGGATAGTAAAAGTGGTTTTTTTCCCCTATAGAGGCACAGTTCCCCTTGTGTACTCTGACTCAGCCCATCCTCTGTCTGTCTCTTTCTAGAAAACATTGTAAGCTGAAAAACTGAGCCCCCAAAACCACTTTCCCTTTTTTGATCCTGTAGTAGCTGAGTAACCCAATACATGGTTTGAGTTGGGTTCATGTAACATCTTGGTCTCTGAACTTGTGCTCACAAGATGTTTCTCTCACTTGCTGTGCCTGATCAGGTATATGTGAATTACCACTCTAAGGAAAATGTTACCTTTGGGGGGGTGAAATTTGGTAACAAAATCATCTATATTTCTTCTTTCTTCTTGTACAACTTCATATTTTTGTTAGCTCTGCGGTTTTGCAAGCCATGAGACTGAGATGCTTACCACTTGGTGTTTGTGTGTATTGTCTTAGCAGGTTACAGAGCAGGTTTGTATTCAGTGTTCCCAAGTAACATGAGAAGTTTAGTGCTCTGTGAACCCATCGTGAGGGCGTGCGTTGGTCAGCACCTGAAAAAGCCAGTCATATATGGAAATCCAGAGGGATTAATTCTTAAATAGATGTAGTTTGGAATAGGTCACTCATCTTGAATCTTTTCTCACAGATACAATCTAGACTCGTCAGTAGCTTTTGTTCGTATAACAGAACTCATGTTTATTGCCTTCTCATGGGACAACTAATTATTAAATCTTGGGTGTGTTTTGTTTTGTTGAGCACCTGGTTTTATTTCCTTGTTTAATTGAGAACAATTAGTGGTAAGGGTGTGATTATTTCATGGAGTGTCACTTCAGGTTTTTAAACAGTAGTTCATTATAGTTAAAGGGTCAGTGCTGGTGGGAATTTTTAGTATTATCTGTGTATTATTAAGTTGATGTGTAGCTCTGTCCTTCTACGATTCCAAAGCAAGCTGGTCATATTACATAGGCTTGCAGAATATTGGTGGGGCAGTGGGAGGGCAAGTATTGCCTGGTTGTTCAATAGTCTTTTTTGTTAAGTTTTTTTTCTGCTTTAGGCTTTTTAGAGGTAACTGGGGATGAGGTAACTATCTTGTACTTAGTTTACACTGCTATGAAAAAGCCCAAGGTAAACTAATTATTCAAGTCGTATAAACCCAGTAGAATTTATTTATGCCAGGTGTTTTCCTAATGGTGATGTATATAAGGAGAAAAATAAATGCTTAATTTGTTCTGTTTTTTTTAAAAGGCTGAAACTGAGGCTTTGGTGTTATTCTTCAACTAAAAAAAGCATCTTTTCTTAGGAGATGCCTGAAATGAAACTTAGTTCAGCAAAAAACAGTGCTCAGAGAAGAAAGGCATATCTAGTCTGCTTAAAACTTCCTCTCAATTTGACTTCCAAATTTTTCAGATACTTTTGAATGACTTAAGATTTTCATTATGTTTAATTTATGTTAAGGATGTTAAGTTTATTTTCCTATAGTGCGAAATACGTTATGTGATATTTAAAAGGAAGTAAATCCTTGTTAATGGGTTTACTTAATTAATACTTAAAATTCTGTGAAAATTAAGTGTGTTAAGTTATGCAAAAATCAGCATATATTTTAAATATTTCAATATGACATTACTTTGTATAGAATTTTAAGTACTTGAACATAAGGCTAGTGATACTTGCTAATTTCACGACTCCTCTCTTCCTGCCCCCCCCCCCCCCAGTTTAAAATATGGTATTTTCTTATTTGGTTTTTGTTCTTTACCAGTGACAACATAAATCACTAGTAAAAATCTACCTTTGTGTAGTGTGATAAATTAATATTTCAACAGAGGGCACTCACGTGCTTCGAGGTAACATGAAGTCAAGGTATTTTTAAAGGTGCCTGGAATAAACCGTAGCTGAAGATAACAAATTTTGTGGGTTAAAATACATAAATGTAATTTGATAGTATTTGGGAAAATTGGTTATTGTCATAGTAATGTTTTCATTTCACATTAGTCCTAATTTCATACATTTACTTCATTTCTTTGGATAATTTACAGTACATTGAGGCAGTGGATTCATTTTGCCTTGAACTGATTCAAAGTAGATGCATTATTATGGTTTTTAGCTGAGTTGCACTTAGTCTGTAAGACTTAACAGTTATAATAATGACTCAGAATTTAACAAATAAATTTTTTACAGCTAAAAAGACGGTAGAAGAATCCGAAGAAAAGAAAGCGGCGCAGTCAAAGAAGAAGATTAAGGAATTAAGAATTTTGGATGGAAAAAGTGCACAAAACTTATGTAAGTGATGTCAAATGCATTAGGTGAATATCTAATTAGCATGTGACTGCACATGACTGTTCTTAAATGTTCTCTCTTTTTTTTATTTAAAGTGTAATGTTCTTTTTCTAAAGCTGTCTAATGTGACCATGAGTCTTAAGATCAGAAGTGGCTTATGTACATATAATTGGAATTCACTATACAACTTGGAAAGATGTAAAGTAATATGGAAAAATGACTAAGGGTTAAATGTTAATGAAGTACATGTTTTTTGGTAACAAAAAATTGATTGTTTCATTAATGGCTTTAGACTGAAAGTATAAAAGAAGGAACAATGTTGGTAGGTTTTTTGGGTTGGGGTTGAGAGGTCATTCCTAATGGCTTTTTCTAGTTAGAGCAATGGAAAAGTAGAGCTTGATGTATGTTAGACTTTTAAAGAGAAATATATTATGAAATAGAGTGAGTTAGGTCCAAACACTACTGCTACAAATTGTAAGGAAAATTGGCCCCACCTGTTACTTTTAACTTGCTGCTTCTCTCTAAAGTAAGGAGGGAAATCAGTTATTGAGAGTAGTAGATTATTTTATTTTAATTAGAACATAAAATATCCTCATCCCTGTGGCAAATGAAGTGAGTAAACCCAAATCTGTATGTTATTACCCCATCCAGGAGCATATTTTCTGAAGCAGAAAATGCACTTTGACAGAAGTGGTGTTAGAAGTTTTGAAAGTATGGATGCAGTAAAATCAGCCATAGTAGTTAGGCTGAACATACAGCACTTAAATAAGATGGTATGATAACCCATTTGTATTCGGATACTTTGTGGTTTCTTGAGTAGGGCTCTGTTGAGATGTTATAACATCCTGAGACTAAATTGCTTTGAAAACTCCCATCTTTGAAGAGTATACTATGCATTGTCTCTTGTATCATTTCAGTTACCCTAAAAGGTGGTAGAACTTTGGGTATTGTTTTTTTGACTTTGCCCAGTTTTTCATTATCTTTTTGACACGGAATTTTTTTTCTAGACAGTTATGTAAATGTCACTTAAACAATTGTAAAAGCAAAAAACAATAGGTAAAGTCGTCTAGTGACTGTGTACGCCTGAGTTGTAATGCAGGTGTGTTGCCATTCATAAAAATATGGCCTTGTTGCTAGAGACAAATAACACTGCTAGGGAGCAACTGAGGCTGATCAAACAATTATAACTATTAACATAGTATCATTTATTACAAGTAAAATTCGTAAGTTGAACTGCAATAGTGTGGCTCATCTGTTGTGTGTTTTATATAGAAAGCTTCTTCATTGTGAAACATTAGTTTGGATCAGATAAGATTTTTGAGTTGCTAGAAATTGTTTGCTGTATCATATCAGTCTTTTTCACCTCCTTGATTCTAATTATATCTTACTGAATTTCAGCAATATTTCTGGGTTCTTTCCGTTTGCCTTATGAAGAAATAAAAAATATAATTTTAGAGGTTGATGAAGAGAAGCTGAGTGAATCTTTGATTCAGGTATGTGAAAATGTTTCTGGTTTTGTTCCTAGTTTGTTTTTTACATGAAAATTGTAAAGGTGTAATAATTAATAAGAAAGAATAGTTTAGAGTTTTCTCGCTATCAGCTTCAAATGTATCTTTTTTCATTTTTTTGTTTGCTTTTTTTAAATTTCACTTCTACTTGAATATGGTTGATTATAGTAGTAAAACTGTTTTTACAAGACACTATTAACAAAAGTACTTTTGGATCGCTAACTTTATGACATTTCAAGAGGAAATCTCCTCTAATTCTAGTTTTTCATTGTTGAAGGCAAGCATTTACCAGATTTAGGCTTGTGGACAATGCAGTTCTATCAGTCTTCTTGTGGAAACAGCTCTGCTTGTCACTCGTGATAGATGAAACTACCTCAATGTGTCAGGACACTGCTACAACCCAGAAACATCTGTAAATCAAGCTTGCTCTCAACCTGGTTTAATCTTATTTCCAACCCAAAATATCTCAGCTGGAGAGAAGAAAGTATGGAATACAGCTTCTTTACATTGCTTTCCCATTTCCTCACAGTAGGAGGAGAGCAAGTATGTACACTGCCCCTCCTGGTCTCTGGGGAGTGACAGTGCAACAGAAAAACATGTAAACCTAAAATGGTATACAGATGTAGAACAATAATGGTACTGGTGTTGAACTGGTGTATTTGAGTATCATACACAGATTCACATTGTGGCTGGCATACTGGGCCTCTATTTATACTGTCCTTCTTCCCTGTCTCCTGCTTGTACCCCTGTCACCGTGCCCCCAGGGCTTTCTAAATGTATTTCTTCTTTCTTTCTCGGACTAAAAAATGGTTATTTCACGTACAGTGGGTTAAAGTGAGTTGCCTGGTCGCTTCAACATTAGTTAGTAATTCATAACTTCAAATGTGAACATGAGGTTTTTTAACAAGATTTAATCTGTTGCAAAACATGTAGTGTAAATGGAATTATATTTTTCAAATTGAATTTGCTTGTCCTTTATTCTGCAGTTTTTCTTGTCACCAAGGTCTGCTTAAGTTTCTGGAGTTTTGTTTTCTTGAGGCCCTAAAGGAAGTGCTGCAGTTTTCTCATAGACCTCATGCTATTGGACTCATGGCATGACATACCATTTATCTTGTTGTGTTGTCATATTCTGAGACTCACACCACCTAACCTAATATGTTTGGAAACACAGATTTGATATCAGAAATTATCATTCATATTTACTTTAGGATAATACGTTTTTGGGTTTTTTTGATTGCTATGGAATAATCTTCTGGGAACTTCCCATTAGATGGGAAACAGTTTCCAGTCTGATGTGTTTCACTGTGATGTCCTGCTTCAGGCATGTCAGCCTGGAATTGATAGAGTATGAGCCCTAAAATTAAATGCAAAGAATTTCATATCTATCTATTTACATTGCTAAAAATAGTATCTTTGGCTACTGAGGAAGTCTTCTCACAAAAAACTGAAGCACACAATATGTAGTATTTGGAAATAAGTAAGGAGTCTGAAGTTTGTGTTTATTGATCAGGGATCAGGGATCATTTCATTGAGAAGCCTACGGGATTAATAAAATAAAAAATGAACAGGGAGAAAAAACCCACCTTGAATACCACAGATGGAGAATAGTTTCATACTGGTATAGTTATCTCTGCAACAAATGTAGGGATACCTGGGGACCTGATGAATAGGAAAAGGATTTAATAAGTTATGCTTTATAAGGTCATGATCTTGCGTGTTAATTGTGAAGTGCTGGGAGCTGCTGTTGTAATGGTTGCTAATCAGTTGGAAACAATTGAAGAGCAGCAATAGTCTATGCTTGGCAGGACAAGCACAGCCACAACTGGTGTAGCTTTATGTGGAGTTGCTAAGCCCCTGCCCAGTCCCAACCACTTGCCCTGCCAGCTTCTCCGGGCTGGGGGCGCAGACTGCCCCTGGCCTCCTTCGCAGAGTGAGGACAGAGGTGGCCTTAAGCTGCACAGGCACTGTAGTAGCTGAAACATTGGGGTGTTACCAACACCACTTTGGTCACAAGTCAAAGCAGCACCATATGGGCTGCTATGGAGAAAATTAACTTCATCCCAGCCAGAGCCAGTACACCATAAAAAAGGCTAATGTGATTGCAAGGTGTATCAGGTCAAGTATTTCCAGTAGAGAGGATAATTGTTATGCTTTTGAATAATGCGTTTCTAAGACCTTATCTAAAATACTCAGTGCATTTCTCAAAAATTAATTTAAAATGGAGAAGCTGAACTTAAAAACTACTTAAGATGATTGAGGTATGGAGAAACAGTCTACAGAAGGAAGCTAGAAAAGATTGGCTTGATTAGATTAGCAATATAAATAGCTGAGAGGGGATATGACTACATTATAACTGTATGGGGAGAAGGGTGATGTGCATAAGCATTGGGGAGAAAAATGAAGTTGCATAAGCGAAAGGCAATGTTAACACCAGAATAAATGTGTATGAATTCATCGTGAATGCAGCTATCTAGAAACTCAGCTGCCTATAATCTTTAATAAAGTGAGGCTTTGGAATTGGTCCATTTCTGAAGGGAATGGTGTGGCAGAGTTGCTCTCATAACAGGGAGGTTTAGCTGATAACCTGGAGGAGATTCCTTCTCTGTTTCTAAAGATATTAGAATTGTAGTGGGATAAATGGGCTGTATAATCTATTTCATGTTCAGTCTATTCTGGTATATTTTTATTCTAATCTTCTGAGTTATTAACTAATTTAGCAGTTTAACAGTTTTCAATACTACTGATTGGACAAATTTTGCAAAGCAAACCTTGGTTTCTTTCATGCTTAGCAAAACTCATACTTTATGAAAATGAACATGTGGAAATTGCTTTGTTCTAAATATCAAAGTGGTGAAAGCCAAATGGGTATAGCATAACTGAGCATATCAGAATGTGCTTTTTCAGTTATGCTTCTCAAGTCCTCATTTCTTGCTGCTTTTCAAACTTATGTTGTAATACTTACTAAAATTAATTGGATTAATCAGTTTGAGTACATGGTAGACTATATACAGTTGTAACTCTTCAGTGAGGAAAACACTCTCAGAAAAAATACTCTCAAATCCTTGTGTGTCCTTGAGATAAATTTTTGTAAAAATATGATTGTCGAACACCTTGTTTAGCAGAATTCAGGGTGTTGTGACAGCAAGTAGGGAGTGATAGTTTCAGCCTCTAAATTTCAGCCTTAGATTTCTACTGCTACTTATCTTTCGGTAAACTATTTTTATTTATCCTATTTTTATGTAAACCCACAGCATCATGAATACATTATGAAACTCTGTTTCCTAAAGTAGTGACAAAGATTTGAGTATGTAATCACTGAATGCTTTAGCTTAATTTTCGGTTATTCAATACAATTAATGAAAGTAAACATATTTAGAGATATGTTTTGGGGGGCTGCAGTGCTAACAGAGCCAAACTCTGTCTTAGAAGCTGAGGGTAGACCGTAAGGGGGTGTGGATGAGCATGTTAACGATTTTTGATTATGTGGCTAAAAAAAAGGCAGTTTTAGTAGTAGGTATTTGCATTTCTACATTGGTGGAAAAAATCATGTTTTATAGTAAGCTTATAATGTGTACTGAAATATACATTTCTGTCAAATGCTGTCAAATGATTCAGGACAGTGTTTAGTAAGTAGTGTACCTAATGAAAATAGGTTAAAAAATATGTTAATAAGTTCATTATCTTTACCAGCATTAAGCAGTCAATCAAATGAGCAACAATGTTTTACAGCTCCTTTTTTTTGAAGTAGAACTTTGTGGGACATGATTTTGAGTTGATAAGAAAGGAAGCATGTATAGGTTTAAACATGAGTCCATAGCTTAATTGTGTGACATCTAGTGACTCTGATGCTTATCTCTGTCAAGTATATTGAACTTCGCTCACTGAGGAACTCAGTACCTCCCCGGTGTAAGTGTAAAAAAAAATCTTTCTGTAACAAGGATGCTATGTATGAGACTGCTTGTCATCTGTGTGTTTCCTTATTAAGATGGGTGAATGTTTGATTCTTTCAGCTTGGAGAATTAAGTTAGCTATCACTTGCATATTTGACAAATTAGACTGATGCCTTTCTGAAAGTTGTACCTTAAAATGCCTACTTCATCAAGCCTGGCAGACTTATCAGTAATCAAATTCTCTGAACGAATATGAATATTGCAAGAGTGATGGCAAGATTGGTATGTTTTAAAAATAAGATGTCTATCTGTAATAGTACAACTTTACTCCCATTAAGGTTTTTATATGTCGAAAAAATATGCTACTATAGTGCCAGTTGCTTTTCTGATTTTACAAGGCACATAAACTTTTTTCCTAGCAAGAGTCTTGTTGTGGCATAGACCTGAACGGTCATTATCAGTTCAGTGTCAGTGTGCAGGCCCCTTCAGTTTTATTCATATCTTGTGTGGCAATGCACCTTTTCTGGTGGGAGGACTGGCGTGCTAATAACCAAACAAGAAGAACTTCAAGTTCAAGGAGCAGATTTTGGGATGTCTTACTTCTATGACTAGTGTTGCAGCAAGTATCAATAGATTTTATTGTTGTAGCTGTAGCACATGACCTTTTCTTTACCTGAGACCTATGTTGTAATTAAAATGCTGTAGAATTGCATATTCCATAGACACTTTATTGGAAGTAAACCTTAAAACTTGATGCTGATTCTACTATTTACTTATCCAAGGTTTCAGAAGATGGCTTTGGATGCTCAGAACAATAAAAGGAGTTTCTATAAATATATTAGTAATAAAAGGAGGATTAAGGAGAATTTCCATCCCTTATTAAATCAAGGCAGTAACATCGTGACAAAGGGTGAGGAGAAGGCTGAGGTACTTAATGCCTTCTTTGCCTCAGTCTTGAGTAGTAGAGTCAGTTGTTCCCCAAACACCCAGACCCTTGAGCTGGTGTATGAGGGTGGGAAGGAGAATGAAGGCCCCATAATCCAAAGTGAGATGGTAAGCGGCCTGCTCCAACACCTGGATGCACACAAGTCTATGGGGCCTGATGGGATTCAACCGAGGGTATTGAAGAAGCTGGTGGAAGTGTTCACTGAACTACTTCATGTCATTTACCAGCAGTCCTGGCAACCTGGAGAGGTCCCAGCTGACTGGCATCTAGCAAATGTGATGCCCATCCACAAGAAGGGTTAGAAGGAGGATCTGGGGAACTACAGGCCAGTCAGCCTGACCTTGGTGCTGGGAAAGGTGATGGAACAGATAACCCTGAGTGCTATCAGGTGGAGCATGAAGGACACCCAGGCTATCAGGCCCAGTGAGCATGGGTTCACGAAAGGCGGGTCCTGTTTGACAAACCCTATCTCCTTCTATGACAAAGTGACCCACTTGGTGGGTGAGGGAAGGGCTGTGGATGTTGTTTACCTGGACTTTTTTAAGACCTTTGACATGGTTTACCACAGCCTTCTCCTGGAGAAACTGGCTGCCCGTGGCTTGGACGGGAGTGCTCTTCACTGGGTGAAAAACTGGCTGGAGGCCGGGCTCAGAGAGCGGTGGTGAACAGAGTGAAATCCAGTTGGCGGCAGGTCACGAGTGGAGTTCTTCAGGGCTCGGTACTGGGGCTGGTTCTCTTCAACATCTTTATCAACGATCTGGACAAGGGGATGAAGTGCACCCTCATTCAGTTTGCAGGTGGCACCAAGTTGGGTGGGAGTGTTGATGTGTGGGATGGTAGAAAGGCTTTGCAGAGGGGTCTGGACAAGCTGGATGGATGGGCCGAGGCCAATGGTCTGAGGTTCACCAAGGCCAAGTGCTGGGTCCCGCACCTGGGTCACACCAACCCCATGGACGCTCCAGGCCTGGGGCAGAGTGGCTGGAGCTGCCTGGCGGAAAAGGACCTGGGGGTGTTGGTCGACTGTCAGCTGAACATGAGCCAGCAGAATGGCTGGGAAGGCCAACTGCATCCTGGCCTTTATCAGGAACAGTGTGGTGAGTAGGGCTGGGCCAGTGATGGTCCCTCTGTAGCCGGCACTGGTGAGGCCCCACCTTGAATACTGTGTCCAGTTTTGGGCCTCTCACAACAAGTACATTGAGGGGCTGGAGTGGGTCCAGAGAAGGCAATGCAGCTGGTGAGGGGTCTGGAGCACAAATCTTGTGAGGGGCGGCTGAGGGAGCTGGGGGTGTTCAGCCTGGAGAAAAGGAGGCCGAGGGGAGACCTCCTTGCTCTTTACAACTCCTTGAAAAGGGTTGATCTCTTCTCCCAAGGAACAGGTGATAGGACAAGAGGAAGTGGCCTCAAGCTGCACCAGGGGAGGTTTAGATTGGATATTAGGAAAAATTTTTACACTGAAAGGATTATTAAGTATTGGAACAACCTACTCGGAGAAGTAGTTGATGCACCATTCCCGGAGGTATTTAAAAGGTGGGTAGGCCTACTGCTTAGAGATGGTTTAATAATTGTTTTTGTCAGTGTTAGGTTGGTGGTTGGACTAGATGATCAGAAAGCTCCTTTCCAACATAGAAAATGCTATGATTCTAGTGTCTGTAAGTTATCCTGCATAAAGAAACATGTCGTGTCCTTTTACTCTTTTTTACCTTCTCAAAAAATCTTCCTAAAGGCCACAGCAGGAAAGCAGGAGAGACACTGTTCACGTAGATCACTCTTCTGTAGGTCTCAAACTCTGTCCTTTTAATTTCTTTGTTGGCTAGTGCTTGCCTATAACTCAACACCACCAGAAATTCCACAGAATCACATATGCCTCCAAGCTACTACAGTGTTTTGGATCCCATATCCAGTATCCAAAATATTAATTTTTTTTGTTTCTTGATTTTTCTCATTGTTCATATGAACTAAGGTGGTTAGTGAAGATTGGAAATGAAGTAAAGGGCACCCTCTGTGTTTGGACAGTTTCAGTGTAATCATATCAGTTAATAATATTTTAATTAACTTTATTTTTTTGATCTTAAAATTCATGATTTTTTTTGAAAAAAAAACAAAAAACAAAAACACAACCAAACCCAAAACCTGATCACATGTGCTAGCTTGCTTGAATGCAAATGCATACTTTATTCCCTTGAAGAATTTTTAACTAACTTGTATATCAAAATGTAAATACAATGTGAACTTTTACTGATTATCTCTTAAAGTATTCATCAGTCTTAATATAAATATTTTATATATTTAGCATATATGTCTTTTGAGATGTTAAGATCATATAATAAATCATACAGTTTTCTTTGCGGACATGGATTAGATTTCAAACAAGCTCTGCTTTTTGCTGAATTCCAGTATATTTGCCACCCAGAAGATTTGTACAATTTTGAGATGTTGCTTTTTTTTGGCGTAAAGTGGTTTTAAGTGAAGTTTGTGCACAGCTATTTTGAATGTCTAAAGATTATTGTTTTTATGTAGTTACGTCTTACTTAGCACAAACAAGTTATTTCTTGATTAATATTTAATGAACAAGATGCACTCATGAGGCCAAAACAAGATTGTAAATAGAATATAATTCTTCAGGTTCTGACAGCGTCAAGAAGTTTGGTCTAACTTTTTCATACTGAGGAGACATTCTTCAATTTAGAGACCGTAACAGAGATGCTGATGTCTGTACTAAATAACTTGATGTGGTTTGATTTGATGTGTTTCTTGTGTGTTAGAGCTGTGTACATCAAAAAAGCTTCCCATAATTTTTTCATGCATTTCCATGTTGTGGTATTTAAAACGTTATTTTAAGATCTCAGCTAGTTTAATATAGCAAGTTTAATATTATGCCTTATTTGTTTCAGAATCTAGTGAAGAACCTACCTGAGCAGAAAGAACTTAATGCCTTAGCTGAATTAAAGGATGAATATAATGATCTTGCTGAACCAGAACAATTTGGAGTTGTGGTACGTATTAATGCAATAATTAACCAGAGAGTTCTATTTTGTCAAAGAGATTAAAACCAAAAATTTTGGGTTTAAATTATTTTGGTTACTGTTGTTGCCAAGTCCTGCAGTAGAAAAAGTTACAGTCTGTGTATTGATGAGTAATAAAATAAAAATTTCTGTAAATGCTTATTATGTAATTTTCAGGAAGGAGTTGTGGTATGCAAGTAAGAGCAACCAAATCTTTTGTCTGACTGTCTTGCCTTGTATGTATGTCATGTATGTCTAAACATGTGCTCAAACATACAATGCTCAAAGACATTGACAGTTTCAATAAAATTATTCTGCTGTATCAAAAACTGTAAACAGCTGAAAGAATTTATGTGCCAATAATATCTCATGTCATGTTATACACTTTGGTTAAAAATAAAAATGCATGTAGGTGTGTATGTATATATTTTATGTGTACATGGGTATTTACAAACACCAAGAAATTTGCAAAATTGCTCTAGATTCATTTCAGAACTGAAATTGTAGATTGTATTCTGTTGCTTTTATTAGTGCTCAATATGTATATCTATTCCATAAGCAGGGATATGGAGTGTTATAATGGTTAGACCCTGGCTCTGAATAAATTATAAGATTTGCATAAGTTTCCCTAATACATGCTGGCAGTTGATTGTATGATACGGAGTACTAAGCTAGGACTTGGAAGACTTTTTTTTTTCTACTTCTGGTCTTCCAAAGACCTGATAAGTCCTCAGGCAAATTAGTTCCTGTTTTCACTTCAGTTTGTCAGTTTAAAAAATTATAATGATGATGATAGTCTCTCTACTGTGTTTAGAATTTATCCCTAAGTCCAGAAGAGCTAGGTTTTCTCTTGCTGGATTTTTATGATTTTATGTACGTTAAAATAGATTAAAACAGAAATAGAGTGTATTAAAAGACTGAAACCAGCTTTTTACTAAAGGTTTGGACTTTATTTGGCCTCAGAAGTGCCTTTTAAGTGATTTCCCCCCCGGGGTCACATGGGCGGGCAGACACATACTTTGACCTAATGAGATTTTTGTAGAGGATTTAGGAAATGAGAGATATCAATTAATCCTTTTGCAAAACTTCAGGCAATTGATTTTTATTTTCTTAATGAATGGCATAAAGTTCCAAAAATGTTTTATTTCAAAAAGAAAAGATGAGGAATTTGGGAAGAAATGTGAGGTGCATTGCTTAGTCTTATTGCAAGGTCTGCAGTAGGAAAACACTACCATCGATTTATTGGTCAGTAACAATGTAAAAATCTCTAACAATATATATTTGGTGCTTTTCTTGAAGGAATTATGGCATGCTATATATATAAAAAAATAGTATAATGTTCATATTAATGTAGATGCAGTATCTTATAGTAGAACATCCATATCTATGGATTCACATGGATATATTATATGCATATATCCTATATTTTATAGCCTTTCTTTTAGTCACTCTAGAAGTGTTTGTGACAAATACGGAACAATATGGTGAACTGTCAGTAGTACTTCCAGCCCTACAACAAGGCAGCCTTTTGATCCCTGGGAAGGAAGGCAGGCCAGAATGATTTCTGTCTACTCTATGCTCCCTGCCTTTTTTATAAATGACAGTACTCAAGGGAGTGATTGATGTACCAAATAAATATTTCCCTTCTACAGAAATAATACCAAATAAAGTAGAAATTCCTTAAATTTTGTGCAATATCTGAAATATGTTTAAGGGAGGGAATGGAGGGAAGCCAAGTGGAGAATGGAGGGAAGCCAAGTGGAGGCATTAGGAGAAATGAAAAATCTGATGTAAATTAATTGTATCCAGTTAACTATTTAAAATAAGCAGAGAAATTCAGAAACATTTCTTCATTTTACTGCTGTAAGTTCCTTAATGTTCCACCTTCACGTTTACAACTGGAATCTTTTCTGAACTCAGTCACTTCTTTTGTCCTTTTATAAACATCGTACCTGCCTTGTCTCTTCTGCTTCAACCTTGCTCCCCTGCTCTGGTTTTACTGCATTGCTCTGTGTAGCTTTCATATAAAGATATTTCTGGATGAGTGTATTGTTTATCTGCATCCTCCCATTATGCCGCTTTGTGGTGGGTAGTAGTAAATTTCCCTTCTGCTATGGAAAGCTGTGACAGTGACACTACATTCAGTATTAAGCCACCTTTGTGGTCAATGATGTTTTCCTTATATACTGTCAGAATTGCCTGAGTGCCGTCCTATGCTTTGCTTCTTGAGCTATTACCATGCACCTTCTAAAATCCTCTGGCTCCAACTTCTCTGTACCTTCCCTTTAGGTAGAAACAGGTAACGGAGTCAAGAGCAGCTTTTTAGAAAAAAAAAACCAGGTCTTTTGGATTTACCCTGATGGGTAGCTAAGCACCCCCAGTGGGATGGAGAAGCAGCAAGGAAGAGTGCATGTGAGAAAACTCGTGGGTTGAGATAAAAATAGTTTCACAATGAGTATGAATGTCAGTTCAAAACCAAAGTTTTCTGTTAGTAAAGTACTGAGATAATACAAAACTTAATTATATGACAACACTTAAAGAATATTTTTGTTCTCATATTTGGAAGATTGTTTACTGCCAATTCAGAAGATTGCAGGTTAGAAGGAATAGTTCTCTTGCCTTGTCTTGATCTAGTGGTAAACCAGAAGCATTTAACGAAGTTGCCAATATACAAGTAGCATGTATTGAGTATATGTAGACAATAAGTGTTCTCAGTACACTTTTTCCCAGAGTTTAAATTCATGTCAGTTTGTTTTACTCATGGATACCTGAATCACACTTGAACTAAGAGTAGCAACTTTGGATTTTTACTGTTGTTCTTTTTTTTTTAATCAGATGTCTATCAGTTGGGTCTAATAAGTACTTATTCCCTCATTCTTTTTATGTAGTAGTATGATTTGTTTCTTTCTTGCAATGTTGAATTGTGATTCTGTTGGCAGTTTCTGTCCCAGAACAAGTATACAACTATGAATGAAAGTCACTTGGGAAACTATGATCTCTACTGGTTGTCTTACATACCTTGGGATCATGCATTTACCTAAGTTAGAATTGCTACTGGATTGAAACCAAGTGGTCCTTGTTTTTTCACTTGATTATATTAGAAAAAGTCATCAAAGTACCTGTATTTTCTGATAGTACAAATATAGTCATGACCAGTTTTTGGTGATGCATTCTTTTGAGGAATGGCTGACTACAGAAAATTTAGGAAGAATTTGAAAGTATTTTATGGTACATAAATTAGAAAAAAACTTGCTTAATCAAACATCTTCAAATGTTTGCCTCATGAAGGAAATTAATTTCCTGAAGGTTATTTGGTTATTCAACTTCACCATCGAATCAATTTCAGCATTTTGCAGTAATAGTAATCTTAATTTTGATGTTACATGTTCAGGAATAAAAGATGACAGAAAGACTATGTTAAGTGATATTTAAAATGTATATCCTTATTTGTATGAGAATTTAGGTTTGCTAATTATTAGGAGATGATAATTGGCTAATCACTGTGCCTATTTAAGTTAATAAAGGTTGAAATAAGTTTTTTAAAATTTGTGTAAAAAAACTATAATTAGTAAATGATTAACTTACTAGAAGAGACCGATTACCTTAATATTTAGCTGATCCATAAATGAAAATTAGAATTGGATTTTCATTTAGATGAAATTGTAAAAGCTATTATCTATTCAAATTAGTTATTTGAACTGTTTTTTGAAGTTATATCCTGGACAACACAAATTCATATAAAGAAAAGTTTGTGTTGACGTACAGCGAAAAAAATAGATGAACTGAATCAGTTGTGTAACATATAATGAGCCAGGTAGAATGTTCTCTTATTTTAAAATGTAAAACTTGTGTTTAAGAGTTAGGGTTTTTTTATATCATGGGAACAGCTGCAACTTCAGTAAGGATACTTGCTTTGAATTCCAGTGCCAGTGGAACAGTTTAAGCATGTCTCATCTGTGCTATAAAGTGTGACTATCAACCATTTCCTGGGAACTCAAAGGACTGGCTAAAAGAAAATAATAATCTTTTCCAGTGTTATAGTGTATTTGAACTTAGAGAACTTGGCCGACTTCTCTGTACCACCAACTGTGAGTTGAAGTTGAGTTAAGAAGAATATTACCACTTTTAAAATGACCACCCCACAGTGATTTGCTGCACATTTTAATTAATAACTCCTTAGCGAACCTATAAAACAAATGACTGGAGTCAAAGAACACACACTCTTTCTGGTGTGTGTTCTGGAAAAGTGGGAGGGGTTTTTTTGCTGATATCCAGTGAATGCAGAACTTCCTTCAGCTGCTAAGAAGTGGTTTATCAGTAGTTTAATTCTTAATGCAAAGGGATGTGTTCACTGAGTCACTGTAGAGACATGCAGGTTCTGCGACCCTGTTAGCGGTGTAACCCAGATGAGCTATGCTGAATTGTCTTTCTGGAGAGGCAGGCAGACAGACCCGCAAGACTTGTACGAGTTTATTGCAGAGTCAGTCAGTCATTTTAATTGGATTTATTTGCCACTTGTTTTGCCTCATTCTAATTTCTAGAGCTGCTGAAGAATTAATCTCTTTAGAACATTACTAGGGAAAAAAAAGGGCAATTGTTTAATGTATTGCAGGTAAGAGCCTGAATTAGTTGACAAATTTGTATTATAGGATTGTCAGCGCTTTCTCTTAAGAAGTGAGGCAAATTTAATTGTGGTTTATGCCTCTTTCTCCAATAACCCTTGAACCTAGTTTAAATACAGGGCTTGAGAATTGAGTGGTGGTAATAAAGAACTGAATAAAGAACTTGATTAGGTAGAGAAATCAGACAAGGACCTTTATGAAAGCCCAGAAGGGGAAATGACATGCAGTCCAGTGCTTACAGTTAGCTGGAAAAAATATAATACCTGTTTTCTTTCTTCTTCAACTGTTCGTGCTGCAAGCTAATCCACAGGCTATCACATGCATGTGGTACTTCTTATGTGCCTTTGACATTACTTTTGTAAACTATAAACAATTTGACCTTTATCTAAATCAGTATAATTTTTGCACATTGCTATTTTCAGAAGATTCCTCTAAGTTTGCTACGTTTAGCCGCTGAAAACATGTATTTAGAAACATGCATATGAGAGAATAAATGGAGCAGGGTAGAGAAGGAGGAAATAAAATAGCATTTGTGGTCATGTTTTATTGATACATAAATATATATATATACATATATATAAAACAACCCACTTGAAACACCTCTTATGAAATTGTCAAGATACTTTGAAAATATTATGCAGATCAGCAAATGAAGTTATAACTTACTGCTGGTTTGGTGGTAAAACTACCTTAGAAAGCAAATAAATGGTCATTGTTCCATGACACTTCAGAGCATTAAAGAAAGAAAGTACAAATTAGCTCAAGTGTTGTAAAAGATTATTCTTCACAATGTTTAAGTCATACTGTTTTCCTGGCTTATACATGTTTTGTTGCAGTCTGTTTTCAGGATCTAAAGCTTTTGACAACTTTTTTCCATGTAATTTTGAGTAGAATCATCAGTTGGATTGTTCTATAAAAGTTAAAGAAAGTTATGTGATTATTTTTAATTTCCATCTACTGCAGCACAGTGAAGGTAGATCCTTTCAAGGCAGGTGTTTTTGGTATGATATTTCCGAAACAGAGTGATTAGTCTTGAAACACTAAGACTTGTGCAAAATACAAAAAACATAGACATATTTTGGTAGCTTGTCTAATAAAATTGGTCTCATGGATTTAAACTACAGAAACACTTCTGTAGCTACTTTTCAGTATCTCTGTCATTTACCATGTTACAATGCTGTGATTTATAACCTCATATTTTTATCAGATCAGGAAGGCATTAGTCCTATACTACTTGTTGCAAAGTATAGGGAACGTTAGGGTGATATCTTGGGCAGTAGTTTTACAAAATTTGATTAAAAGGACAAAAAGACAAGGAGCTGAAAAGCAGGCAGTATGCTGTCTACAAAACAAGATCTCATGAGATGAGAACTGAAAGAGTATATACTTACTTTAGTATCTTTGAGTATATTGCTTTTTTTATGTAGAACTTCTTGTAATGAATTTCAGCTAAAACCTTTGGGGCTTTTTGATGTTGTGAACTTGAAAAGTCTTAGGATCAGATCTGTATCATAGTGTATTGTTAAAATACCTTTGGGCTAGTTTGGTAGCTATCAATACTGGAAAAATTTATTTTTTTGTGTTTTGCTATAATTGTAGATAATAATGGAACAAAACCCAGTTTGGATTTCATTCTAATTAAAGACCAAAAAAATTAACACTTTGCTAGATGTTGCAGTCATATGATCTGTAAATACCACAATTAACAACTGACATGACTACAGTGGCAGAAAATATTTAATGAACAACAGTGCTAATATGATCTGGCTGTATATAAATATCTGCCTAATGAAGCTTCATCTCCCGTGTCTTAATCTCAGTTAGGTCTTCCCATATCCTTCCACAAGAGTTCCTAAGAATTCATCATCTCTCTCTGCTATTACTCTCCCAGGGATCAAGAGCAAGTTGAGACTTGCGTGTCAGCTCATGAAGAGAGTCTAAAACCAGGAGTATAATTCTTTAGCTTAACCTGTCTGAAGTGTACTATTTGTACTGGTATCAGCACATACGCTTGAGGCATTGTTGTGCCATTTCCGAAGGAAGAAAAACAGAAGCTTAGTTTTATAGAATTGGTAAATATCAGAGTTCAAGGGTAACTTCACTGGAGATTTGACAAAATATTTGCCATGTACCTCCAGGCTGATGGTTGGTTTTTGTTAACTGGTGGAACTGGCTTACATTTCCTTTGCTGGGAGGAAGGGCTTTGGCAGTGAGTTTGGAATTCACAATTTCAATGGTTTGGTAACACAAAGCAGTCTCTTATTTTCAAAATGTTGCTTCGTTGGATTTTTTCAGGCAAAGTTCTTGGTTTGGGGAAAAATACCTGTGGGAAGGTATGGATTTCTGGTAATACAAGATAGGCAATGAAGATATAAAAACTTCTGGTCTTGCTGGCTGCACAATATTGTTTTTTAGTATAAGCTATTTTGCATAAATAGGCTTTTGGTTTCTCATGTTCTGATGTTATGTCTCTTATTTTGTAGATGAGTTCAGTGAAAATGTTGAGGTCACGTCTCAATGGGATCCTTTTCAAGCTTATGTTTGAAGAGCATGTAAACAATATCAAACCTGATATAATGGCGGTTACACTGGCTTGTGAAGAGATGAAGAAGAGCGAAAGCTTTAGTAAGCTTTTAGAGTTAGTGCTGTTCCTTGGAAACTATATGAACTCTGGCTCCAGAAATGCACAGTCTCTTGGTTTTAACATCAGTTTTCTTTGCAAGGTAAGATAAAGCTGTAAAACTTTTAAGTGCAGATTGATGAAACTGCATGAAAGTGCCCTAAATAGGGAAAACATTCAATCAATGTAGCTTGCTGGCTACACTGCTGTTTTTAATAATGGATAGACAAATACAAAGTAAACATTTCTAGGATGGTCCCCTGCTATAGGTGACTTTCTTGGTGCAATGACTATTTGAGGCAGTTGTTTAATTTTAAGTCTGTTCTGAGTTTTTCTAGAGTATACAAGTAGGACAGCTTATTCGATCTGAATTTGCTCAACTATCATCTTGTCAATAAAATATACATAGAGCCATAGAGCTCAGAATGTTAAATCGCTCTAGGTACTAGTCTCCCTTTTCATCTGCTACCCAGCTATCCCTCAAGCAGAGTCACCAAAGTAATTATTTGGGATTAAAGATGGACATAGTTATGCTAGGTTTAACTTCAGCTGTGGCGGAAAAGTATGGAAGACGAGAACTTCAGAATCTCTAGCAGTCACAATTTAATGCAGTGCTTGTTTATTTATAGGGTAAAATGTGTTTAAGGCATTGATCTGAACCTGACCATTTCAGTTTGTAAAGTACCTTTGAAAGTATCTTTAATATAAAAGCTTGCAAAGTTTGTAAATGGATTTAAATAAAAGAAAAAGCTAGTGTAAATCTTGCAGAGGAATTTTTTGGTTACTTTTTGTTTGGTCTAATCAGAGGATCCAGGTTTCGAGTCCCTTTTTTGGGCACCATGAGGAGACCTGATGTGTTACCTCAAGGAGATTTAACCTTGGGGTAAAAGTATTTCAAATAAATAGCAAGTCTGATCTGACATATTTCAGTAGAGAAAGACTGCTGCTGTAGTTTAATACAAAGATGTTGCTAACTTTTGGTAAAATAAAAACCATCACCTGAGAAATACTTTCATTCTCTAATAGCTTTTTTTAAAGAGAAGCCAATTTGAAGAATTCTTTTATAAATGTAGTGCTTAGTTCTCAGTAGTAGTGGATTCTAAAGGGAATTGAATGTTTTAAGTAGAAAACTACTTGTTAATGAAGGGGAAGAGAAATGATGACTGCATGAATAGTACTCCAGTATAGTGTAGATTTGAGAAGATATTCTCACTTCAGGTGATAGATTTATGAATTGATGTCAGTGCTCATCCCACAGCTGTTGACACAGCTAATTTAGATTGACTAATCCTGCAAATTGTTTTCCACTGAACTGAATAATTGCTGAAGCATAGCTATCTGTGATTACAGCTAAATTCCATTTAAAATAATTGAGACAAAAATGTTTGGCTATTTAATTCACCCTTGCCCTCAGAGAATCTGTTAACTTTTTTTTTTGCTTTTAAGATAGATATTTCTGAGGGACGTGCTCCCCCTACTCCTTACGGTGAGGTTAGAGAAAGTACTTAAACATTCTCCGTAATAAAATGTTGACTGTGCTGTTGCATTTAGGTACTAGGTACATTTTCTTATAAGGTGGTGTCTAAAGACAAAATAATCATTAAGGCAGTGATGGTTGTTGGAGAAAAAAAGGAGGTCTTGCCAAAATCTAGACATCAAATTGTATCATTAATACTTCTACATATTGATTAGACCTTTTGAATTATCACTTGTAGGCTCCAAACTCAGAACAAGTTGCTTAAATTAGTGGAAATGTAGCTAAGTTTCTCCAGACAGATTGACACATCCATTGTCTGCAATTTAAATTTATTGATTGTTAGTCAAGTTAAAGATATATTTTGCTACTTAAAGCTCTGGCTTTCATTGCTTTATGTATTTGCCATTCTAATTTGAATTAGATTAGTATAATAATGTGCTTTTGCAGGAGGTATTTTTTTTCAGATGGTTTTGTATACGTACTTATGCTTTAGTATCATATTTAGAGAAGTAACCTTTTACTGCATTGACATTTAATTTGATAAATAAGAGGTGCTTACATGGTATTCACAGAGTTTCTCCTTAATTACTGTTAAAAATCTAAATTTGTATTTGGGTAAAGACTTTTCAAGAGTAATTTGGGAGCCTTTTATTTTGCATTTTGTTAGAATACCCGGAAAGCATAAAAAATACTAACGTATTTTAATATTTTGTGAAATACTTCGTGCACTGTTTGTTTTTATGTATGTATGGAACCATGATAAGCAATAGATGGTACAATTTATAAGTTACCTGTCCATAATCTTAAGTGCATTGTTAGTTTGGAATTAAGATATGACATGTCAAAGATACTTTTTCCTAGTTTTTTGTTTAGCTTGCGGTAAAACCTGCTTGTTATAAATTTTATTTAAGCAACTTTAGAATGAGGAGAAGAATTTCTTACCAATTCTAAACATTACTTGCCTAAAGTAAGAACTGTTTCAATAGGAGTTCTAAAATCTAACAGGACCATCTGGCTTAATGTTTTTAAAGGTTACTCATTTTTCTGTCTCATTTTTTGGACTTTATTTGGTGACTCTTACTGTAAGATAATTGATGGGGAAAATTAAGATATTAGTTATACATTAGTATTATCCTCTGAATATTGTTGTTCTGGAACGACTTAAATTTGTTATGTGAACAGAATTTATCATATATCTACCTGACTTGACTCGTTTTTAACTCTTCTTGACTGTATATTGATGCTTTGCCCGAAGACATTTATTTAAGTCTCAGAGAAAATAAACAGGAAACATATTAGAAAAAAAGGGAATCAAACCAGTGGATACTCAGTGCATGATTTTTAAAGGCTTGATGTTTGTAAGTTCTAATTTGTAGGTTTTTGGTGTGGTGTTCCGTTAGTTGTTTTTTTTTAAACCAGAGACTGGATATTGTTACACAGTGACAGTGTCTTTAACATAATTGGACTTTCTGCTCATGATGCTTTTAATTTCTTTTTTGAGCCAGCTGTCAGCAAGGTAGAACACATGTCTCTGTGTACACATTTCTATATGCAGAATAACATAGGAAGCAAAGTTGTTTTAACGACCAGGTAGCCTGACGTGATGAATTTACTTTTCAATAAAACCTGGGCTATGTATTGATTTGGGGTTGTTTTGATCATCCTTGAACAATCTTAAAATTAATTGTCTGTTAAGTAGATATAGTACTTAGGTTATATGATTTGAAAAAAGGAAAGAAAAAATGCAAATATTGATTTGGGATAAGTGTGATTGTTTGGGGTTTTTTTTGTAAAATAAATTTTCTTAAAACAGGGATGGTCGTTTTTTACACAGTAATCTGTTACTGTGTAACAACTTTTATTAAAACATAAAGAAAAGAAAGCATGATTTCAGACCTATGTGGTCATGGATAAAAAGCTGATGCCTTAGTAGTTATTGCAAATCCTTAAAAACAGGTTATCTTTTTGGATGTTATATTGCAGTGTATGGTATTATTGAAGAAAGAAATGATTTGTAAACAACCTTTGGCAGAAGCCAGAGAACTTAATTTTGTTCAAATAAGACAGTGCATGATTAGAATTCATGTGCTCTATGAAGCCAGGCAAGCAGTAGCAGCTGCTCTGCACGCACTAGAGCATTCACGATTGCCCGAGTGTTAAGTACTCTGAAAATATAGATGTGGCAGAAAAAGTAGTCAAGTTCAGAGAGGCTGTAGAAATTCACTAAAGGTAAATCTTTTTATCAGATGTTGCATTCAATGTGTACAAATGATCCAACTGCTATTCTGGACCCTGTTACAGCAGGCACTCTCTCTTATCCAGGACAGGAGAACTCTCATAGTTCTACAAAGTTCTGCTGGACAGAAATTTAAGTGAAAGAAAAGAGGGTTGCTTTAGGCATACGTAGGGTACAGCTCGTGTTCTTTCTGTGGTGAGTTCCCATCAAGACTACCAGCAAACATCTCTTTGTTGTAATAAAGCTGTTGTAGTGTTCTTGCTGGATCTATGTGTGTTTTACGTACTAAGTAACAGTATGTTACTTGTTCATAGTGCAAATAGTACAAGACAAGCTGTTTATCTAGTCTGACTATTACTGACTAGTGTACATTTATTAATTACCTACCAACCCTTTTCTGTTAAAGTGAGAATTCTAGGATATGAAAAATTATATCATCTCTTGAAAATAAATAGAAAGCTTTTTTAAAAGATAGAATAATCAAATCTCAATCTAATGGTAGTTGAACCATTTTTTGTTCACTTACATTTGCTGTCACTTTTAACCCTCACACCTGAAAACTTAATCCAGAAGTACCTGTTAAAAAAAAATAATTCTGGAAGTGTGTTATGGTATGATTTAGATATTTTAAGTGGTTTACCAAGATACTACATATAAAGGAGATTTTTGTTATACTGATGTTATTTCTGAGCTGCAGACCTAAACATATTAATCTATTACTTGATTTGAATGAGTGTACTTGCAAATGTCATGTTGTGTGTATATTAGCCTTTAATCCTTTCCCAAGCAATGAATATGATAGTATTGACCATTTAAATTGATCCTTCGCCATTCAGGGGGAAGCTGCTTTCTGAATCCTACATTGATCTACTCATTTTTTTTTATTATTTTCTTTGTTTTTACTAAATGTATTATTTTTTCCAAATTCTGTCTCTTAGATAAAAAGAAGCCATAGAATGTATTTGAAAAATTTAACGCTATAGTGTTAGCGTCATCTCTAGGAAGAAATAAATTTGGAAAACCTGGTTAATGATATACATTGTTAATGTTCTGTGTATATATATATATACACACATGCACAGACACTGTTCTGTAAAAGCTTTTATGTTCCAGGGTGTTAACACTACTAAAGATGTAGAAATGAAGCAATTATTTGTGTTCCAAATGGTGAATTACATTACTGTTGGCGAATTCTGTTGGGTTACCAAGTCTCAGGGAACTATTATGACTTCTCTAATATGGTAATGCTTTGAGAACTAAAAGAATGAAAATACAGAGGGCATAACGCAAGACATTTGAAAGGCAGGGATTTTTAGCATTCACAAACTTGTTTTCCAGTACGTATTAGGTTGGAAGCAAAAATCCTTTTTTCCTCAAGTATTTTTTTTTTAGTGTTGTGTTTTGTTTAAAATACCTAGGTTACTAGTAAGGAAATTCTGGCTATTTCTAAGGATGTAACCCTTTGTACAGTCCACATTTTCTTTTGCACTGGCCTATGTCCACTGTACCTACAGTTGTGAGACTGGAACACTTAATAAGACCGGGAAATAGATGTTCTTTTTCCGTTTTTGCCCCTGTACAAACCCATCTCATTTGGAATTTAGAACACATAGAATATTTCATTGAAGCATGTGTTTCTGATTGAATTGTCTTTTAAGATATATTTAAGAGCCATGATACTTAAAAATCTAAAATCTTAGTTTTAATTATCATCTGTTAAAGTAACAACTGAAAGTTCAAGGAATGAGAAGGAGGAAAAAAAGTTTGTCTGCCTTCTCACTGAACTTCCCAATCCTTTCCCCCCATACTTTGCTCTTAGTCTGCTAACCCAAATAAGACGTTTCTTTATTTGAGAAGACGTTCACTAAATGTCAGCTGCCTGAGGTTTTTTAAAATACTAGTCTTCTGATGAGAAACTAGATACTTGGTCTTGATTTTCTGTTTATTAACTTTTTAATGTGACAGGGGCCCTAAGTGTATTTTGTTTGTAAGTCTGGCATCTTAAACTTACCCTTTCCAGAGTTCTTGCTCATAAAGGGACAATTTACTTTTCTGCTGAAGGGCAATAATATTATTGTAAAGCTGATATTTTACTTAACATGGTGATATTGTGATGTGCTGCATGCCAAGTCCTGCACTTGAGAGAGGCTTAAACTGTTGCCCAGGTGTTGTTGGAGGGTGGGAAGCAGCTCTGCAGAACATCTGGAGCCTGGAAAAAAGCCAGTCAGTGATGTGCCCTGGCAGCAATGAAGGCTAACAGCATCCTTTATTGATAAAAGGCCATGGGTAGTGACCTTTTTTTGCTCTTAAGTCAGAATTTGCTGGGCTGCATGTGGAGCATGGTGTTCAGTGTTCTGTATGAAAGAATCTTTCTTGTTGATGAACTCAATCGGAGGACCACCAAGCTGGTCAGGGGCTGCTGGAGCACTGAGGAGAGGATCATGGAACCAGGCTTGTCCAGTACAGAGAAACAAAGGTTTTGGTGGGGGGACCTGTAGCAACCTTTCAGTATTAATAAGTTACCGTGGAGGTGGAGCCAGGCTTTTTAGCAAAGTGTACAGCAAAGGAATGAGAGAACGGGTCATAAATTGAAACAAGGGACACTTAACTGGATATAAGAAAAACAAATTTCACTTTGTTAAAATGTGACTTTGTAATTCAATATACAAAATTGTCTTCTCCATAAAGTCAAAAATGTTAAATTGTGGATACAAAAACTTACCCTGCATACAAGTATACTCTATGAAAACAGAGAATGTGAAGACACAGCCCTGCTTTGAGCATTCCAGTTCCTATCCAGTTCCTTCATATTTAAATGACATCTGCTGAACTACACTCAATAAACACCTGTCTTCCTTCTGTTCTCATTTTATTATTAGGCTTAGAACTTGATTTTTTTTTTCTAAAGTACATATATTATTTGTAGAGATCAAACAGAGCTCAATGTTACTCATGGTGTGTCTTAGCTATTGAAAGACAAACATGGTTGAATGTAGCTGAGACGTTTTTCTTGAATAGGCCAAAGAGGTGCCTTCAGCACAGTTTTTCCAGATCTGAATGACTGTTTACTACAGGTTTTAAATAACTCAGCAGGTGCTAATATTAACTTTTGGTAAAATGATGTTACTGTTGGTGACAAAACATGTTTCTGTTGTAATCTGAAGGCAAAATAATTTTGTCCATTTAGAGGAAAAAAGGCTTTATCTACTTGGTGATGTCAGAGAGATCAAAGACTGCAAATCCCACAGTTCTTGTTCACAGACAAATTGAAATGCAATTTCTTTTTGCCATGCAGATGTTTAGCCACTGAATTTACTGTTTTTTTCAGGCTGGAAAAACTTCTATGTACACATTAAAACCTTTTAACTGCATAGCATTACTGAGCATTGTTTAGTCTTTAATCACCAAATCGGTATGAATTAAATTGCATTCTTAATTGCCTAAATACCTTATACTTTTAAAAGCCTGTTTTTCGACTGTACTCATTTATTCTTAACAGTGTAATCCTTAAAGCTGAAAGGCCTGTATTAAATTGAACATCGATGGCAAGCCTGTCGTGAGGATTATAGAATTAGAACTTCTAGTGATTTAGAGAATGAGAAAACAAATAGGAGATTTTACACACACATTTATGTGTTCTTCTTAAATAAATCCGTGATTTCATTTGTTGTGTATGCTGTAGCTTATTTCTATCTAAGAACTGTACTAGATAAGTTAGTAAAATGCAGTTAAAAAAAATCCTTACAGATATACTCGTAATACTAATTCTCTATAAAAAGTGAAGTACATTTCTCTCAAACTCTTGCATACACCTACTCTCTGTAGTGCCCTTGTAAATAGGGGGTAATCTCTACTTGCACTAAATCTCAAATGAACTCATACATTCATTCTTTATAGCTGCATAAAAATGGAGAAACTAAATTTGGACTTAAATTAATTTTCTCATTCCCTTAAGTTCATGGTATTCCTTTGTATATACACTTGTATGTGGGGTTTAGCCACATACATCTGTCTACTTGGAAACTTCCCACTAGCCCTGTATTTTAAAAGTTATTTCAGATTTCTTTTTTGAAAACATTAAACTGATTTTAGCAGTTAATGCACTTAGGTTAATGGAGAAGAGAGTGTCTTATTACCTTCAAGAAGACTAGTTTATATCATACCACTAAAAATTGCCTCTGCAGTTGAGGAGATACTGAAAATCAGCTATTAGCTGTTTCTTCACGCTGTGCACAATTTTCATGCACAATTTCATGCATAATTGTTGGGTTTTTTTGTGAATAAAACTGTAAATTAAATGTTTTTTACTGGCAGTTAGGATTACCTTTGCTTTTCTATTGTCGTTTTGTGTTCCAGTAAGATGGGGTGCATTTAATTCATGTGGCTGTGTTGAGTTTGTCTGAAAGTCCTTAGGATAAAGCAGTGTGTTTTATATTCTTTTCAATAAAAACTTGTGGATTCATGACAAGGAGTTTCTCTAACTTGACTGGTAAAGTCCAGATTTTGACTTAGGGCATGCTGGCCAGCTATGCAGTATTTCAGAGGGATTCCTTTAGAAATCTGGCAGTGATGGGCATTGAAGGAATGAACAAAATTCTGTTTTGTTTAATTTCTGTTCACATCTATTTTTTTTTTTTATCACAGCAAGCATTCTGAACTCATGATGTTAAAATCTGAGAACTGTATGGATTCTCTTCAGGTTTCATTCTCAGCACAGTTAATTTTTCTTTAAGAAAGTCTAGCATAGGGATAGATTCCCTTTGATGGTCTAAATTATAAAGAATGGGAGAAATATCTCTTTTTAAATGATTTGTACCATTTGCAGGCCACTTGATTAGGTAACTTTTGGCTAATGAGTTTACCTATTCAATATTCGATTTATTGGAGCATTTTTACTAAAAAGTGGGTTTTCTTTCTCCGTTTTCTCCTGTGTTTACTTCTTAGATTCGAGATACTAAATCAACAGATCAGAAAACAACCTTATTGCATTTTCTGGCAGAAATCTGCGAGGAGAATTACCGGGACATCTTAAAATTTCCAGATGAATTGCACCATGTTGAGAGTGCAAGTAAAGGTAAGCAAATGGATAAAATACCTAAAGGTAATAGCTGTTTGCTTTGGCATGAAGTACTTCCAACATTTCATTTTAGATTGTAGGATTACATAACCTGTAAGCATTGATAATCCACGTGGATTTTGCTTTTCTGGTATTTATTGACCTGAGAAGAAGTGAGGAGGGGAAAAACAGTAAAAAACTTCCTTTTCTGCAGTAGGTTGTGGAAAAAATACAGCATATTTTAGTGAAGTACTTAGAGCATCAGATATTGGAAGTGTTTAAGCAGAGTAATGATGATGTTTAGTTGATCATTAAGCCTTTGCAGTCTTTGAGAGTGAACACGTGTGTGTGTGTGTGTACACACAGTGTGTTTCTCATTTTAACACTTGATTTAACATCTGAATAGATAATCACAGATAGGCTTTCTAAAGATCCCAGACTGTGTATGAAATAGTTTAATTATTAGCATGAATGCCTGCAGAGAAAATGGAACTGATCTGTCTATATAGGGTTGTGGATGGTATTGTGGTTTCTGGCAGTATAGATATTGAAGAGAGAGCTTGTACATTACCATCTGGAATGTACTGTATATATAGAGAGAGACTCATATAGATACAGGTACATGCTTACCAGTGTACAGCTGGTTGCTTCTGTCTGTGCACTGCTATGGGTATTTCACAATGATTTTTACAATTACTATTGATTTCACGGTTTGCTGTCAATGTCATATGTTCTTGATATCTGATACAGAGTCAGGTAACTTCTTCAAACTATATTTACTTTATTTTTGGTTATTTTTATTTTTTACCCAGTAAGTGTCACTTGTCTGGCCAGTATGTTCACAAAGACCTATGATAGAGTAACATAGTGATTAACTTTATGAATGCAAGTAGCAGTTTATCATTCTATCTAAATTCCAGAAATGTTTTCTATCATTTGGTAATTCTTTTCTGGAGGTGATTTTCTAAAAATTTAGTCTTTTTGTTTCCTGCATATCTAGTTAAATTCTTTAAAAAGTCTTACGGTTTACCAGACACATTTGATGATCTTTTATTAATTTTCTTTTGTGGCTAACGCTTTACCTTGAAGTTTTGAGTTTTTTATAGTCTGATTCAAAGGCTCTGATGTTCTGTAAGTTGACTTGAGGAATTAAACCAAAAGAGTTAGTGAAGTTTAGTTAAGCTATAGCATCCAAAAAAGAGAAAGCATATTAATAGGAGCAAAGCCACTAATAATCTTAATGCTTAGAATATATATGAAAAAGGTTTTATTGCAGTTAAATTTGTTTCATTTTTTAAGATAAAAGCTCATTATGATTCATACAAACAGCCCTGACTTTTTATCAGAAGCATAAATTACAGTTGATTTTTAATGACCAAAACTTCCTGTTCAGCCTTCTTTGTTTTCTGTAACACAGTAGATTTTTGGCAGAATAAATGTGATCTGTGCAACCTGCTTCAACTTTTCCCCATGGTACTTTTTGGGTTTTTGTTTAATTGTTATGTTCATCTGCTCTGTCAGTTGTAGTCATTATTTCTTTGCAGGAAGTTAACATGCTTTGTGTGAAAGAGAAGATTTTCACTTCATGTTTATTGTTTGGTGTTTTATAAACCGATGATATCAGGGATGGAAAGTTAGGTTTATTTTTCCTGTAGGAGGCTTCTTCTGGAATAAATTGGCTACAGAGATGAAGACATTGGCATCAGTTAGTTAAACATAAAATAGAAGGAATTCTACCAGCAAATATTATCTCTCTATGAATTTTAAATAAGGAAATATGAGCTAACCACGTTACAGATAACTTGAGACTTAGGCTGCTTAATTGTTAGGCAGAAGGCAGCGTCATAGTTTGAACTAAACATACATTCCAAATAAAAGACTTACCATATTCAACTTCTTTTAAACCTTGGAATCATTTTCCTAATTTCACATAAATGAAATGAAAGTCTTGTTTTCCCTAAATTTTTATATAGGGTAAAGAACCAGCATCTGAACAATGGATGATTTTTTTTTTTTAAACAAATAGCAGATAAAGCATAAAAGTAGATTTTAATATGAAAAGGTCAATGGGATTAGATGAACTGCCCATGCATGTACTAAAATCTTCAATAATCTGTTATTAGGTATAATAAAATATTTAATCTTTTTAAAGATGAAAGATCAACGCAGAGGTTTATGAAAAGTAAAAATAAATTAGGAAACAGTTTTATTCTGGAAAGTATAAACAAAGGTCAAACTGATAAATTATCAAGAGATTATTGGAAAAGCATTCCTTCCTACTTGAAGCGGGCTGTATGAAAGGAAAACCAATAAAAAAAATATCACAAGATTGTGACAAACAGGATTTTTTGACGGAAGTGATATTCACTTACCTTCCCCCAGTCTGGAGTGTTTTTCTCTTGTTCCCCTACTGTTGAAACTATGCAAAGCCTTTTCTTTAATATTTCTACCTTGTTCACTTATTCCAATTCTGCTTTTTGTAGTGTTTTCTCTTACTGTCTTAAAACCTGTCATTTTATTAAATACCTGACAAATTCTAATCCCTTTCTGTGGGTTCAGTAAAACAAAACTTTAGAACAAATACAAGAGGCATCTTCCGAAAATCAGGTAAAAAGCTTGGGATTTCTAGACAAAGTCATGTTGTAAGAAGTATAATTTGGAATTCCTTGGAAAAGAGGTATTTTTTAAACTAGAAACTCCTCTGAGTGTCAAGCCTCCCAGGAATTATAAAGAAGAAATATGTAGCCCACAAAACTAAGAGGAGGAACATTAGCCATGTGTTTTATAATAACAACTTAATTTCATATTTTGAAAGAGCAACAGTTATAAATCAACGCTCATGGTTTAAACATTGTGATTGTTTTTTAAATAAAACATAACCATATCTTTATCAGATGCTCATTGTGTCCAACCATCCTAAGTTTAGCGGTTCTTGACAGACTTCTGTCACCTGCTTGCCTCGTCTGCCGAGAGTGGGAGTCACCGGGCTGTGTAGGGTCATGGAGTTGTGTGCCCTTGTGTCATCCCATTGGTGTTTGCTTCAAAACAGTTGGATATAGGATGCTGTTGCCTGTAGTTGGTCATTACCCGTTCTGTATGTTTCCCTGGCATGCCGGACCACTTCGTGATCCCTTGTGTGTATAGACAGACTACTGATTTTGGGGTTGGCTGAGCAGTTCTGGAGAACTCCACCAACAGCTGAACTCCAAGCGAAAGGCTGAGCTTAACCGTGAATACAGTATAGATAACACAGCCTCTTTAAGAGGTAAGGAGGGTTTCTTTCCAGTTCTTAAGATACAGAATTCTGTGCGTGATAGAAAGGTATGCCACCTAATAATTCTTTTAAAGTATTGTTAAAAGAAACATGGAGCATTCGGAGTAAAACTAAGTGAAAGACGCCTTGGGGGAGGTGAATTAAATCTTTGTAGTAGGCTAGATTAGCAGGAGCACGGATTTCTCACTCATGTTGAGATAAAAAATTTATTTCTTTAATTTGCAAGCATATGGTTCTGATGGTTGAGGCATCTTTCTGGAAAGGACATTAGCAATCAGAAGCACTGTGGAATGCAAATAGGTATATGCTTAATATATTATTACAAGTGCTGTAAGAAAATATTAATTTCTAAATTCTGTACAGGTACTTTACTTCACTGTGATTTAATACTATAATTTTAGAGTGGGGAAAACAGTTTAAAGCATTCTGTGCCATTGTTGCTTTAAAGTATAGCGATTTAAAACATACTCATAAGTAGTCATCATTTTTCTGTCAAACAAAGTTTTATAGTTCATTGCAATAGAAGAAACTGTGTTTTTACAAAGAGATCTGCAGTATTTTCTACCTAGTGCAGTTTAAATTGCTGAAACAGATTTTGCCCAATCTGGCACATTAGTGGATATAAAATAGACAATGCCTTCTGGCGTGAGAAATTTAATGCCTGCATCTGTGACTTTTCTCTCCAGAATAGAATCTGAAGTTGGCATTTTGCATCATAATCAAAAGTCATTCTTGCACTGTATAGTGACTTGTATCAGTCTTTTAATTCACGTAAACCGCAGTAGTGCAATGTCATAAACTTTCTCAATGTGTTTTTCTGAATGTAGTAAATACCCAGTTGGGTACCTCAAATCCTAGAAGACTTTTTTTCTCTAGTAACACTCCTGCATTTGCATATAGCATCACCACATCGACGGTAGCTTATGCATCATCTCATTATAAGTTTTTTGACAGACGTGTTCTCCTTCATTGACAGCATCAGTGAGGAAGACAGTGAAGCAGGGACTTTGCAGCTCGTTTTTATGCTATAGTTCCAAGGTGCAATTTCTGAAAGACATCCTATTGGAGACTCAGTAGGATTCTAGATTGGCTTTCACTCTGCAAAACTGTTTACTAAATTTTCCCCATCTGTGAAGGTTCTGGGGATTTCTTTAGTTGCTATCTTCTAATGTGTAATAAATGGTATGCAAAAATGTTGTATTTCTGAATTTTGAAGCTACAATTTGGATTCTACATTAAACAAAGTTATTTTATTCTCTTTGAAGCATAAATATGAAGGGCAAAAATAAAGACAAGTCCAAATTACTCTCCTGGGCTGCTTCTTCTTACAGAAATTAAACCATTTAAGAATTTCTGGCTGTTGTTAAGCCGATTCAAATTTGAAGACTGCTTTAAATGACTGCTCAAATTATGTAATCCATTTAGAATTCCTTAATATAAGCTGCTAGGGAGATTGAAAGCTACAAAACAGCATGCACTGCTTTCTTTTCCCCCTTATCTGTTCCTAAATTTGTGCTTTCATTGGGTTGTTAGGCCTCTAGAAGCACGGCTTGCACCTCAGGTATGGACAAAGACCAAACTTGTGTTCCAAGTCAAGAGCCTGAAGGGAAGTCTGTTGGGTGAAGTTTTTCAATACCTTCCCCAAGGAGTGTTTAGTAACAACCGATAGATTGTATTACAAAAGCTTTGCTCCTTCTCTTCCTTTGCATTCCTTACTTTCTGCCATTTTTTGAGCACGTGCACCACTGAACAGCGTGCCAGAGCTGCTCCACAGTGAGTTACAGCATGTATCTCCCAGTTCCATATGCAAGCCAAGTGAAGCTGGACTATGGAGAAGTAGTGACAGTGCAATATACAGGCTTTTGAAATAAACATAGCACAATTTAATGTCTTCAGGCTTCCAAACCTTGATACTATGAATAGAATGCGTTTCGTCCAGTTGCTTCTTCCCTTTGCCTCACTTAAAATTTCCCTTCTGCCTTTCCCAGGAAGTTTTGCTTCAGTATGCTTATTTAAAAGATACTGATTTTGTGATTATAATCTCTGTTTTCACAATTAACTCAACTTTTGATATCTTGTAAGACATTTGTAATCAAATTAACATCAAAGTAAGGTTGAGTTTCTGGAGCGCTCTGGAGATACCCATATGGTCATGTGGAGGATGCTACCGAACACAGTGCTATTCTGACACATCTAATAATTCTGGTTACGTTTCTGAAATTGGGGCATCTGTTTTCTAAAAGATTTTTATTTGTAGTATGAAAAGTCAATTCACATTCAACTGACAAAGGTTCTATTCTGCAATGTGCTGTTGCTTACAGTTTACTCATAGTGAGGTAAACCGGGAAAGTTGAGTGCAGAGGCTGATGTTGACAGAGGAGTTGAGAGAAAAGAGGAAGTTGGCACACACAGAATTTATGCAGGTCACAAAAATAAGCATAACACTTTTCAGGATTCAAGCAGAAGGAATCTTATGGGCTCAGAGTTTTTTTTCTTTTTCAGAAGACATGTCTTTTTCTGCCAATTAATTTGTCCTTAACAAGTAAAAAATTTGGAGTCTGTAATGAGTTGGATAATATTACCTGGCCAAAGAAAGGAAGGGTTTTCATTTTCCAATATATCACTTAGGAGATAGATGACTTGGTACTGTCCTGTGCTTTGGAAAAGAGTTTTACTGGCTTATGTAGATAGTGATAGCGGTAACGCATTTTAGGCTCATAATGTACTCTTTGTCCATTTATAACTGATTATTAATGTCTTAATACGTGGTTCTGTGCAGCAGAATTACTCTTTTATTTTTAACATGTACGAAGGCACATAATTGCTGGCATTGAGACGAGCAGATTCATTCTCTACGCTGGAGTACAGTTTGTACATACATTGATATTAAATATAAGCTGCCCACAGAAATTTCTTGTTTTTCTGTGGATATATTGAGTGTCTCAGGATTGAGCAGTGTTAGTCATTTCCTCAGCTCTGGAGGAGAAAAGGAAGATGTGCTGCTTATGACGTTTCTGATTTTCGGCTAACAGGCAATGGTTTTTTTTCCCACTGTCTCACTTGTCAAGGCAAGCCCGTTAATGGCATTTGCACTTCAGTGCGTGTAATGTTGAAATTAAATTCCCTCACTTCAGATAGCTGTTATTGTTATTCTGAGAAGCTTGAAAATCTGTTCATAGTTTGTACCCACAGTTTGTGGTTTATAATGTTTTAGCTTCTTGTGGTATAGGTGTTTCCAGATGTGTGTTTAAAATCTATGTCATTGTTTTCTTAAATTACATCAGATCTATCTGTTTCCTTTCTTTGATAAGACATATGTCATATACCTTTGTAAACATTTGTGTTGTGATGATTTTCAGTCTTGATCACAGCTGAGCTGGGAACCCTTTTTTGCTCTGAAGGAGCATCTCCCTTTAGATGGAGAACAATATTGCAAACTAAAGCTTCTGCAGACACATGCCTCATTAAACATCACCTCAAACTGTGAGCTAATTAGTGTCTTAGAGTTTAATGAGAGGTTCAGTCTAAAACCAAGAGCTACCTGGGGCTGGACGTCTTACATGGTGCCTTTATCTTAAAATTGCAGTTCATCTCTACTTACCAATGGACAGTACAACAGAATCGATGCACAATTCCTTTATCTTTGGTTAAGTAAGATAATGATTTTACTGTAGAAGTCTGAAATGATAAAGCATAGCCTTCCTTCCCCGTTCTATATCAGCGTTGCGATAAGGCAACCAAAATGCAGAGACCCTGCTGGTGAATGACATCTTAGCATGCAAATCAGAAGTACAAATGCACATCTATGTGTGAAATGTATCTGTTAAAAAAAATCTATTTTAAAGCTTTTTCAAATTACATGTTTTCATTTACAGTACGTTGTCATAATATATAAACAAAGCTTTACCATTTGGGCAGAGTTGCTGTTTTTCATAAACTTTAAAAGATTTAGGGGAAAAAAAAAAAATCTGTGGGAGTTTTACAAGAAGTGTATTATGCATGATATATTGACTCTTGAGAGTCAGAAAACATAAGCTTTTTTGGAAGCAGAGGATGGTGATGTGCCTTAGCTAGTTATGGTATTCTCCAGGTTTTTATGCTTTGATCTCAAGGTCTTTAAAACTCCAGGCTTAAGCATTTCTAACTTTTCTTTTGAGAGTATGAAATTAATAACAATTTCTTTTGCCATATTTGGAGTTATGCTTTGATTTTTAGACACTGTTGGCTTAAGAATGTACTTATTATTTTTTTTTTTATTTATTTCTGCCTAAATTCTAAGTAAAAAACACATGGCATAGATCTGGAAAGAGGAGTGTTTGCTTGTTATCAGTAGTAGGCTTGGTTGGATGTAATCTTAAATTTGTCTGACCCCACCTGTCTTGAGTGTTTACTTAGTTTCTTCTTTAGAATTTATAATGATTAGGTTCAGTGTCCATCCTGGGAAAAATATTTCAATACAGAGTTATTTTTACTTTTGAAGTTTGTTCTAAGTCTGTCACATTAACATGGATGAACAACTAGTTTCTGACAAAGGAAACAATGCATGTGGTATCTACGCGCTTTTCCCCCCCTCCCTGTCCCTTGAGGAGGAGTTGTGACCACAGGCATATCTGTACCATTTTCAGAATCATTCTTCTAATGCTGGTTTTACCTTTGTAGCACAATGGTTTATCTGTCTACTGAAGTGTGACAGCATGATTGATCATAGCTTGTATCCTGCAGACAGTATAGCTGTGTTCCTAAAGATTTCTAATATGAATAGTGACCTGTTAATTAATTGAGAAATAACGTGTTAAGGGGAGCTGTACTACTTTCCAGTCTGGAAGCTGTTTAGCCATAAAGCTTCAAGTATGGGTTGTTTTGTGTGATACGGGCATGGTGTAGTATGTATCAAAGATAGAGGTCTATATGAGCGGGTGTGTTTGTATACACACATATCAATGCATGGTACATATACTTGCATGGCTGTGAGATATACATAGCACGGTAAACCTGTATGACACAAAAAAATATACGTATAAATGTAGACATATGTATACTTGTGAGAGATTTATCCCAGTATATGTACGTATGCACACAGCTATGTAATATACAGGCATACTGGGATACACACAAGCGCGCGAGCGCACGTGCTATGGTACTCAGGATCCTCAAGCAGACTGTGGCTGCACTGTTCACCTAACTCCCCCAGAACATTTATTCTTTTAATAACTATAAACTTACTTAGTGGTATGAATTGAGTAATCAATGACTGTAATTCCTGCATATTGTGGATTTGCCTCACCTGTTTCCCCTCAAACTGTTTTTCAGACGTTTGTGAAGACTACTGCTGTCTGCCCTCAGGCAAGAAGAAATAAGTAATCATTACTATGCTCAGAATGTAGTTATGGCACAAATACTGTCTAGACTTGCAAATCCACTGTTCGTTTGCTTCATATAGACCTGCCCTTGCTTACTGAAGTCGTTTACGTCGCTGGCTCTCATTTTTGAGTTTTCAATAAATGAGGACATGGCCATCCCTGTTTTGCATCATGATCAGAGACCCTTTGCATTTATTATGCAAGAGACACTGCACCTAATCTAGATGGATCATTTCACCCCTTGTTACAGTGGAGGACTCTGTCTGATGCAATCTTATTTTGCAAAGGATTAGTTTGTCCTGTGGTACTATTACTGTATTACTGTAAATATAAAATGCTTAGCTGGACTGTGGAGACTGACTGCCCAGCGTTTGACATTACCATGGGATTAACTGCCTGGAGCATTTTTCTGGGACTGAAGTGGTCTGCCAGACATCCGCTAAGCCCTCCTTCCCGTGCAGTCTGTGCCGCTGCCTTCTGCAAAATCAGTGGATGGGATTTTTTTGTGTGTTTTGTTTTAGAGAGGAGGAATTCATATAGGGGAAATAGTGAAGAAAAAAATTATCACCTTTCATGTCAAAATGACATTGTGCCTTTTCCACAATGACTGCGGAATCCTATTACAAATAAATAATAATATACAAAGTAATCTTTTAATAACTCATAGATTTAATGATGCATGATTAACTGAGCTTCATTTAGTATTTGTGCAGAGAGAATATCGCTAAATCTCGGTGCTTGTATTGGTCTTCCACTGACGTGAAAAAGAATCTGATAATATATATTAATAAGCATAACTTCATCTTCACCTTGCTTATATTAATCCTATATGTTAATAGTAAATTTGTGTGATAAGTTTTTGTCAGTTGAGATACACATGTTAAATTTCTGGTGTTGGATTTTTCCTCTGTCTCGTGAATCCTTGTATTCTAGTGGTGTGAGGTACACGTGTTCCAGACGTATTTCTTTCCATCTTAGCGTTGGAGCCGCTCTCCAGAAGTGAGTCTCTTCTTAGTGCTAAATAAGGGCCAGTCTGGTACAGCTGGGTACAGATCGATCTCTCTTGCTGCCTTTTGAAGATGAGTTCATACATAGGTTTTGGGGTTTAAGTGGTTTTTGATTTAAGGCATAAGGATGCACTGAGGGCCCAGTGGTCCACCCAGCCTGATGCTCTGCCCAGTGGTTTTAGGGAGGGCGTTGCCTTCCCCCCAGTCTGGTTCCCCCACCCGCCACACGTGTTCTCAGAGACATATTAAGCGTTACACACCTACCGATTCCTTCTGATATCCGTTTGTGGACCTGTTGGATATAAATCTAAATACTCCTTTCCTAAACTTGTTTCTGCTATCTGCCTCCACTAGTTCCCATGTCAGCAAATTTAACTTGCTTTTGATTTCTAGAACTTTCCCATTTCTTAAATGCTTGTCTTTCTGCTAGGGATGGGGATTTCAATACTGCTAGAGAGCTGTGAGGGTGGTGAGGTGGATTGTTTCGTGCTTTTGTTTTACTTTTGAAGTGCGGCAAATATTTTGTCTTTGCTGCTAATACAGGGTTATGTCCAGACTTATTGTAGGCTGCTTCCTTTTTTCAGGGACAGCTCTTTCTAGAGTGTGGGGGAGTTACGGAGGTTTTTTCTGGCTGTTGTTGATGATGGGTTTTTTTTCTCCTTTTTCCAGTATTTGAGTGTTTGCCTCATTGTTCCTATCTTGAAATCGGATGTTTGCGTACTGGATTTAGTTGGTTGTATTCTCTTGCTGCAACCTAAATGGAATAGTTTTGTCATTACTGCTACACAAAGGCTTTCCCAGTAATGGGTCTTGTTAAGTGCTTGTGTGCCACTGAAGACCAACTGCTACCTTTCAGGTAGATTTTTAGACTAGTTCCATTAGGATGCCTAATTTCCGTGTGGAATGATGGACAAATTGAAGGTGATCAAGCCTTTGTGTTGCAATCACCAGCTTTGAGGAGTGTAGTGACGGTCTTTTAAGTACATGCATTTATGGAATGGTTTTAGAGAAATGGCATTTTGCCGCATGTAGAGTTTATGCTTCCATAAATTAAAACCTTGCAAGACTTTAAGAAATTCACATTATTTTCCCTGAAAGAGTAAAAGGTACTCATGTTGCCTCCTCTTCACATTAGTGAAGTAGTAAATCTGTAATAAAACAGTTTTATGGGAGGAAATGCAGGTATTTTATTATAGTCTCTATATATGTTTTCAGTTATGTAGTCTTTTTAAGCTTGTCTTGCAGAACAGCAGCTTCATAAATTGTTTGAGCAGAAATTTGTACATTTGCTTGGGCTAGCCAAAAAAAAAAAGTATGCAAAAATGAACATCCTACGATAGTTTTTAATAATTCAGTGTATATATAGAAGTTAGTTATGGCAAGCGCAGCTTTTGAGTGCAGCCTTCTTGCTTGGATAGAGTTCCCTCGTGCCTTCAAAGTCAGTGTTCACCCAATCCAAACTGTTTTCTGAACTTAGTTTTAGAAAACAGAGTTAATGAAAATGTTTTTCTCCCTTTTTAATCACAGAGGCTAAGACTTCTTATTTGTCATTGCTTGCTGAATTCCTTTGCACTTTTAAATTTCAGACAAAAATATACTACTGCTCTTGCTAAGCGGTCCTGCATTTGAATATTTTAAAATTGCTGAAAACGGTTCAACTTTATCTGTTATGTTGCTTATTTACTTACCAGCTGCTATTTTTACCCACAAAATTACCGTTTGCATCTTCCTAATTTACTTTTCACTTCCAGCATTTTACTCCAGTGCTGTTTGTCTCCCTATCCAACTGCATAATAGCCTATAAAAATATGATAGTAATTCGAGTTCTTCAGCTCAAGCAAAAGTGTGTGTTCCTTTTCTGACAATAACAGCAAATGATTAAACTAATGCAGCCATAACTTGCATAACTATTCCGACTGCTTTAGTGGTTGAGGCCAAGGTTAATTTTTGCATGTTAAGATAATAGCTTCAAGGATGCTGTGGTCTGTACAGACTTCTTTATTTTTCCCCCAGTTCAGTTAAGCTTAAAAAGGTGTTTTGCTATAATTTTAACATTATATGATTAGTAGTTCCTTTGGTACCCAGTATAAAATAGATAAAAATGTAAATAAAGTCAGGATTATGTCTGTGATAAAGACAGCTGTATTGGCACCTTATGTGTTTGAATGTGCCTGTGAAAAGTTGAATCAGGGATGTTATGGCTGATATGAATCGTTGCTTACAAAGAGTGTAGGATTCATTTGGTTCTGGGAACAGCTTCCTGATTTGCAGGATTTTTATTTCCCATATACTGCTTTTCAAAGCATCTTAAATCAAATTCTTGCTACTGTTTAGTTTCACGTAGTCGCAGCACTGCTTTTTAAATTACAAGCAAATAGGAAAATAAACCATTCCTTTGAAAATACTCTATATAGCTTTTTGGAAAAATAGCTTACCATCAAAAAGTAATAAAAAGCGGAAATACCTTTTTAAAAAAAAAAAAAAATTGTGTGCTTGTCTTGACGATTCAGAGAAACCTTGGATTAGCTGGGATGCAAATCTACAATGTTTGCGTTGTAGAGCAGCTGCTTGCAGTCAATACAGAGCATTCATTTGGCCAGTTACTGAAGAGTAGATAATGTGCTGGATGCTCTCACCTTTGATTCCACATATCAAAAGTTGTTTGTGGAACTGTCTTCTTAAGAACTGACTGGGATTATATCCGCTGTCTTTAAAGATTTAGTAGTTTGCAGCTTTTATATTGCCTTTGAAAAAGTGTATACTAGAAGTATTCTCCATTCGATTTAGAGGAAGGAGGAGAAATGGTGCCAGTGTTAGCTCTTTGGGAAGGGTGGAGCTGAGATCCTCTGCTTGTGCATGACAGCACGTATTGGTAAACTATGCAAGAGGAGACAAAGAATAGAAGATAGAATTAAGTTCTAAAATGTACCTTCAAATTGATATGAAGTGCTTGTCGAACTACTGTTTATCATAAAATTGAGAAGTGGACTTCATGGATTGTGTCATAAAGCTCAATTTTATGGGTTCAGTTTGTTTAAATATTATAATTTGACCAAGGACTTCTCTGCAGACACTATGTCACTGTTCATCTAGTTCTGGAATTTCTATGTGGTGTGGTATTGCTTCACCTTCCAAATCCTGATGTTAAGGTTCCCCATGGAGACTTCTCTCATGAGGTATTAGTTAGAGGTTGCTTAATACAGATGACAGAAATAGTGGTTTACATTTGAATAGCTTATGGCAGAATTTTTCTTCAGAGTAGCCTGTCTTCTTTCTTTTTTTTTTTTTTTTTCTGGGTTCTGGACTGCGAGTCCTTTACTACTTTTTAATTATCAGTAGCTTTTTTTTATTCAGCTCTATCTTTGATGTTAGCAGCAAGTTTCACAGAAGTTGGTTTCTAGAAACCAGTTTAATTTCAATAAAAGGAAAATATTTGATCTCTTCTCCATGTCTATTCCTTAAATAATTTCTGTAACTGAGTACCTTCATTAATAATATCATTCATTTAACCAAGTACATGCATTAATAAGGTAAAATCTCTTTGAACCTTAGTTACTTTTTAATCTTCAAATTAGATTTAAAAGAATGAAATATTAGCATTTTTACAAATAAATTTTAAGTAGAAATTGAGTAATTTGAAGTAATAGTAGAATTAAGTGGTGACATTTTGACATAAAATATGATGATTTGGCATATTACATTAGATATTTTCACTTAATTTTTATGAGGAGGATTTTTATGAGCAGTAATTCAGAAAAATGTGTGTCTACTTCATGGAAGTACTCTCCTCAAGACTATTTATACTGATGTTGGGTTTCTCCTTCTGATACCCTTTCTGGAATTTGGAAACTTTTTAATCATTGTTATTTTTTTTTTTTCTTAGTTTCAGCCCAGACTCTGAAGAGCAACCTTGAGTCAATGAACCATCAGATCCAGCGCCTAGAAAATGACATTAAGAATTTCCCTAAAACACAAGATGAACACGATAAGTTTGTAGAAAAGATGAGCATATCCTTTTTGCATGTCTTCATTGGTAATCTGAGCGCTTTCATCGTCTGGTTAAGTATATACAACACTTGAAAAAAAGTTTGAAGTCTCCTCTTCCATGCTTTTATTCTAGCACAGAGTAAAGCAGAACAGAACGTGCTGAAAGAAAGAAGATGTATCACTGAGTATAGCTTAAAGCATTTATAATCAGGCTTTCAAGGGAGGAAACCAGATAACTTACTTGAAATGAGTTAATTACAGTAGGAGGTCATAAAGGTAGTAATACCTTTTTTTTGCTTAAAGAATGGTATTTAATGATAATTGTTGAATCATTTCAATCTAGCGAACTCTCAGCAGGGGAATATTAATTATTTTAGCTTCAGATATGTTGTTTTTTGAATGGGAGAATAACAATTTTGTTAGTAGTTTTATTTATGACAGATAATTTTAGATAAAAGACATTTAGATGTTTTGTACTCAGAACTGATTTGCCTTTTTATTTCTGTAGGGAGTAGGGACTGTAGGTTCTTTAAGCAGTAGCAAGTAAAATCTGTGGGATAATACTGAATGATGTTTGCCTAGCCTGTTTCCCTTCAAAATTTTCATAGATTGAGCTTTACTTTGGCTCAAAAGTATAAAGTACCAAGTAAGGTATACTGTAGAGGCAGCAAGCTTAGAAAACTGTGAGAAAGACTAAGCAGAAGTCATTTTCTTCTTAGAATAAGTTTACAGGTTGTATTTTGCACAAAACCCATTTCTGTCGACGTGGAAGTATTTGGAATATGATACATGGCCACACATGGCCTCTAAGTCCAAGGCACATTGGGCATTGTAGAAGCTCAGATAGTTAATGTGACATCTGTTCGTTCTTACTGTGACCAGACAGAAGTCATGGGTTTGTGGGTTTGTCAAAGGAGAAAAAAACCCCACAAAATCAACAAGAGGGGATTGATGTCTAGAGCCATTTTTACCTGCTCATCACATGTAGTAGGCGGATATAACGAAGAGGTTCTCCTAACTACTGTGTATTTGGAAAGTAAGTTTTAGCTGGATTAACCATCTGAATGGATTCAGTGACAGAAATTCACAAGAAGATATTAAGTATCTTCTCTATATGGGTTTATTTTACATTTCTGACAAGGCTGCAGAAAAGTAGCTTAAGTGAGACAACTCATGACTAATTGTTTCTTGTTACTTAAATATTTTCTTCCACCTTCTCTTATTTGCAAGGTTAGGAGACGTGCCATTAATCACATTTATCAGTTCTCCTATTAAAAAAAAAAAAGTGCTTATTATTTTCCTGTGATATATTCACATAAGAAAATCTAATAATATTGCCTTTGTTTCTCAGCGTGTCCATAGGCTGAATTCTTTTAAGAAGGCCCACTTTCGTTCATAAATGAAAGTAACATATCGAAACGCTCCTTTTGCAGCCGTATTTTCTTGTTAAGCTTGACAGCTCTGTTTTACAGGTTATATTAATTATTTTTCAGTTCTGTTGAGTAAATGCCTTACCATTTGTTGGTTTGCTACCTATGTATTTACAGCACTTAGAAAAATGACTTGCATCACTCAAGCGATTTGGTTAGCAAAAAGAGCCAAGTAGGTAAAGTTTTCTTTCTTCTGCAGTTTATCACCTCAATTTTGGAAAGGAGGAGGATCATCTGGCAATGCAAGCGTGTTTTATTCTTTGTTTTAATGTAGTAATGCCCTTTTGTATTTGCAAAAAAAAGGAGGATCCTGATCCTGTGAAATTATTGAAAATTAATTGTTGAAAGTCTCCTCAGCAGCCTTCCTTTGGCACACGTACGTTGATGTTGCAGCCAGATTACCAATTCCTGGTAATTAAAACAGGCAATGACGACTGTAGATGCCTGGCAGCTTTTATCATGCTAGTGAATTTGGTGGCTTGACAAAATAGATAAGACTGTAAGAAATGAAGTGATTCTGCCTAAGGATTTATGTTTTCATAATTAATAGATGACCTGATAAACGGTGGTTTTCTTTTTTAGGAAGTCATCTCTAGTTATGTGAAGTGATCAAATTTGTTTCTGCTTATCATGGAATAGTTTAAAATTTTCTGCACTCTCGTATTTTTTTAGATTGAAGAATAAATGTTGGGTGTGGGGGGAAATGACATCTTAGTCTTCACCCTGTATTTCTTTGTTTCTGTCAGCTTGTTGAAGAATTGTTGTTGATAGCACGTACTGAGATTAGCAAGTTTAAGAATTTCAGGCTTAACATCTCTCACACAGAACACTCAGAAATACACATTATGAGTGTTTCAGAAAATTGAGGTGTGTCTGAACATAAATCATCTCTCAGTAGAGAGTTCTAGGATGTTTTATATTGGGCTTTTCTTTAAGTATTTAATTGCATAAGTTTTAAGGAATGCTCACAGCAGTCTTGGAAGTGTTTGGGATTGGGAAACTGACCTATATTGTTGACCACTAGAAAGTTGATTACAAACTGAGGATTACAGCCGTGTGATAGCAGAAAGTGGGATATAGTATGAATAAGTCAAACTCATACCAAGAAACCGAACCAAACTCAAGAGAGATTACAATATTCTTTCCATGGATTTCATGCTGTATTAAGTAATTCACATGTGATTCTTGAGAGGAATTTTTCATGATCTGATCCATGGCTAGAATTGTACTTTACTTGAAGGGCAAATGGTAAATACTTTAAATGTGAGAGGTTTCTTTTATAATTAGCTGAGCTTCCTGCAGCACTGGGGACTCTGAACAGTTCAGAACAGTAATTAGAGCTATGACAAATCTGGCTTTCACTCTTTGTTTCATTTTGGTGTTTGTGCATCTAATTGAAGATCACTTTTTTTTTAATGGAAAACTCTGAATGTTATAGTTACTTGCTGTTTTCTTCTTGGTGATGTTAAAGCATGAGAATCTAGTTGGGGACTGAGGAAGATACTCAGTTTAATAGGGTTTAACTTTAAATGTTGTTGAACTTAAAGATGAGAAGGAAAAGCTGTTCCAGAGGGAGTAATGGCGAGTTCTACACAGTTTACTTATTAATTAACCTTGACTTAGAACTATAGATAAATAAATAATAAATACCACTTCTTCCCCTCTCCCAACATGTGCACCCTGTCTCCCCCAGTGACAAAGATTTAGTCTCCTAGAAGTGAGGCAGGTGCTTTGTTGTGAGGGGAAGGGAGCAGCGGTGGAGCTGGGGGGCAGGAGGGCGCTGCTGGGTCACTGGCCACTGGGTTCATTCTTTTTGTTACCCGCCTACTTAGGGACACTGACTGCTTGCTCTGGTGCTTTTAACCAATTATGTATAAACGATTTTACATGAATTTATTTATAAAACATATGCTAGGTGTACTAGTTTTTCCCTAAATGAAGATTTTTTTTGGTAGCTTTTCTGGTTTTCAGGTGTGTCATTAACCTTACTAAGAGATAGAAACATGCCTAATCTTGTTAAAATCTTTTGCTCACCAGAGCAATAAATGGTGCCTCTTGGTTTTTCTAGCTGATTGCATACATTTGAAGAACTAAAAGCTTATGTTTAAAGAATTGTACAATTGAGGGAACCATTAATGAAAGAACAAAAATTACTGCAGATTAAAAAAGTAATTCAAAGCTGTGTGTATTCATCTTATTAAATGGAACAACAGCCATTTGTGAAATAATTTTAATTTTCAGAAAGGAACAGCATTCATCAAAAAAGAATCCTTTTCATGAAATAAAAAGCTGCCCCCTTGAAAGGCATATACTCTCATTTGATATGTGTTTATGCTCATAGTTCTATCCAATAATGACTATTGACTCACAACTAAATGAGTTATACTAGTTGCTTACTTGCTGTACTTCAGTGGCAGTGAAATGACCTGGGGAGAAGTCCAATTACAGTGTGTGTGGGACTTTATGCACCGAGAAAGTTAGCTAATATGCACTAAAGATCAACTGCTAATTCTCTCATTCGAAGCGCTGTAGTGCAGAATCTCTCTTAAGCACGTCACGAGGGAAGAAACAAATATACTCGGAATCAGAATGTCAGCATCTGGAAAATGCTGTGAGGCTTTTTTCCTCTCAGGGTGACTGAGCAGCAGGACATCATTTGCACACTGACATGGAGTGCTGAAAGAATGTTAATGCCATTAACACTTTGCTTGTCTGTTAAAACTCGGGATTTCCTTCCAGCTTGTTATGGAAAAATAATTCACTTCAAGTGTTTTGAGATGTCATTTTCAGGAAAGCACGTGTTTGTTTTACGGACACTTTGAAATGCACCGATGCCTTCATTTCTGTGTGGAAATATACATTAGTGTCTGAATTTGTTCCTAACTAGGGGCTTCTCAAAAATCACCCCGAAAGGGGAACATTTCTAGGAACTTTTGTAAATGCCCCTACATCTGAATTAACCATCTTTTGCCTCAATGTATTTGAAAGTGTTTTTAAAAGTAGAGGCGTTTTTCAGCTTTAAGAAATGGTAAAGAGAACCATTCAATGATTTGTCAAATTCTAGGTCATGTATAATCCTTAAGACAATTTTATACACGCACCTTTTCTTGAAATGTAAAGTTGTTTGTTCTTGCTATCTAAAAAATGACATTTTGAAAATGCTTTCATTGGAAAGGGCAATTCTTGACTAAAATAAGTATTTATCCAGATGAAATACTTTCCCTAATAGTGTGTAGGGAAAGAAGGTCTACCTTACTTCTTGGGTTTTTTTTTTTCCTTTTGACTTTTCAAAGACCCTGGTTCTTGCCTGCTCCACACTTTTGTTCCCCCTCCTCCCCCTTCTCTTTTCTCCCCCTCCTTTAAATTAGAAAATCTACACTGTCCAGAAAGGCAGTGAAAAAGCACTTAATGTAGTTTGCAAATTATGAAGTATTAAGTTCTGTGATGAACAGGAAGACCTAGCTTCTGGATGTAGCATGCTTGCTTTTTTTCTTTTTAGTTGTGGTTCCATTATACAAATCTAATCAGGGTGTTTTCTTACTCGTAGTGCTGAGCATTTATTTAAAGCTAAGCTTTTTGCTTACAGTTAGAAACAAACTCCAAGGAACAGTCAGCAGAAACCATGTCTGAAGATGTCCTTGCACCAGGGAATAAAGCCTTGTTTGTGAAGACTCACGAGTGCATTCAGTGGAAGGAAATGAAACGGGAGTGATTTATTCCAGTTCAAGAGATCAGCTGTTCTCTCCAAGTCTTACCTTAGAAAAAAAAATTAATACTTGATTAAATGCTTAGTCAACCAATTTTATTCATGTTTTCAACCATCAATTACGTTAGTTCTTCCTTGCTACTATGGAGAAACCAGAACAAATAACACTAAATTTGTATTATTGATACTGTTTGTATATGAGGAAAGGCTAGAAACAATGAAACTTGAAAATCCATTTTTTTCCAGTGTGGAAAAATGGACTAATTTTAAGCTTCACCCAGCTCTTGTGAACTTGGATTTACTTGATTTATCTTAAGAGGATCAGCTGAGGCCATCATATGGCCTATTTTGATATCACCCATGAAACAACTAGGAAACTTCAGGATCTTGGTTAATAGCAACAAATTATAATGAGCATCTAGTCGTAGTCCTGGCACTGCAGTATTTAATGAGACTTCCCATGTTTGGTATTGATTATTTAAGGATATATAACTTCTGTAGTTGTTTGCATTAATTATGAGCTAAATTATTTCTTCAAAAATGAACTTGTGATTAATTTAATTTTCTGTTAGCATCATAGAAGAAAACCTCCATTTTTTTCTATATTAAAATAGGTAAGTACAAGAAGAAAAAAAAAAAAGCCTTTGCACTGCCTGCTGAAAGTCCAGCACAAACAAGTAATCATTTATTTGCTGCTGAATCTTTGGTTTATGGAGTTTTCTGTTTAAACTGTCTTGTGTTGTTTCAGTATCTTTTTACTTAATTGTGGATCAAGCCCAAGGAAAGAGAGTGAAAAAGACCTTTAAGGTCTTACCTTCCTGGTAAAGAGAGACATTCCAGTTGCCTTCTCAATATGCAAGTATATGCAGCATATTTGAAATACAGTGATGAATAAATAATTTTATTCAGCTGGAAGTTCTGTCTCCCTTTCCCTTTCTCTCTTGACAACAATTAAGCCAAAAAAAATCACGTTAGATGAAATGTGAATTCATTCTCTATGTTGGCTCTTTCTGTGCTGATTTCCTGTTTGACTTCTGATTCTTATAAACCCTTGTGGGCTGAGGATTTCCTCCTGAAATCTTTGCTAAGGCATGTGGAAAATAAGGAGGTGATTGGAGACAGCCAACGTGGCTTCACCAAGGGCAAATTGTGCCTAACCAATTTGGTGGCCTTTTACGATACTGCCACAGACATGGTAGACAAGGGCAGAGCAACTGACGTCATCTACCTGGACTTATGCAAAGCATTTGACACTGTCCTGCACGACATCCTGGTCTCAAAATTGGAAAGTCATGGA
>JAOQGH010000062.1:18717628-18798725 GCA_025769975.1 Gallinago jamesoni | reverse complement strand
AGGCCAGGCTGGATGGGGCTTGGAGCAACCTGGTCTGGTGGGAGGTGTCCCTGCCCAGGGCAGGGGGGTTGGAACTTTGATGATCTCTAAGGTCCCTTCCAACCCAAACGATTCTATGATTCTTTGATTCTATGATAACTGCTGAAGTAGGAATGTAAACAGAATTAATTTTGAAACTATGATTCTGTTGGGTTTCCTTCTAACCACTTCAATTTCATTTTTCTGCTATAGTCATATATGTAAAATAACAACAAGTGAGAACACAATCAGCTGGAGAAAGCTTGGAAGGCAACAGAGTAAGAGGAGAGTAGAAAATAGCCAGTGATAGAGGGATGAAGATAAATATAAGTTCTGTTATGCTGTGCATCTTCTGCCATACAACTTATTTTATACTTAAGGTGGGACTTCTTTTTTATTTTTTTAGACTTGTAATTCTATAAGTTAGTGTTTAGGCCTGCTTTTGACTGTAAGCAACTTATTCTCCTGTCTGATGTTCAAGTTCTCTGTGTTTCTGTTATCCTAGTGCGTTTCCAAGGATAGAAGTTGGTCATGTTGCAAGGAACTTCTTGAAGCATATTCTTCATTTAGGTATTAGGAATGCCCTTTTTCCCCCACTACAGCTTTGGGTCAATTTGAATTCATTGTTAATGAGATATTGAAATGCTCTTAAGAACTTCTACTGCATGCTTTTTAGGCTTTTTACTCAAATTTGCCTCAGTGATTGACATGATGAGCAAAGGGGGGGGGGGGGAAATCATGTGGTTGGTGTACATTTAATTTTGCGACCAGGATATTCTGTACTAAGCTTATGGACTTCTAAGAAAGCTAAATTTGTGACTTATGTATCAGATTTGAGATTTTGGTGAGTAGCTTAGCTGTTTGACAGCCACCAAATGTTTGTCTTAAATTTGCGTTATTTTGTCTTGCCCCAAATGCAAGAAAAGAATCACTGAAATGCACTTCTGAAAAGGAAATCAACAGTGTATCATTTTATGAGAGGTTACATTTAGAAACCTTTTATCTCTGAACACTTGCATCATATTTAAATGGGTATGCTAAAGCAACCAAGACACACTTGATTAAAGTGATCATGCCTGTAATTCTTAGAAGTACATCTGAAGGTCTGACGTATTTCATCAGCACAGGCAGAAAATCCCACTTGTGAAAGCACTGTGATAGAAGATAGGAAGAATTAGTACATACATATAATCTGCTTTTCTTTTCCAAATTAGAAAATTCAGGGCATCAATGAATAAACCTTGTTTTCTTTCTCCATTTTTGCAATGCTAATTATTCAAGCTTATAGCATCTCAGCATTTTGAATCCTATTGAAGAACTGACCCTGCCAAGTTCAAAATCAGATTACAAGCCATTTGAGCGATGTTTAGTTATGTATATTTAATTGACGTTATTAAGCTATGGGGAAAAAAAAAACCCTGTTATTTGATGTTGTTGAGCTCAATGTACTTAAGCTGTTTACTTAGTCTTTAGAGAATGCATCTCCCCAGCATATAAAATGAACGACTTGCACAGACTGGCCTTTTTATAGGTACCAGTTTCAAAAATAGCAGATCAGAAACGTGGCCGAGACCTATTGTAATTAGAAGGCACAGTATCAGAACCATACTTGGGAGGTCTCAGTCCTGAGCAGCACAGCAGCACTCAACACAGAGACGACCCCAGAAGCTGTATTTTTTATTTTTATTTTTTTTTAAATTTTTAGGACATCCTGTTGTTCAGTGACAGTCATGATATAACTGTTGCTGTTCAATTTCATTTCCCCTGAGAAATGTCAGTATGGCCTTGTGGCACTTAATAATCCTTTCACTTACCTCATTTTTCACCCCAAACCCCAAAATAATCCCTCAGATTGCTTTGAAATATTTGCTTGACTGGTGTTACGTTTTGTATGACTAGGTGTTTGTCATGAAGGTCAACAGACATCACTGAATTAATCTAAAGTTGAATATAGTGTTTCTGTCATGCATATATATTTTAGACCTGCAACCCGTTTTCCTATTGTGTTCTGTAAGATGCAGCAGGTGAAATCTGTGAATCTTTGTGCAAAGCTGAGTTATAAAGACACATTACTGAAACAAGGCAAGTTATTTTACTGTCGTAATAAAATGAGTCTCCTTTTCTGGCCATGAGTGAAAACCAGTTGGGTTTGGTTAGTTATGTTTCTAGGAGTTTTCTCAAATAAACTTCTTCCTAAGTTAGTGGAAAAATCAGTTTGTTGTGATACTGTTACAAGCCTTATGGGAGTTCAAGGAAGTATTATATTTCACAATTTTAGAATCACTATGCAGGGTTTTTTTTTATACTAGCCATTTCCACTTCATAGGAAACTTAATTTTCATTCACTTACTTATGTGCTTTGAGCATCCGTGGTTACTAAGCTGCAACTCTTGTAGAATTAGATTTTCCAATTAAAGATGAGTTCAACCTTTTAATGAAGACAACCTTTGGTATCTTCCTGCTTGGTCAAGTCCAGTCTTCCTACTGAGAGACAGTATTACAGTAAATGTATTTACCTTAAACTGTTTCTTTGATAGAAGAGGGTTGAGGAATGGAGATTTGAGCACAGTTTTAGCCTTCATATTTAAGCCCTCTGCTTTATTTCTACTGACTAAATGTGATACTCAGAGTTAGGTGAGAAGTAGTGGTTGAAGAAACTGTCAGTCCTTCTACATTAAATCTGTAAATGTGAACAGCCGGTGTGGAATTCCAAGAGCTTCTTGTAGGGTATGTGGCATAGCAGGTTTTTCTTGAATGTTGCAAATCTAAAGCCATCTCCTTTGTTTTCCTACTTCTTTTCCTTAGCTTTAATGAAGCAAAATGAAGCTTTCTGGAATAAATATGGGTGGGTTTGTGTGGCCTTTTTTCTTTAATCACACGAAGTATGACAGTTCCACAAGGTATACTGAAATCCTGTGTTGTCCTCTGTGGTGCACTATGCATCAAAAGAATCGTTAGTCTGTTTTTATTACATGCTATCAAGTAACAGTGATACCATTGGGATATTTTATGTTAATTGTGTCTGGGTGTTGCTCAGTAAAACAGAACTTGGAAAACTTTAAATTGTTTAAGTCGAATCTGGCAGTTCCAGATGTTTGGTTTTGTCCTAATATGAGTTTTTAATAATACTTTGCTATGCTGTTGCTTGGTGCCTATATTCTTGCACTTTAATATCTTAATGTTCCTTGATGAAAAATGAATTCTACACAGCTCTGCATTACTTATCATGAGATATTCTGTTATGAGGAATAATATGATATAAGCCAACAGAGAGATATTAGTGAATCATTGTTTCAGTGCTTGGCCACTTACGTGAAAATTGTTGATTTGAGACATGATTGGACTGCAGACTGCCTTAAGGGCATAAACACAGGATGATGATAAGGACCAATATATTTAGTGGAGTAAGGTTCAGTCAGACTCTCCAGGGACTGGTGTGAAGTCCACTTTATTCAGGAAGATTCAGGAAGATTGAGGAAGAGTCTGTAACAAAAGGCAAAGAGGGTATCAGTTGATTATCTGATAATGAATCAGTAAATAATGCAAAAACAAGGGAGAGAAATATCAAAGGGCCCTGGAATAGTCGTCAGGGGTCAGGGCCTAACAGCATCAAAGTAACTCTGGAAAAGTGTGTCATACTATATTTGAGAAAAACAGTGGAGGACACATGCATTCATGAGAATACAGCTTTTTGGCAAGAGAAATTCTGCTCTACCTTCTATTTTATAAGGTAAAAAAACAAGAAGCAAACACAGTTGAAAATGCAGTATAGATGCTGTGTTCTCAGTCCCTCATAGAAGAAAATTAATTAGAGTTTTGCTAAGAATATGCTCTTTGTTTTGTAGAGATAGGATTTTAACAGTGTTGACTTCAGGTGTTTTGTTATGTTGTACAAAGATACTAGACAGTGAGGAAGTCAGGCAAGTTTGCAAATTCTTTGACATGGAGTTGAAATTAGGGCTGTCGTGTTTGAGGGGGCTGTCACAAAGGTACGTAACTGGGCTTGGAGGGAAGGAGAGCAAAATGAGAAGCAAAAAGAGAAAAAAAAAAGTAAGTAAAGTGTTAATAACGCATCATTGTGAAAAGCAGAATTTTTCATAAAATATTCAATCTGTGAATTAAATTAAAACTTTGTGCTTATATGCTCTCAGTTCTGTACATTAGAAGCTTGTTTTGAAGAACTTTTCTTCCCGGCTGGTGAATTTTCCCAGTTCAGCTGGATTTTCAGAGTCAGTTGACCCTAATTTTTTTTGTTACCTTAGTGTTGCTCTCTAAAGGGCTCTTCTCTCTCCTTTTTGGTTTGCCTTTCATTCATGCCTTACTTAGATTGAACTTGAAAAATCATCTAAAAATGTGTCATGTATTAATGTGTAATGTTCATTTCTCAGATGACTACATCAGTAAAAGAAATGACAAATCCCTTCAGAAAATGATCCTTTGAATTATAAGTGGTCTGGACTAAGGTACAGTTTTCAAAAAGTAAATATTTGAAAATACAAGAGCCATGGAACATTGTAAATTAAAATAGTGTTACAGATTATCAATTTTCTTACTGACAGTATATTTCTACCTTCAGACCTTCATTTCTTGTTAAGGTAAGCCCTGGTGTGAGGGGAATTCCTGTGAACAGGAATGTATCTGCAGGTTCCATTACTGTATGAAGAAAGAAAGAAATTGGGAAATGTTAGAAATGGTGAGGCATAATTACATGAAACAGGTAGCTGTGTGGCAATTAAGACGTTCAAATAACTTATTTTTCTATTTTTTATTTACTGAAAAATATATATTCTATAAATTGCATAGCACACGGTTTTATGGGTTATCTGTTTAAATCCAAACATTGGACTACAGATTTGTGTTGGATTTTTTGTTTAATCCCTAAGATTATGTAGATGCACCACGTGAGGGAGCTCCGTTCTGTTCTGCACCTTGAAGACTGTACCTAGAATTGTGCTTCAAAGCTATTACCAAACATCATTGGAAAAGGATTTTATTCAAAAAAGGAGAAAAGTATAAAAAAGTTGCTGAAATGCATTTTTAGACTATAAATTGGTGAACTACTGAGAGAAAATTGTTTGAGAGTAATCTACACAGACACAAGAAAAATTAGATGGGAGGAAAAGCCTGCTAGTTTAGGAAATTGTAAAAAATAGAAGTCTATGAACAAGAATCTACTTAAATAAATCTAAAGGCTTCATGATTGTGACTAATTGCCTGAGGGAAATTGTGCTTTCATCCTTAAATTTGTATTAAACCAAGTTGTCCAGATCACTGAAAGATAGTTTTGTAAAGAATTGTGCACTCTAGAATGATAATTCAATAGAGATCCGTTTTCTAATTGCTGTATATTTGTTTTAAAATCTGAAATTAGAAGGAGAGTGGACTCTACAGCCTTGGAGCTGCAGCATTAGATATCAAAATCTAACTGTCATGAGACATGGCTTTGTTAGAAATGTTGGTGTAGATGAAACTGGGTTTTGCCCCTACCCTTTTCCACCCCTCAAAAGGAAATGAAGTAAGAAAAAAACTTTTTGGAGGGGAACAATGTTATTAAGAAAGTGTCCTTTTAAAAACAACAACAACAACACAACAACAACAACAAAAAAAACAAAACACCCACACCAAAACAGCTTATCTCAGGATAAGAAACTTTCATTCCAGATCCTGGTTGGCCTGTCATTATGCTCTTTCAGAAAATTTGTTTAAGAAAAAAACCTGAAATGTTGGCTGAGAGAGAAATTTGAGGGATTACTTCAGTTTCCTGATTTCTTTTTTCTTGTTTTAATTCCAGTCATTTGGGGCAAGGCTATTTTTGCACCTACTATGCAATGTTCCTAGCAAATAATTGCCCCAAAAGTTATGGTTACGTATTTTTGGTGTTGATATCTGGAGGGGGAAGGACATGCACCATTTTACTTAAATCATATATGATGTGTGGAGTTAAGTATGCAACTGGGATTCCAAATACTATTTAGGTGCAAAAGAGACTCCCATTTTTTGAGCGTAGTCTTTCACTCTCATTTTCTCCTGCGCTTGAATTTGTGAACACTTCAGCAGTTGTTTGTACTAAACAAATCTCAATTTGAATAAATCTATTCTATGCTTTTTTTTAATCAAGTGATGTGAAATCATTCCTTTTCCTCCTTGATTTTGAACATGTAGGCCCTTGACACATTATAGGATCTGAACTTTTTTGCATTTCTGAAAATGAGGATTTATGACACTGCTGCATTAAAGGAAGCCTAGAAATAGAAGGAGTCACTGCTCTTTTCCTTCCCCACACTTCACCAAAAAATGTTATCTGGATCAAGTAACCATCAGATCTACTGATTGAAGCTTGTTAAAACAGGGTACCGCTGACAGCTCAAACATACCTCTCGTAATTAAATCCAGATGAAGTGAGGAAAAACTATGTGATCAAAGAGAAAGTGAATGTGGTTGCAGTTTCTCTGAAAGATTTAGGGCACACAAAGCTGTAATTATTGTTTAAGGTGTCTCATTGTGTGTTCCAAAGCTAATATAATATTTCTAGGAGGGGCTTTGTTACTGGGGCTTTTCTGAAACAGGTATCAACAACTGATTTTTTCTGTTTTTGTTAGAACATTATTTGTCAATGCTTTGTGTTTTTTGAAACAGTCACATTTAATTAATTTGAATATTATATGCAAAACAAATTTTGCAGAATCATTTTGTTTGTACTAGCAGTATTTTAGTTGTTTTCTTGATTTTATTCATCTAAACAAATTTTTATCTAATTGTTCTCCAGGGAAGTATTACTAGAAATCCATTACTCTTGCAACATTTTCTGTTTGATATATTTGTGACTATCATGTCTTCTATGTTCCTTTCTAATTAATGCATGAATAGTGATTATAATTAATTTTGTGCCACCTGAAGAAATGAATTAGAGTTTGAAAAAGCTTCAAATACCACTCCTTATAATGTTTAAAATTTTTTTTTAAACCAAAATATCACAAATGTGAATAAAGAATTAGATGATTTCTGTTGTGAAAGATGCTGGAGAAGCACCTGCATAAAATATACAGGGAGTGGCTGCTTTTCACATTTCTTCGTATGGGATTCCAGGGGAAAATGTGGTCCATGACTGTGAAGCATCTGATCAATGATGTATGAATTTTGTACAAATACAGGAAAATAACCTGTAAAGTGTTACCAAGCTGGAATAGTAAACTGGAGAATTCTTTACGTTCCTCTGGAACTTTAGAAGACTCTTTTTGCCTTTATTCTGTGCTGTCATTAAGTGTCTGTTGTTCCAGCTCGCCCATCAGTTGTCGCCTTTTCATGACATTGTCACTTCGAAGTTCGTGCTGTGGGTCCAAAAAGGGTTCAGAGCTGCAAGGGAAGATAATGTAATACATAACATACGCTGGCTCTGAAGTTATATCTGTACCTATATCTATTTTATTCTTCATCTGCTATAATCTTATTTTTCCCTTATTTTTAACAGTCCTCACAACTTTCAGAACCAATGAAGCTAAATAGTCCACCTTTTTCATTCAGGAATGGCATCGTGCCTTTCTCTTAAAAGGATGTTTTTTACCTGGCAGGCAATGTCAGTAAACTCATTTCCTCTCAGCATGTTCTTGCAAATGCAGTTGCAAAATTCTGGTGACTTTCATCAGAAGAAATAAAGCTTGGTTTTTGTTAATGAAAGGTTTGTTTAGCTTTCAGGAGTTGTAAAGCTTTTAGATATGTTGATTTTTCTGTCTTCTGTTAAAAATGGGAGTATGGATTTTGGAGATTACAGAATCACAGAATCTTCGTGGTTGAAAGGGACCTTTGGGATCATTGAGTCCAACCACAAAAAAAAACAAACAAAAAAAACCCACAACACCAAAACAAAACAACAAAAAGAAACCACCACACCCACCCACAAACAGATGCAAACCAAAAATCTTGGGACCTAGAACATACCCTGAAGTGCCATGTCTATGCTTCTCTTAAATACTTCCAGGGATGGTGACTCCACCACCTCCCTGGGCAGGCTGTTCCAGCGCCTGACCACCCTCTCCGTAAAGTAATTCTTCCCAATATCTAATCTAAGCCTCCCCTGTCACAACTTTAGACCATTTCCTCTGGTCCTGTCATGGACTCCAATTTTGGAGTTTAAAAATTTTTTTAAAAGTATTTTTATTTAAGATAGAGAAGATCTTCCCTTCTCTCTAGCTTGTGGCTTTATAAACACTGCCTTTTATGTTCTCTTTTTGAGGAGCCAAATACTTTTATTTACTTTTAAAATGTTCTTCTATGTACTACCACAGGAAATAGCTAAATCAGCACTGTAAGTCTTCAAGAAGCCGTTTCCAACATAAACCAATTTAGGAAGCAGCCTGTGGAGCTTCGTTCCTTTGGCCGAATATTTTATAAAATAGGCCCTTGTTGATCAGTTTTTGCCTAGAGAGTTCCTATGGGACTGTTAGAGAAATGAGCAGTGATCTTTGTGTCCCGAGTAACAGAAGTATAAACAAAACAGGCAGTACTGAAATGATGACGTAAGCTTGCTCTTGTGCATAGTAAAGCGGTGAATATAGAATCAATGGAAATAGTCTTTTCATTATTGAGAAGTTTGAATGCATGAGAATTAGGAATTGATGTGATTGCTTAGAGCGAGGAGTACATTGATGATTTTTCTAGTGTTTCTCAAGATGAAAGTTTTATGGCCATTTGGAGTCAAGTCAGAAAGCCTCATCTTAATCAACGTGAGCTTAAGCATGATTCTGCAATTTCGGGAGAAGGAGCAGGTCACAGCCAGCACTGTTATCAGATGGTTATCATCCATCTGTGCTTCATTAAGGACACAAACACTGAGCCAGTGTCTGTAAACAGTGAGTGCAGTTGTATTAAATAATACTGATGGTTAATGACTTCTTCAGGTACTAGTGCAATGAAGGCCAGGCAGAGGAACAGACCTCTTTCCTATATGGTAACTGAGAAGTAACTGTTCTTCTCTGGGTGGTGTTTTCCGGGCTATTCTGTTGGATGCTGAGTGATGAGGTAATTTACTTTGTAATGAGAGAGAAATTCTCACACTGAGCTTTTTATGGCTGTTTTATTAGTGAGTCTTTAAAGCTCTTCAGAAGTACGTGATTTTTTGTAAACATAAAATGGGGCTCCTTCTATGGGTCTTGCTTTCTTTGAGTTTTGATTTGTGTAGGTGAAGTGTATTGTAATGAAGATTTCTGCAATGTTTTTTATTTTTTGCAAAAGCTTTCAACAGGAAGAAAAGATTAGGTATATAATTGTGATTCATAATTATCTGTGTATGCTCCACAAGTCTTGTCTTCTGTGTAGTCACAGAGATACATTATGTATGTAGTGTGAATGATAAAATTGTTAGCATCTGTTTACATGCTGATAGCAGGTGAAAATAAAGCTATCAGTGTAAATGAGTTACTGCTATTAAAGCTGAATTTCCGTCTTCAGCTAGTAAATTCTGTTTGTGTTTCTCCAGTTCAGTTCAAAGAATGCTCGATTATGAATGAGCCTGGAGATTAGAAACTAAGAGCACTGGTACATCCTTTCAATAGTGTCATCATCTTTAATAATCAGACTTCCTCTTCTAGCTATTGAAACATTTTTTGCCTAGTTTCGCAGTTCCTTGATCCAGAACCCTGCTCTGAAATGGTTGGCAAGAGTTTTGAAATGGTTGAAATATTTTTTTAGTAAATTTGCACACTGAGTAGTAGTTGTTCGGAAGTAACTACAAAAACATTTGTGTTCTTGTCGATGTGTATTTCTTTACCATTATTAGTAGATAAGTGTACCTATGGGAGGAAAGTGTTTTGCTCTATGAACAGCGTATGGCAATAGATTAGCAAGCCATCTCCTTAGGTTTTTCATTTCAGGTGATCATTCCAAGGGTTTACATTATTTTCACGGATGAGTTTGAAGCACGGGTTTGGTTCTTTTTTGTCAAGTCAGACAATGAGTTGGCTTCAGTGCAGACAGGGAGGCTACATCAAACCCAGCACAGATAAATAAACTCAATGATTTGGTCCATATACTTGCTTTAGCTGAATTGTTAGTGATAGTCTTGTGAAATTTTGATGATGATGAGAATATTCCATTTTATTGAAAACCAAGTTTAAATAATTAAGACCATTTCATTTGTTGAAATAATGAACTATTCCACAAGGTAATTTTAAAACTGGGTGTTTATAGTTCATAGTGAGGATTCTGGCAAATGGTTTCTTCTTAGTTTTTCATGTTTCTCTTCGCAGTTCTCATAATCTGATTTAATTTTGGCATGATTGGAGTAGGAAAAGCTGTATTTGGGTAAAGTACAGTGTTTGAAACATTTTTAAATTTGGGATTTTTTTTTAATGAACTGAAGTTGTGTTAGGTATCTATCTTAGAGGGAAATAAATTATTTGAGATGTTATATATTGAAGTTAAAATTCTGTATAAACAGAGTAACCAAAGCCTTGTTCAGTTAGATTTTGCAGAATTGCACAATGGTTGAGGCTGGAAGGGATCTCTGCAGGTCCTCGTGTCCAACCCCCGTGCTCAGTCTAGAGCAGGCTTACAGAACCACGTCCAGATGGCATTTGAGATCTCCAAAATTCCACAGCTTCTCTGGATAACCTGTGCCAGTGCTAAGTCAGACCTACAAGCTCAGCTTGGTGGTTACTCAACACTTGATTTAGACTCGGAAATACAGAAGGCCAAATATGAACTAGGTTGTGAATTTTCATTAAAGTACCTTTAAGTATAAATGCAGATGGCTTTGTGGAAACAGAGCCTTTTAATTGTTTTCTGATTTCTTGCCTGCTCTACTGCACACTTTATCTCCTTCTATTGCTAATTTCTCACTGCTGAGGTTGTCAAGTGCCACCTGTGAGTAAAGGTAATTTGCAAGCCGATCTGGTGATCCCCACATTGATATTAGTAAAATGCAACTTTTATGGTGAGTGGTGTCACAAATATTTTTCACTCCCACTGTTGTATGCTTTATCAACTACACTGTGAAGGCATACAAACAAAAATCAGCTGTAGTGTGTTTATTTACACAATTCTTTCTGCCTAATTAGTTCTCCCCAAACTGCGTAATTTTGGGCTCCAACAATTTTACTTTCAAGCTTTTTGAACAGGCAGTTTTTCAGCATGTTTATTAATTTTCCCCCAGAGTCTGCAGTAACATGATACATGTTTGAGCTGACTGATAGTTAATGGGAAGTAAAACTTGCTTTTATTTCTTCAAAATAGAAGAATATACAATAAAGAAAATAGACTGTTATTCTATTGTTAAAATTTATATACTCTGCCATGGATTAATGATGAAGTTGTGATTTTATCCAAACATCTACTGTTGGTATGCCAGTTGTTCCACGTATTCCATATCTTTCTGTCCCGTTGAAGAGTTTTAGTGTGTATGTGGGTCTCTGGAATAATAAGGTGACATTTAGACGTGCATCTGCATCTCCTCCTGCGTCAAGTACTGATGTAAATTCCAGAGTTCAGCTCAGGGCAGGAGAGAAACATTCAAACATATAATTTGTCCTAGAAATTTTAAGAAGCCAGTTTTAATTAAACTGTATTATCTGAGACGCAGAGCATTCTGATGGAAATAGTCAATTATCAGAACAGTAAATGAGTACTCAGGAGTTTAGAATAGCTAACAGAATAATAAATTGTTTCAAATTGTGAGTTTAGTATGAGGAATGCACACTGACATATGTGTTTTCAGCCTCACTGTGTAGAATTGTGAAGGCTCAGAGCTTTATCATTGTACAATGATACAGTTGATGGACATTTTGCTCTCCTCAATGCAGATTAATCCATCTGCCACTTAAAGTTATCAAACACTGCTGTGTGTTTTTGAAAATTGCAGTATTTTAAGTAAGAAGTTATTTACATTGGAAATAAATGGATTAATGGTTTTCCCATTGTAAAGTATGTATTATGACTTACTATAATTTTTATCAAAAACTAATGTGTCATCTAAAATGATCAGAAGCCAAAAGAAATGCACCTGAAGAGATTGGTGTGGACAAATTTAAAGGAGATCATATGGAGGTTTATAATGAAGCCATATTTCTGTTTTTTTTCTGCTGTCTTTTGAGAAGTTTCTGTCTGTAGTGGGTAATAGGATCAGTGTGTATAATAGAATAAGAAACCTTGATACATTCAGTGAAACTTGAAATTAACTGAAAACCAAGTAGATCAGATATTTAAATAAATAAAATTTAAGTGAATTTGCTTTCCAAAGCAAAGTCTTTTTTTCCTAGAAAATCCCAGGCTGATTATTTTTTACCTCCTCATTATAGTGCCAGTTTATGTAATATACTAAATCCATTGATTCTTTCCCTTTAGGTTGAGCATATTTATAATTGAGAACATCTTCCATCTCTAGTCCCAGTGGATCGTTGTTTTCTTTTGTCCTTGTGCTCTTGGTGTCTATTAGGATTTAATCCATCTGTAGCAGAATGCCAGCTGCCTCTTAAATGAATTTTTTTTGTGTCAGCACAAACTTTTGTGCATCAAGCTTTACATGAAAAACTTTCCCGATGGAATGCTGCTTTCTCTTGTTTTCAGCTTCTTGTAATCATTAGCTGGAAGGAGGTGTCAAAAGAACTTCTATTCAGTCTCTGAAATGCTGTTGGAAAGCATTAAGGAGTTTCTGGCAGGTATCTTTTTGTCTTGCAGTGCATTCTTTTGTCTTCTGGAGATATCAAAGACATCAACTCTGTGCTCTGTTTGTTTTACTATTTCAGACTTGTGGTCAACATCCTTGAAATTCCATTTTTGTGGTGACTATATGCCCTGGAGATGGGCCTCCTTAGCTGTTGGAACATCAGTGCATTTTTTTGTAATTACAGTTAAATTACCGATGTTCTTTCTACTGTGGCATGTTTATTGTTGATGAATGCCAAGTTGTCAGTGTTGGCTTTTGTTTTCTTTGTAAATGCTGACAGTAATAGGTCTTGCCTTTGGGCAAGTGAGTTTTTTGTGTGTTCAGGTACTTTATTAACTCTGTTATTTAAGTTATTGATATATTGATGGTAAGTTCATAGCAGATGTTATTGTAGAAGCAATGATTTTCCCTCCAGCAGGTTTGGAATTTTTAACCTTGACTTCTCTTGATCTTTTTTTTCCTCCTTTTTACACGGAAGCAAGCACTGAAGTACCATGGTAGTAGTCCTAATATGGACATAAAGAATGTAATTCTACTATTGATGGTAATTAGTGATTCTTTATCTCTGACATAATGTGGTAGCATAGTGTCATGGTAACATTTGTATCCATTGATTGCTTAATTAAGTGAATTAATTTAGGTATTGCACTGAGATGCCAGCAAACTGTAGTCATCTGGTCATATTTCAAAGTGTAAAAAAAATGGTTGACTTAGAGAAAAGATATTTTCAGTGATTACAGCTGTCTGTATTAGCCCTACTAATATTTACTTGTATTCTGATAACGACACCACACTGAATATTCTCACTGCAGAAGTCCTTATCCATCTGGGTATCTAAACATTTTTTTTTTCCCTTTCCTGGTGTGTTTATTGTCAAGCCAACTGCAGAACTGGATGGAAACTTAAGCTGGCAGCTGTAATGCAAACACATAAACAAAACTTTTTTGTTTTTAATAAAAAAGGAAAATGAAAAAAGAAGTGAAGTAAGGGGAAAAAAAGTGTGGAAATTTGCCAGCCTCTCTTATAACACAAAGAAGTCAGGAAAGAGTAGAATTCATAAATAGCTGCAGTTTGGCAGCAAAAGTTAATAAAGTAGTAAGAATAATGGAAGTTCATGTTCTGCGTTTACCTGTATCTTTGTATTTTAAAAGACATGCAGTTTTGTTACTTGTTTGCATTTTAATTGTCTTTAGAGTTCTTTGTGACATGATGAACAGGGAATTTTACTGGATTGCATGGTAAAGCATGCATTGTTAACTTTTTGGTACCAGTTAGTGACCAGTGATTGATTTATTTAGTAACTTCAGGGTGATGTGTTGAAACCAATGAAATACGATAGTGTTTTTGGAAGACACCTATAAATTTTAAACTGCAATAACACTTCAAAAATACCAACTTTACACTTAGAAAATCTCAGGGTAGTTTTGTGTAGTTGCCATCTGCAGCAGTACTAAAATGAAAAAAAAGGAAATTGGTTAAAGGGCATAAACTTTCCTTTATCTAGTACCCACTAAAATAAGTATTTCAAAACTTTAGTAAGGATTACAGGTAGAGAGTTGTCAAGATGGTTGTAAGGTATTGTTCTGTAATTGGTGCAGTGATGTATTTCCTAATCTTAGTAAAGCAATAACTCTACATGTATTCAGATTTACAAACTCATTTTTCTTGATTTATGTGGAACTTTGGGAGAAAGGTACGGTATTGAAGATGGGAAAATGTTTCTAAATGGGGTTTTGGGTGGTGGGTTCTTTTTTAATTTTTCAAATAATAGTCTTTGCAGTGAAGTCTTGGTTTAGATTTTCTTACGCTTATGACAGAAACTAAAAAACAACCTTGTGAATAAGGTAATTTTTCTTAGTTGAACAAGCATCTTTACCCTTGATAGTTCTGTGATTTTTTGTTTTGGTTCAGTAGAGTAAGAACGAAACTTAGTTAACAGTTTTTAAACGACCACTCATTAAAGCTCCAATCTGTATTAATGAAAACTGGTGGAATTAAAGATTTCTATTATGCAAAGTTTTGATAGCTTAGATTTTGCAACGAATTTTTTTTATGAAGTAGTGTAGGCAAGTACGGCTTTGCTTCTCTGGAATGGCTGCATTGAGTGAGTCTTTGCAATGACTGAGGTAGATTTCTAGGTGCTGGTTCAAGTTACTAATGTTTTTTAAGTATGATTGTGTGAAGCATACAGAGTGTGACAAAGAGTGACTTTGTTAATATGACATGGTTTATGACTGGAAACTACTACTGGCTTATTTTCTTCAAAATTAAGTATAAAGAAAATACTGTATTCTCTCTTTATTCATCATATTCATCCATCTTACTGACTTCTTTTTGTCTTATAAGACACCTGTTAATGGGGTTTCTTCATTGTAGTTTGCTGCTTATACTGTAATTTCAACATCATTATTTATCCAGTATGTTTCTGCAGTGTTACTTTAATATATGTTCTAGTTTCAGCAGCAGTATTGTGTTTTTCCTTTTTAGTGCTTCCTGTTGTTATTTCTCATGTTGAATGTGCAACCTGAATGGAAAATTTGACTCTGGGAGCTTTGTCTCAAGGAATTAATTTCAAATCTGGAATGTTCAAAGTTTCTTCCTGTTTTTATTTCAGACTTCTCAGTCATTTTTATTATGTTAATTTGGTTTTATATTGTATTCTATGAGGCTGTTTTTAAAGGAAACACAGATACCATTTGTATGATTATACACCTTTGTATTTCTTTTTCTGTTGTATTTTTGGTGAGTTGTTCAACACAGTCACCTGCTGACTCTAATGCAGTTCATGTTTTTCTAGAATTTTTAGACTGTGCTCAATAATTCAGTTATGTGCCATTATTACCTATTTAATGTATTCTTGCCATAAAACTTTCATTTCCTTTTGTGCAGTTAAATGTCATTGAAGATTGAACTATACCAAGCTTGTCTTGTATTAATATGAGCGATTCGGAAGTCCAAGCTTGAAATTCTAACCAAGCAGGTTAAACTTTTTTTCAATAAACTGCAAACGTAGGTATTACTACTGTGTTTGTACTGGTATAAAACTATGTAGGTAGATATTACTGTTTCAAAAGCTTGATATTTGTATGTTAAGGTCCATCACATTATTGATTTCTTCTTTTTGTCATTCTAAATGAATATTTTAATCTAACAAGAGAATACAGCTTTCTTTTTATGCTACTGAGGCTTTAATGAAAAGTAGAGGATTACTTGGAAAATAAGTTTCCTAGGAGGAAAATTTAGTTTATATATAGTTTTTGACATAAACTTAGAAACAAAATTTTAAATTATTATTTGCATATCTTCCCATTAATTAGAGCAGGAAAATCTAAGTGAAATTTTAGGCCTCTTTCTGGTGGAAGATTTTTTCAGCCTTGTTACTCTTGCATGTAGCTGGTAAAATGATACCCTTTTAAGTACTCAGCAGTATCCAAACACTCTGGAAATATTATGAATAGGCTATCCCCTGAATTTCTTTCTCTATTCTGCAATTTGTTGACTATTATCTGAAGAATCATTTTTTGATTTAGTCTAATCTCAAAAATAAATGGTTTATATAATTTTTCTGTATGTGTCTTTCCCGTAATTAGTTTCCAGGTTGCTTATTATTTTGCAGAGATGGAGATCTCAGATATTGAGCAATTAGAAATGTGACAGTAGGCTAAGTCTCAGATTAGAGACTCAAGTATGGAGAAAGGCTGAGGCATGAGCTCTGCTGTATTAAGAATCAGAATCTGCCTGGAAGAGCGTTGTTACAAGGAAAAGCCACAGGGAGCCAGGCTGCATGGTTTTTGTAGTTCAGGGAATAACTTGTGTCTTTTGTTCTTGGGTTTTGATATGTACAGCACAAACACTTTCATCAGCTACGATTCAGTATCAGCAGAACTGGTTTAATCATGTACTAGCTAGTTTTTTTACAGTGATTTGTGACTTTGTAGACATAAACAAGCATAACAGAAGAAAACAGCAGTCTGACCTTACTTGCTTCAAGGCAAACCAGTGTTTCCCTTAGTAGCTTGCTCCCTTTCTATATTTGCAAATGAATTGTTCTAAAAATAGTTATTTCCTATAGGGAAAAAAAAAATGTTGCTTTCTTCTATTTAAAAGGATTATGCCAAACTTCCAATGATGACTGCTGGTATGGAAATCACTCATTTCATTTCTAGACTTCCATACTTCCTGAAGAAAGAAAGACAGACTTGTGTTGTTCCGTGGTGTTTTTCTTACTAATAATTTTTCAAAGCTGTTTGTCAGTTAACTGGGGCAGGTGGCTGGATATTCCATTTTTTAAGTACTGTGACATTGCACAGCTAAGAGGAGACAGTGCCCCAAATACGTTTACCTAGTACAGGAAGCTTGAGGCATGAGTTGAGCTATGTTCTTAGGCATTAAACATTCCACAAAAAGACACATCTGTAAGAAAAGGCCAAGAGTATCAGATGTCATACTCCATAATTTTGTCAATGGCAGTTCTGCAGAGTGCAGCTTTTACAGATAAAATGTATGTACGTGATACAGGATACATGACATCACTTGAACAGAGTGGGGAATTACAGTCAGAGTCTCATAGAAAAATAATATTCAGTATGTCTTTTCATAGAATGTATTTGACAAAATTAATCATTTATTAGAAGAAATATGTCCAAGATAGGTTGAAATTTTATTAAATCAGTAGTATAGTGTATTAATGGCAAATCTTTGTTATTGGAAAGGGATCATTTAATGGAATTTGCACTTGCAGATATGTAAGTATTACTACATAAAAATTTGCTGTTTGAATGCAGGACAGCACTAGCAAATATTCCAGATCTAAGCTTTGTACTGAGTTTTCTTTACTTTTTGTTTTTACTGTTAGATTGTTTTACATTTGAATCATTTGCCTTAACAAAACCTTACAGCTTTGCTGAGAGTGCCCGAGAGCAGTATGAAAAATTGTCCAACATGCACAACAACATGACTAAATTGTATGAAAATTTGGGAGAATACTTTACCTTTGATCCCAAAGCAATAAGCATAGAAGAATTCTTTGGTGATCTGAGCAACTTCAGAACTCTGTTTTTGGTGAGTAATGTCTACAAAACATTATCCATATTCTTATTTCTTCGTTTTCCCAATTTGATTTCTTTCCTCTTTTTTATTTCTATTTCTCATGTTATGGTTAACTTTGTTTTGTTCTATGGCAGGAAATTGGATTAATGTTTCCAGAAAAATTTAGTTTTTGGTCACTAATAACTTTCATCTTCCAGTTTGTAACTTGCCAACTCAACTGTCAATGTCGTCGATACATATGGATAATCAGAAAATATTTTTCCTCTTTTAAAAAAAAATGCTTGATGGTTGATGCACAACTAACAGGCGTGATACTGAAAAATGCGTTAATACCAAGACCTGAATGGTAATGTCTAAATTCATGTCGTGTTGGAATCTGGCTGATGCCGTAATGATGTTGCTGCGATGCTAAGGCTGAGACTTTCGATGAGCTGACAGACCTCATGAAGTTCACTTAGATGCTTATATTACTATTAACAGTTATCCAGTGTGGTTCTTCTCAGGGTATGGCTTTTTTAAGAAGGAACTTAAGAATCTAATTTTAAGCAGCTGAGTTTTTTTAATGGGTTTAATGTCATCCTTCCTAGTGGCTGTCTGGGAGCCATAATTAGCTGCACCATAGGAAGAGTACAGGGGAAACAGATGCCTAGAATGTCACATTGTGTCTCTGGAGAATATTCATGTCACTTGGAAATACCACCATTTGCCATACAGCTGTGGCTCACTGATCTGTCTGTAGCCAGTAGCTGTCTTAATTTATCATGCAATAATAAGAACTTCCAGTTTCAGTGTGATGGAGGACTGCTTTAAAACATAATTTTCATACCATGTTCACTTTATTACAAAACTTTTACTCCAATATATTTAACTATTCATTTTAAATTTGCTGAAATTATATACCAATTCTTTAGTAAGTATGCTGACACATCTGGGTGAAGACTTGTCAAGAACAGAAATAGTTGTCGTGGGACATTTCAGCATTTTTACTACTTCATAAATCCAAGGATTACATTTTCAAACGTGGATATCTGAGTCTGGAGATCTGCTCTATTGTAACTGCTTGAAACAGACTTCAGACTAGTACTATTCAAATGTTGTGATGAAAGTCTTTCCTCAAATATTTATTTCAACTGCTATGAAGGTGACAGGAGGTCAAGGGCAAATGTTTTCTAGAAGGTGTATTGGAATGAAAAGACTTCCAATTTCTTACTCTTATTTTCCTTCCTTTTGCATAAAAATCTGGGTGATGGCCTGTTGCTCTTCAATGGTTATCACAGAATTTTCAGGGAGAATATTTTTAAGAGATACATGTGTTTGTTTGGAGTGACTGAGTAATACCAAGGGAGGAGAAAAAAGTAGTTTTTCAGGTCTTCAGTGGGTAAATGTGAGATATTAGATATGAAGTGCAATAACACTTCTAATACAAATGTGGAATGTTTTTGTGGCCTTTCCAAATGAACCAAGAGCAGAAAGAAACTACCACGTGTACATCACAGCTCCAGAACACATGAAATTGTCATTGTTTCAGATTTAGAAAGAGTTTCTATAAGTAATTTTGTAAGAATGAAGTGTTGAATTCAGGGGTGAGGGTGTTACTGAATAATATGTAAAAGATCTCCATTTCATAGTAAAAAGCTGTACTTAAGACTTAAAAAAATTATAGTGATAATAATTTGACTATTGACTCTTCTCAGTGTCGTGAACTTTGGACTAGATCATATAGTATTAATGATACATGTTTTCGTATTATCACTTCAGTAACACTTGTTCTTTTCAATGTTTTTGTATGGGTATAAATGATTGGGTGTTCCTAATTATTTTGATGAAAAGATGAAATAAAATCTAGCTGACTACTTTTCATCCCTGCTTACTGAATGCTTGTTAAGGAGAGAGGAAATCTGTGAGACTTATCTGATTATATTCATACAGAGGGCAAATCTCTTGGCCTTCAAGTTAAAATAGTTTTTTATTTTCTACATTAATGTTGTATTCTGCAGAAATAATTGTTTGTTCCTTGATTTAGCTATTAATATAGTGGCTATATGATGTATGATTATAATAGTTAATGCCTTGCCTATGTCCATTATTTTGACAAAGTGGCCCCCTTGAAGAAAAATCTTGGGTTAAAAGCACAGGTTATGAAGGAATTGTCACAAGAATTGTGGTGCCCAAATTTCAAATGTATGGACATGCAATGCATCTAAGTTCCACTATCTCCAAAGAGGGGATTCTTATTCGGCCTGAATTGTCCTAACTTCTGCTGCCTCCTCCCTGCCGCCTGCCCCCACCCAAAAAAAAATATATATTTGCATTTTACCTCATTTAAATGAGGTTCTGTTTTAAGAATATCTAGTGAAATACTTAATTCAAATTCACGATCTAGGTTGTTCAGATGGTGTATTTAGTCACAGAAGAATTTTAATTTGAATTGAGAATAACTTTTTCTTCAGTACGAACTTGCTTAATTTGTACTCATAGCAAAGCTCTAAATATTCAATTCTCACTGTTTCAGGAAGCTGTCAAAGGTTAAACAGTTCTAACTTAATTTTTAAGCACTGAAATAGTTATAGCAATCGGAGTAATCAAGGTATTGAGACTGCTTGTGCAAACTACTGTTAATTATTACATTCTGGTTAATGCTGTATACATGTTACATATCTTACATCTGCAAATACTTCTCTATGGATATGGAACAGGGTGTAAATTGTTTAAACTATCCTCATTATTTATACTGAGGAATATTATCTGGGTTTTAATTGCCAGAATCTACATGACTTTGCTCTTTCTATGTGAGTGCACAAATACCTGTGTTGTTCTGAGTGCCAGACAGTACTGAGAGCAGCCAGCAGACTTGCCTTGATTTTGTTGTCATTGTTATCGCTGTTATTTAGCAGGAGGAGAAGAGGCTGTTGTGAAAGCATTTGGCACAGGTAAAACACCCTCTGAAGTTTAATCCTTTTCTTCTGCTAGATTTGATCTTGAGCAAGTAGGTTTTATATTTGCAGCAGACTGTAACTACTCTGCTTTTTTCAAATGTAATTCGTCTGTTGTATTTCATTTGTATACCAAATAAATTTTAATGGACTTCCCTTCCTTTTAAGATTTTGCTGTAAGGAGTAGCTATGGGCAAATCAAGAGAAATGCCTGCTTCTGGTAGGCACTATGTAGTTGTGAACTAGTGGTCACTTGTTACTGAGGATCTCAATAACCTCACGCATACCTTCTTATAATCCTTGGTTTGAGATTTTCACATTCTGATAACAACTCACCTAAACCCTTCATCTTGAAATGTAAATACACTCAGCAAATGAATGCATTGCAAGAAATTAATATCTTTTTACCTAATTGATGTAAAGTGCCTCCTGTGTTAAGGGGACATCATTATAGATATAAACTTCTGTTACTTCTAGCAAAAGTCACAATCCACGAGGTATTTCAGAGATTGGGGGGCTTTCTATTATTGGAATTCTGTTTTACCTAAAACAAATTATGTTTTACCTAAAAACTGCAATAAAATGCTTTTCTAGACTAGAAAATTCTTCCAAAGACCGAGTCTCTGTAAATTAATCTAGTTTATCAAGATAGAACTCTCAAGTTCTGTGTTCTGGTTTGGAATATTAAACTTGCATCCCAAATAGAAGACATACCTCAAATAGTCTGAGTTTACAGAAAAGCAGGGATAATTTCTTGCATTGTTTTATAATTATAGAAAGTGGACAAAATAATTTACTACGTGTTACTTACTATCTCTGTCTACATAATAATTATACTCACTTGATGCTATGGTCTTCAAAATTTTTATCCGTCCTTTTATCTTCTAAGCCTGTTAAAAAAAGGTTATTAAATAACAAAATGAACTTGGACCACATATATGATGCATACTAATTTAAATAGTAATGCTTCTGTATAAAAAAAGTGAAATCTGAGGCTTACGTAGCTTAAGGAGACACTTTCTTTTCCTTAGCATCATTTGGGCTTCAGCCAATTCACTTGTTAAGATATATACAGTAGTAGTAATTGTAATTAGGTCTTTTGAGAATTTCTTGCTTATTTTATCCACTAGAGCAGAACCATGTAGACTTTAGTGGCATAAAGATTCTTGTTTAAGGATTTCTTCTTTTTCCAGACACTTGAGGAAGGCCTAGGGCAAGCATTAAAAGTTCACAGTACAATAATCTTTTTTTTTTTATATATAAGGAAAAAATTACTAAAAAGAATTGAGATTTTCTGCAATGTTTTGAGCCTGCATGAAGTCTCCCGACAGGAAAGAGTCAGGGCAACTTGTAATACGGATAAGAATTCAGGAGCAATCAGAAAAGACTAACGATATACAGCATCTCCAAATATTGCCTAGAGCATGCATATTTATTAAATTTGTCCAGTTCAAACTGTTGAAATGCCTGCACGCTTTCTCTAAGCGGTCCCACTAACTTCTTTTAGTGTTTTGATAAATGACTGAAGTATAATAATACAATATTGATGACTTGTTTTTTTCCTCTTTGTCATTCTCCTATGTTATGCCTAATGCCTATCTGTTGTGATAAAGTTTGTTTCATTTGCTGCTAGTGATGTTAACTTAGAAGTTCAGAAGCTTTTCAGATTGCTGCTTCTGTTTTTGTTGCTAACACTTGTGGTGTTAGCAATTTATTACAAGACAAACCACAAAATCATCAGATAATTTAGGTTGGAGGGAGATAACAAGAGGGTAATTAGGTTTGACATCATGCTCAAAGCAGGGCTAGTGTAGAAGTTTTTTCAAGCTGCACGGGACTTTGTCCAGCTGAAGCATTGGAGATGTCCCTTGAGTTCCACCTTTTTTTAATGGAGTAGAGGCCTTACAGTGACATCAGTCAGTTGCCCAAACTGCCTGTGAGACAGGGATGGCAAAGATTGAGATGAAGGTGGCCCAGAGTACCTCAGCCTCTTCTTTGATGTTAGGTTCCATGCTCCATTCAGCAGCAGACCTACATTTTCCTTTATCATAGAATTGTTTTGGAAGAGACCATTAAGACCATCAAGTCCAAATGTTAACCCAGCACTGCCAAGTTACCACTAAACCACATCCCTCAGCACCACATCTTTTAAATACCTCCAGGGTATGGTAATTCAACCACTTCCCTGGGCAGCCTATTCAAATGCTTGACAACCCTTTCAAGTGAAGAAATCTTCCTTTGTCTGTCACTGTAGTTATGAAAGTCCTTCTCATTGCTTTGACTTTATTAATTTCTTCCCTCCCTGGGCAGTATTGCTCCTGGATATTATAGCTGTCCTCCTACTTTGCTGTGTTCCTCTTCTGCTACCTTTGTAAAACAGCTATTACTTGAATTGCCCCTCACTTAACCTGTGATTCTGTGTATGATTCCACTATATAAAAGTGAGAATACAGACTAAATAATTGTAATGACAGTTTTTCTTTTTTCATTAGCAACTAAAGATAAGAATATCTTCTGTTATAGAATCATGCAATTAAGCTAGTGTATTTGAAAAAGATGGAACATATAGGGACGTTTTTAAAGATGACTATAAAAGAATTAAATTAGAAAAATATTCTGAATGGCACATCCCCAGAAAACTCTGTGTGTTTGTATGTGTATGTATGCATATAATTAAAAGCATGTTTAGCGCTTGTTATGCTTTTGTCTTATTATGCTCATATCAAGCTATTTTAATATTAAGAAAACAGCTGGTTATTTGAAAACTCCTGGTAAAGACTTTGATGATCATTAGAGGAAGTGCCATGAAGGGAAAATAATGCCCCTTTTTGATTACTTGAAAAAAAATATACATGCATCATCTCTCCTAATTGCTTGACTTTTGCTGGTTGAACAGAAAGATTATTTAATAAGAGTATCTCCACATGGTCTAAGCATTCAGTAGTTGTTAGGCTAAATGACAAGATACAGAGTATAGAAGAAAAAAAAATTTCTTGAGCAGTCAACGTTGTTTTTTCATCTTTTACTCCTCTGATCAAAGTGTACCAGCAATACAGTGATACTCCTTTGAGTCCAGTAGTTTCTCTTCAAGTTATTTTCCAACAAAATTTGCCATATAAATAAGTTGTTATTTTGTTATCCCTAAACAACAAGTGGAAAAGAAATTATAAATAGGCAGTGTAGGCTGATACAGCAGCTGACCTTTATCAGTTCCTCTGTGAGATGTATTGATTGCTGTTGGAACACTTTCTATGTATTTTTCCCAGCAATAGACAATTACCCCAGAAATTGACTTATCTGTGGACATCTTGTTGTTTGTTGGTTTGTGTCTTTAAAATTGTCCAGATATAAAGTTTCTATTCAAGTTTCAAATACACTTTTTGTACTCTACTTTTTATCCACATCTGTCTACCTTTGTGTGAGAAAGGATAAGCTTTTTTGAAGCTGTTGTATGATGTTAGGAGAAAAAAAAAACAGCTGTGTAGTTAGGAACTCACAGTCTAAGTGACACCATTGAAACTCTCTGTCATATGGTTGCTAATCACCAAATAAACTTACAGCACTGTTGATCAATAATGTAACCAAATGCTCCTTGAGAGCCATTTCAGTTATTGAGCTGCAATATAGTGAATCAGCCTAGAGATGCAGAAAGAAGAAACTGTTTATTTATTTATTATTCTATGTCTGCTTCCATTTTCTCCCCAGCCTTCTCTAATAATGTTTGCAGGAAACATAGTTAGAGCCAAGGGTATAGTGAGACAGCGAAATAAAGTTTGCATCATGTTACCTCTCTACCTCTTAGAGTTAGAAATCATGCCTCTCATGGTCTCTGAGACACACTGCTTCCTACTTAGTCTTCCCGTCCCCCCAAAGAGAAGGTAGAATATTTAAACTTTTGAAGTGAGGTTTTAACTAGATTTTTCTTGGTACTTGTGTCACCTCTATCTATGTTTATGTCTTTGATTTGGTGCTTACCTATGCCTTGATAACCTCATTGTATTCAAGGCATATCACAAGAAATAAGTAAAACACTTCATCATGACTTTCATTCGTGAATGGGACATGATTCAATATCGAGGCAGGGGCGTGTGTGTGGATAAAGGTGTATTTATTCTTCTCTTGGAGCTGACAATTACAGAGAAATTGAATCAAAAGTAGCAACAAGGGGGTTTTCTTTGGGTTTTCTTTTGGTAATTTTTTGTTGTTGTTTGGTTTTTTCTTTCCCTACTTTGCAGTTAAAATAGTAGATCCACTGGAAAATAATATGCCTTTTATACTTAGGACTGTTTGAAGAAAACATGCTTTTTTATTTTATTGATTGAGTCCTTTCTTCCATTGAAAGTAAACACAAATACCTATTGTCCCGGAGAACAATTGTAACAATACATTTTGGTTTGATATAGTTTCAGGCTCTTATCAAATAATGATTAATCAGTTGCCTGAAGCAAAATGCCAGTTTGTTCTTTTCTGGTTTTGTTCTTTAACCTGCTGTCTCACAGAGATCATATCAAATTATCTGAAATATTTTTATTCTGTTACATTTTGAATCTTTGTTTCTGTTGGTGCTAGAGAATTTAAAAATACCCAATAAATCTGTTATGCTTATGTTTGCAAATGAAGGTGAACTTCCTTTAAATCAGGTTGTGTGCTTTGCGACATTTGTATGGAATGTGTAACAGTATTAGATAGGAAATGTTCTTTTTTCTTATACAGTTCTTAAATGTTTCAGATTTTGTTTGCTCTGTGGGCTCTCCCTTAAATGCGGTTTTAAAGGTAAATTTTGAGTCTAAAAAACGAGTTGTAATAATGCCTATATGAATAGTTTGGTAAAATTTGAAGCAGTAACAGGCATTTATGGGCATAGGTGTTATGAAATGCAAAGAGGGTTTTTCCTTCAGTGAAGTGATATTTTTTATCAGTGCTGACTGCTTCCCTCACCTAGAAAACATTTGTGTAAATGCAGCTCTTTGCATAAGGAATTAAATTGTTAAATTACATTATAAAAGTGTTGTGTTCTAGTATAAGTAAATATTTAAGCAGATGTCAGCACTCATCAACTGGCAGAATGAGACGGGTTCTTGTAAAAGACCTATGAAATAAACCACCTTTTTGTATCAACGCTCACTATCGATTGATGATTACTGTGTGGCTGGGATCTTATAGAGTAACCCTGTAATACAAGATCCAGAAAGTGAAAACACCTCAATGTTAAGACACATTAAATCACCAGTAAACTGACACTTTTTATTGGGTGACAACTACCCTGATCTTTCTAGATTTTATAAGATTGATGCCCTGTGCCAGGCAGGAAACCACGTGTTTTGTTGCCTTCATAAGAAAAAACGTTCACCACAGTGGCTTCAGCATCTAGAGTATAAATGCACCTCCAAGACCTTTTCTTTCTAATATTTGTTTCCTTGTAAGTTGCTTCAAAGTAAACTTCAAGCTCCATGACTCATGAACATTTTTTCTCTGGCTTTTTTGAAATATCCCTTGGATACCGCAGGTCATTGGCTACAGTAATATAAATCAATGAATATACAATACATAAATTAATACATAATAAACATATGATTTACTATGAAATGTAATACATAGTCAAGCTAAATTCCCAGCTTTCAAACTCATAAATTGAGTTTGTAATTCAGGAACGGATTAAAAGAAAAACTGTATTTATTCATTTTTTTCCCTGGTTATTTGTCTGGGAATACAGTTTCTCCCTTCTGCCTAAAAAGTAACAGTTCTTTAATGTAGTCTGAAAAATAACAGTTCCTAGCTAGCAGGTAGCTATGAAAAAACAAAGAATAATGAGCAAGAAGTATTTTCTGCAGTGAAATTTCCCAAGAGAAAGTGAAAACAGCATATCAGAAGTGAAACATTGTCCTTATTAACAGGCAGTATATAGCAAGCCCTGCCCCAAAAATCCAGAGACCCTGTTGCAAGCTCTCTTAAATTCTCATTTGAGTGTATACATCCAGTCAGTCCTTAGAATTTTTTTAAAAATCATGATATTGAACAAGTGAGGAATTAAGTGTAGGGTAGGAAAGTTTATAAGTAGTGGAATCAGAAACTAACGAATTCCCACAGTGGTAACTCATCACTTCTATCAACAAGCTGTTAGTAGTGCTACATAAGTGGCTACTCTATTCATGATAGCAAAGATAAGGATGATGTTTCTCTTGGAAGATATCCAAAAGATGTAAAAATAAATAGAAGAAATAAACCTGAATTACAGTACACTGCATTCGCAAGCACTTAAGGGTAGGTAACTGTAGAAATTACAGGTAGCACAGACAGGGATAGGATGTTACATTTCATGCTAGTGAGGCCTTTGCTTAAGTAATATTTTCAGAAGTAATATGGGAAAACAGGGTCTAGTGGAAACTGTGAAGTTAAGTTTCCTAATCTTAAAAAGGAATAGGATTAAACCCTTTTCTATAATTTTCCATTCGATAATTTTAAACATACTCTCCATTCATTGCTCATGTCAGCACGTCCAGCTGAGTAACGTCATTATTCCCAGGCATTATCTTGGAAGTTTATAATATTTAATTGAGGCATTTTGATTCCCCATTCCACTCTGAAAACCAGGCATAATTTGGAATTTTGACTATCACAGTACTTGAGGTGTGAATTTAACCCAGATGTTGCAAACCTCTTGTAAACCAGTAGACGTTACCACTGCTCTAAGTGCCTCCCTTTGGCAGGATTCTAAGTCTAAAAGAGACTCTTCCATAAAGGGTGCTTACAGGCTACATCTGCGCCTAGCCTATTTCTAAAAAGCTGTCATGAGCTAGAAGGAATCTGACTTCTCTCTATCATCTCCACAAGGGTGTTTCATATAGTCTTAACCTCATCATTCTGTTTGTTCATATAGCATATTAAGATAATTTGATAATTTGTATCCATGTTTGTCTTAATTGTGATTTCAGATTGATCACTGCATTATTGCATCTCCAATTAGCTTGCTGATGTTGTAGTAAATTATAGCTCATTCACTTCCTTAAGTTCATATTTGCTTACTTATCATGTTCAGGAAAAGCAAGCTAATAGAATTGGATTATCCTGTCAAAATATAATATGAAGCGTGAAGTAGAAGGTGCAAAAATTGTCCAGAAAAAAATTGCAGATGAATAAGTTTATCCCTTCAATGTGTTTTTTCCACATTTATCATTTCTTTGGAGTGTAATGCCGCACAACCACTAGAACCTTTTCTTCTGATACTCCACCAGCCCTTTTAGCCCATGCAAAATTTTCAAATCCAGGCAATTTTGTTTTGTTATTTTAACACTTTTTATCAGTATACACTGCATTTTGTTTAATTCTCACAGCCTCTATTCAAATTTCTCAAGAATTCCTACCTAGAAACTTTAAAACCTTTCAACACATCATATTCAAGGTCCCTCTCTTTAAAAAGCATATTTCACTTTTTCTTCCAGAGGTAGGCTTTCATAGGAACAGATTTTATACTACAGAAAGAGTGAATGTTTCTCAAAGAATTTAGAAGTGTTGCACTTGCGTGATCAGGACTTCACACACTGACCTATTGATTTGTCTTTTCCTTGATCCAGGAAGATCACTTTTTGAATAAAACAATAATTCATTTGCTGTGGACTTTGGTTTTTCTGCTCTGATTGTACCTAAAACAGCTAACATATTTGTTTTGCTGGGGTTTTCTCATTTGAGTGTTTGGGGTTTTTTGTTGGTTTTTTTGTTTGTTTGTTTTTTACTTTTTTTAAAGATTTTTTAAGTTATTTTTAGAAATTGCAATAATAAAATGTTGGTACTGTGTAAGTGTGTATTTCAGCTCTCTTTCAGGAATAGCCTGAATTATGTATGCATGCTTATTTTGGGATGCAAATATTGATTTAAAGGAGCTATTAAAATAGTCCCAAATCTGTCCACTTAACATGTACTGTTAAGTAATTAAGCCATACCATATATATTTTCATTGGTAGCCTTAAAACTTGGTCCAGCAAACAATGAAAACCTCTTCTACCTTACACTGCTGGACAGTTTTAAGTGATTTTTTCCAACTCAGCTGATAAGCCAGCAGCAAAACCCTTCTCTCTACCTGAATATACAACAGCAGCTACACTTGCCAAAAATATTCATCTGTGATGGCATGCCAAAGACATTTCATGTCAGGTGTAATGGCTCTGGTGCATGAACCATGGGCCAGTATTCCAAACATAATCTTTTCTACTTACTACTTCATGACAGTCCATCAGGAAATTTAATTTGTTTGCTCTTGTTTAATATCAGCTCATTGCATCTCTTTTCTCTTATTTTCATAAGGATTGCAATGTATTTGAATATGTTATCCTCCAAGGGATAGTCATGAAAGATTGTTTTTTTTACATGTAAATTGATCGCTCAATCTGCTGTATTTTAACTCTATTTCCGTAGATTAACTGGAAATTAATCTGAGTTCATTGTTCCTAATGAGTTATGCCTCCACAGGATTATTTTATTTTATTTTTGCTGCAACTTCAGTTCACATATTTTGCAGTTGCAAGGCAAATTTAGGGAAGGCCTGAGGGATTACAGCCAGCCTTGTTATTGGTGCATGACTGCTTTGTAGCCAACTGCATCTTTAATATCCAAGGAGATTCATGCATTACAGTTTGTTTTCTTCATGTTTTTAATAATTTACCTTTGAGAGCCTATTTACAACCATGTTGGTGTGTGAATGTTTGTTTGTCTGTCGAAACTTAAGATATGTACAGAATGCAAGACATACATTAATTTTTTATTTGCTGCTTGAGGAAACCAAGCTATAAACTGGCAGTCCTGAGTACAAGAGTCTTACTTCAGTGAATCCTAATAAACACGAGGGGGAACATCAAGCTACATGCCCCTTCAATTAGCTTCCTTAACAAGAGATAATATTCCTTTCTGAATCTATTTCTCTGCTAGAAGGACAATTTGGTTTTGTCTTCATAAAAAAACCCAACAGAATCACAAAACACCACCACAAAAATGCACACTCCAAGTTTCTCTAACTTTTAACTGCATGTTGTTGTGCACCAACCAAAAATACAGAGTCATGAATAGCACATCAAAAAAAGCGGTTGTACACATGAAAGTATTTCTGTCTGTTGAGATTCACTTGAAAATTATTTGAGTTTTTGCATGCACTTAAATGTTTTGAAATGACAGTATCTGTTTGAATACTTTCCAAAATGTTTTCCAAAGCTATTGGGAACTGTGGATTGCTTCTTGCTTTGTGATGTTTGTCTGATTTGTAACTGTTAGTTTGGTTTTATTCTTTAATTAGGCAATATATAAAGTTGTATAGTGTATACCTATGAACACTAGTAGGTACTCTTTTATTGTTGAGCTACAATGAGTAAAAAAAAAAAAAGCCATTTTTTTTTCCCCATCTTATAAAAACAATGCCAATTACTTTTTTTCAGTATTTACACTGATCTCTACATTGCGGTAGTTTAGCCTGCAAACCCACACAGAAAGGATACCACTGGTATTCAGTACTTAAAAATAACTTGATAACTTGAAATAGCACTGTTCTACATTAAGATAAGTCCACTGAAACCCAGGAGTTTAGAAGAGAATAGATATGGAGTATAAAAGTATGACAAAGAAAAGAGAAGTGAAAGCATGAGATCACATTCAAGTTCCTTTGAACTTAAGGCTTACCTTTAGATTGGTGAGGCCCAAATGGGCCCTGTGGTAAGGCAAGTACAGAATCGTATCACCTTTGTATTAGAAACCGTTAGGCTTATCCGCAGTCCGGAAGTCTAGAAAGTGATGAAGCAATTTAACCTGTATGAGAGAAAAGACTAACCCTTTCAGTAAAACTGTAGAAAAGAAAACTTAAAAGATTGGTAGTATAATTCACGCAGAGCAAATGCTGTAAAAACCACTACATCTGAGTTGAAATCCTCTTTACCTTTATTTACAGTCATCTTCAATCAGCATTGAAGAACTGATCAAATTTGTTAGCAATATTAAATCAAATATAAAGTATGTTTATAAATACAGATAAATATATATTTATTTTGCTTTCAGCACATAACTTGAAAATATCTGGGAGTATGTTCTAGCAAATGATTTATTTCAGACTTTCAACCAGCTCTGACTAAGTGTACAGCAATAAGTGACGCAACAAATATGAAATGGTTAAGAGTCAGACTGCCTGATGGAGAGAAATAGCAAACAAGTACATTCCAGGTGGTTTGGTTCTGAGGTACTTTATGAAAGAAAGGGATTGCATGCACTAAACAATGGTGATGATTCAAATAGATCATTCTTTTTCTTTTTTTCACAATATTAATTTTGAATTGGTATGTAGATGAAAAGGAGATATGTTAAATTTCAAGGAACGTGGCACAAAACTATTAGAGTAGGTAGGGTGTCCAATTCTATTCACTATTGAGTGGGTGGAATTGGGCATGGCAGGAAAGAATCCATCAACTATAACCAGAAACACTAGAGCTGTTACCAAGCAGTTACTGGTGTACTACATCAAAGATAAGAGCGGATTAGATGCTTTTTTTTTTTTCCTGTGTTGTTAGGAAATGCTTTTATGTTGTTAGGAAAATGCTTCTGAAGCTGATGTGTGCAGTGCTGCATTGCACTGTTAGTTCTGAAATGGCCAAGCTAGGGCCTGAGAGCCCCAGAGGTAAGTTGCTGTGATCCCTGCTGGGGTTTCTCTCTCATGCCTTGCGGAGTGCCCAGTTTGGCCACTGCAGAAGGTTCTGGGGTTAATGCTACAACCTGTAATTCCTGTAGCAACAGGTTGAGTGCAAAAAGCTCTGGTATTTCAGGTTAGCAGTTAGTGGATTTTTACTTGCCTACCCCTGACTCTTCCTTTAAAGTTTCTAGAAGGAGACTATATATGAAGATTTTCTAAGGCATTTATATCCTGGAAGAAAGTAAAATACTAGGAAATCAGCATTCTGAAGAAATAATGGAGAGACCCAGCTGACCTCTCTGTGCTTTCTGTGCTGTATGTGTTGGAATGGTGGGGTTTGTGGGTTTTTTTGTATTTGTATGTATAGATGTATATGCAGGGATGGGTGTAGATAGATGAAAATAGGCACTCTCACAGCTATCAGCATTTTGTTATCTTACTGTTCTTCAGGAAGAGTAAACCTTTATTTTGAATAGCTTTTGTTTGTATCATTATTGGTAGCCAGCATATATTACAAGATGCAATCGGTATTTTCACATGATCTCCCTTCCGTTAGGACTTCTGGAGTCTGGCTCAAAGTGAATTTCCAGATACAATAACTTTACAGGTTGTTTAGTTCAGTCTACTGTAGTCTTCCTGTTAGAAAATGTGACAGAATCTATGATCTAATCATAGCATGTCAATGGCTAGTGGGCTACTAGTTCAGCCATGACATTTCTTATTTGCTTTCTCTCATAAGATTGTGGGCATTTACTTTCATTACAGCCTATGAAGTTGCAGTAAAATGAAATCTCTGTCAAGTGTGATTGAATGTGCAGAGACAGAACTGTCCAAAACCAAAAAGGATAAAATATTGATTTTCTCCTGTAATTCTCTTTTCTGAAAGAAAAGGTGTTTCTCAGTGTGATCGGTTATGCGATGGTGCAGCAAATGCAGTTCTTGGTCCAATTTTCAAGTGCGTCCACAAGTAACATCACTGGGAACTGTGGTATCCAGCATGTCTGAAAAACAGTACCAGCTCTCAAAGAAGGGGCTATATGTAGTATTTTACCTCAGTAAACCCTTGAAATGGTATATGCACACTGACATATGCTGTCCCTTGCTTGAGTGAATATCCTCTGTTTGGAGGCATTCAGGAGTCTTGGATTACCATAAACTAATATAATTTTTATAAATCTTTACACTTAAAGGTGCTTTAGATGGGATTTTTTTTTTTTTTGGAAGAGAGTGTCATTGTCTGTATTTTTTTCCTAGCATGTGTACATAGTCATTTATAAACATTTGAAATGTCATTTCTGAGGAATATATATAACTCTGTCATACAAGCCTGCCCTAAATTCCTTAAAAAAATGTATACTTGTGGAATAATAACTGATATATTGTATTGAGTATTTACAAGAACATCCACAAAAACATGTTTTTCTTTGTGAACATATATGATTTTCCTAGTTTTTAAGGCATGATTAAATTGCGTGGGAAATAAAGCAAACAGTGACATGGAAACCATTTATCTTGTGCCCTGTGCTTAGTAAGTATTGACTGTTAAGATTTTTAAGCTGAAAAATCATTAACGAGCACATGCGGTGTTAATTCTGGACATTTTTGCATCCAGTCTCTTCTTTATTATTACTTGTTGGATATAGTGTGTTGGGACTCCCAAAATCACCCCAAGCCCACGCCTGCAGCACTTGTAGGCAGAGGGTGTTATTGTACTGTGAGCTGGAAAGGGAGCAATAGATTTGTAGCTGTTGTGAATATAAATAAGAAAATTATCCCCAACATTTATCATGTCTGCCCATGACATTAGGTGAAATTTCATCATGATGGATTTCAGTGAATTTCTTCATGATAAATGAATCTTAAGCAAGGCAAAACTATGGAGAAATTTAGGATCTTGGGGAACAGCTTAAGGGAATTCAAATATTTCCCCTTTTTTTTTTTTTTTTTTTTGAGAGAGAGAACAGGCAATGTAAAAGGAGTTATGAAGGCTTTTGTGACAAGAAGTGAAGAGTAAGTGTAATGTATTTACCTGTCTGGGAGCTGTCGGCGGGACGGCCTCTGTGAGCAGAGTCGGGGGCTGCCCTGTGAGGGACTCGGCCGGTTCCCGCCGGTTCTGGCGGGTTCCCGCCGCCTCCGCCACAGCTCCGCCGCAGGGCGCAGCGGGGGCAGTGGGGCTGGTGGCGCCTGTGTTAAAACCTGTTAAAGAAAGGGCAAAATGTTGCGTGGCAGCGAAGACTGAGGTAAAAGTTGTGAGAAAGATCCCTGGGAGCGGTAGGGCCAGCGAAGGAGGAGGGGAAGAAGGCTCTCCAGGCCCCCGGGCAGGGATTCCCCTGCAGCCCGGGTAGAAGCCCCCTGCTGGAGAAGGTTTATCCCGCAGGAGGGACCCGCAGTGCAGTAGGTAAAACCTATGAGGAGGAAAGAGTGTCAGGAACTCTAATGGACTGACTTCATCCCTTTATTACACCACCACCCCCCTTATCCCAATTGCGTTGCTCTGGGGGGGGAGGGAAGGGGGGGGAGATAGAGGAAGTGGAAATGAAGGAATGAAGTTGAGCCTGAGAAGAAGGGGGGAAGGGGAAGAGGCCTTTTCTCTTCTGTCTTTGTTTTTCAGCATGCAACTCCATTTTAATTGGCAGTAAATTAAGCTATTCTTCCCCGAGTGTTTTGCCTATGACTGTAATTGGTCAGTGATCTCCCTGTCTCCACCGGTGTGCTTGTCACCTGGTTCTCTCCCCATCCTGCTGAGGAGGGGAGTGAGAGAACGACTCGGTGAGGGTCTGGCGGCCAACCAAGGTCAACTCACCACAGCAAGAGATGAGCCTCCTTTGGAAAGGAGGATGTCTTCTAGACCAGATGGAGGCAAGATTGTGTAAAGTGGTTGTTCATTTTGTTGTTGGTTTGGGGTTTTTTGGGGGGTGGTGTGTTGTTGGTTGGGTGTTTTTTCTTGTTTGTTTGTTTTAAATGCAGGGATAATCTGTTACATGTGTAGTTTCTAGTTTGGTAGTTTGTGTAATGACTCAGAGACTTTAGAGTTTTAATCTGTAAATTCAACTCTTTTTCATTGCTTGTGATGTGTTTTGTCTATTGAAGTGATCCAGACTCAGATCCTTGGATTTTTCAACAGAAATATATAAGGAATTTCAGCTAAGAACACGAGTAACTCAGTTTCCATTACTTGTAATTGAATTCCATTATAGTAGGAACTTGTTTTCATCCCGTACTCATCCTTCCTAACAGCACGATAAAGGTTTAAGCTAGATGTAGTTTTAATTGAAAAAAATATTAATATGTTGACATTGAAAAAATTGGAACTTTTAAATTCACCATAAATGCAAAGCTGTTTCAGTCTTCATTCTTCTGATTACCTAATAATGCTGATGTGTACAACTAGTAAGGTAAGTTACATTACCTTTAAGATTTCTGAAGATGCATGAAGTATATACATATATATATATATTCTATACTATTCCCTGTTCCCACCCCTTCCCCCTCAGGTGTAAATTCAATGTCTGTGCAAACAAGGTTGTTTTTGTTATTCCTTCTAGTTTCCCTCACTATATAGACACCCGTGTTCATTTTATGTAATGCAGGAGGCGTTAAAAGAAAACAACAAAAGAAAGGAAATGGAGGAGAAAACCAAGAGAGCCAAATTGGCAAAAGAGAAGGCTGAACGAGAGAAACTGGAGCGACAGAAGAAGAAGCAGCAGTTGATTGATATGAACAAAGGTAAGGCATCATTTTTAGTAGAGAGATTTGTTAAAAGAAAAAGGAAGTAAGTAGTAAAAAACTGAAGGCTGTTGCTGATCAATATGAAAAATACTTTCCGTCTGTTTTGAAAGCTGAAAAAAAGGTTAACTTTTTCAGTGAAAGTTCTGTTTTGTTTTAGCCTACTTGGTTGTGTAATTCCATATCTGCCACTTAATGTTTAATGTTCCTTTCAAGTAGTTTTGTTGTGAATTATTGGCTTGTTTTCATTTGCAGCAGTTAATTGATTTTTTTCATATGGATTTACTTCCAAGAAGAAGTATCTTACTTGCTTTGTTGTTAATTTCATTCTGTAAACATCTCTATAATCAAGGTAGTGTGGCAATTAATGTCTTTCTTTTGGGGCTTGGAGGATCCATGTTATAATGGATGTTCTCCCAACAGTCCTATTAGGAGCTAGAAAATCTGGTTGAGCTTGGAGCTGAAGCAGAGAGTGCCATTTCAGCATGATAAAAAGCAATGTGTTGAGCTTGTCAGCTGTGAGAAGATTGTATTTTGCATGAGGCCACCCTAAGAGAGAGGAAAGTAAGAAAGCAGGAGGAATTGCTTGCTTCCGTTCATGATACTGTGCAGATTTTCAGAAGGTTGTAAAATACAGGCTTTATTCTTGACCTGTTTGACTCCAGAAGGCACGTAGAGTAAAACTGTACATTGGGTAATGCAAGAGGTTTTTTTGAGGCTGCAGTTTTTTGTTCAGTTTCCATGAGTTTTGTTAATCTGACACAGCTGTAAAACACTTGTCCTTTTTATCCACTGAACCAGTCTATAAGGTGCGTACTCCTGGAAAAATGCTGTTTTGTGTTTTTGTTATGATGAATGTTATGGAAGATGTGATGATTTATTAACTTTGTGTAAGGATGATGTTGCAGTAAACCATATAATTATGACAAACTATAACATAGTGTGATGCTGAAGATTGATTGAATGGAGGTAAGTTTAGAAATAACACTGCCTTTCAAGGGTTTATATACAGTATCTGTAAACTTAGTTTATGCAAGGATGAAAAATACCACACCAGGCAAACAGATTCACTCCTACATTTTAATAGGAGGGCTGTGGCGGTGAACACAACCATGAAAAGACAAAGTACTGGTCAGAATTTGCATCACTGGTAGTGCAGTAGTGCAATAATATTGTCACATAATAGTAATAATACCATTTCATGTCACGTATGTTTAGAATACTAGTATTTTTGGCATATCCATAAATTTTCCTTCACTAGTGACAATATGGCTTGTGTGTGGACAGCCAGTCCTCAAGCAGTGTCAGCGAGCCACCCTTCTCTTCCTGTTTCGCAACCACCTTACTCTAGAACCTGCAGTTACTCTTGTATCAATGAATGTTACAAATGCGTCCTCTATTTAAGCATTACTTTCTCAGACTAAATCATATTTACAGTGATTTCAGTAGGTAGCCCTGTAGCGCCTTTTTTCTGCTCAGTAAGTTCACAATTTAAATTTGATAAAAATCAGCAAGTCTTATGTGAATTTTCAAAAGTAAAGAAATGGACAAAGGGACAATAAGTTTTATTTACAAGAGAAAAATCTTTCTTGTATGATTTCTTGGTATGTACTATTTATTATATTTTGAAATCGTAAATTAGGGTTGCTGTTGTATTTGCTGATTGTGATAAATTGTTTTTCCCAATACCTCATCCTTTGCATTCTGAGTTTTAAAAGTGAATTTATATTGATGTATTGTAATTTGAATTCCATGATAAAAACCAAAGTATTTAAATAGGAATCATTTTTGTGTACATCACTTTGCCACAAAGCCTCAGAGATTTGCTGTTTTTTTTTAATTTTTCTTTTTTTTTTTTCTGTTATTCTTATTTATCTAAGGCTGGTTTGGAGGGTTTACGAAGTAGTATTATGATTCCTGTTATTTTTTGCCTTGCTGCAAAAAGACATGTATACTGCATGGAATGTACTGTAGCATAAGTTTTAGTGAACAAGTCTATTGCTTTGTATAGATGACAAACTTGAATTCCACATCATATAAAGATTCTTCTAATAATGTCAATATAACTATAAGCAAAATATAAAATTAAGGGCAGGGGTTTTGTGATATTTGTTCATGGTAATGTCTAGTGAGACTTCTCTAATCCATTCTTTTAGCATTTGACTGATCTTTCTTTAGTATCTATCACCTGACAAAAAAAGGTCCTCTGTAATATGGACAGGCACTTCTCTGTGAGTGTAGTAAGAAGAACCTAAGTATTCCATCATCACCCTTCCCTCTACCAGTGTGCTTGAAGGCATACTGAGAGGTTAGTTTACCCCTTAAAACAGCGTAAGTTAACTAATTTAATTAGCTGTTGAAAAGTATAAGAAGCCCACTTGGATACAATTGTCAGTGAATCTGGGGCTGTAGCTAACAGGTCAAAGCTATGCCTTCATAAAATGCTTCAGATCAGTCAGTGAGAGCATACCTGTCTACATCTGTTAAATTTGTAAGCAGGTGAGTAGTGGACCATACTCAGCAGTAACATAGATGCCTCAGTATACTGATAGCATTTTGCTTTTCATCGTGAAAGAATTTTCCTAACGGATAACTGAAGTTTAGTTTTGCATTATATTTCCTTTTTACTGAAACTGCAAATTTGCCCATAACTGTACGTGGCCAAATGCACTGAAACTGCCATTTAAATGACTAATGTTTCTCAACCAATGACACAAAGTTAGCTTAATACTTCAAAATTAATTTTTCCAATTTTAAACTATATTGAAATACCCGTTTCACATATTACAACTCTATTGCTGTGGCAGGAGGCAGGGGGATAACTCCATCCCCAGTGGATTCCATGACATCGATATTCAATTAACTGTTTTTTCGAACAAACTGAATTTTTTTCTTGATACATCTGCTTCTGTATGCTCATTGCTGCTTATATAAATAGTTTGCAAATTTGTCTAAGTGAATGTGACGCAGAAGACTTAGAGGAAGGAGACAGATGTCCTCTCAAGCTGTCATTTTGACAAGGTGATTTTCACCCAAAGGATATTTTAACTTAACTCAGTTATTTCTCTAGCTATATCTTCAAGAACAAATTTTTAACGCAGTGCTACAGTCTTTCAGGTCAAAGCAATAGGGTTCCTTCATTTCCCAGCCTTTTAGTATGTAGCTCTATAATAAATATTTTTTTTCTCTTACCTGGTTAAATAGCTACAACTTTTTTGTGGCCACTAGAGAATCAAGATAAGAATTAATTAAATATTGCAATTAATTTCTCTTTCTTGATATAACTGAGAGAGCGGAAAACTGCCATGTGAATTAAGAACTATTCTGTATAATTCCTGGTTATAAAGTAACCTTAGAGTTACCAATATTTGAAAGGTCAAGGTGCTCATTTAGGTGTTTTGTACTTTGTGGATTGCCTGATGTAATAGAGATGCCATGTAAATACTATGTGTTAACTAATACAATTGCCACTAAACATTCCGAAATGTGTGAAGTTAAGTTGAATGTAAAAATACATAAAAGCTCTCATCTCCATGTAAGCTTTGAAATGATTTACACTGGGCAGCATTGTACAAACTTCTGAGGAATTTCTGAGGAATATTTTCAGGATTTAATGCTGCTTTTCCCTACCTGTGATGTGCTCAAGTGGTTTTGAGGAAGATATTAATATACATATAGAAGTTGTTGTTGAAAGATAGATGAAAATTTTCCACTTTAAAATGTTATTAAAATTATTAGAGTTGGTTGAATTTGACCAAGAGAAATAAATTTTTATTTTGTCATGGAGTTCCACTCTGACTTGCATTACTGTTTTTCAGAATAAATTTTAAACTGTTGTTAGGGAAAAAGTTTGTTTCATATATCATTGATTTGAAACTACACCTTAAAACCATTTATAGTGAGAAAAGTTGTTTAACATTGTAATCTCTACTTGAAAAATTCTTACTATTAATACATATTTCCCATTATTAGTGCTTGAACATCTCTCACTGTGATCTGTTCTGCAGTCAAATCCATAACAAGACATTCTGGCAAATGTACTCTGTTACTTCCAGACAGTATTACTTCTGGATGGTCAGCTCCACTTCTTCAGTTGTAGCTGTAGGGCTTGTGACTATTTGGTCCTTTCTGGAGTTATTTTCACTCTACTACTGTTCGTGCATCTGTTATGTTTCCTGGAATAGAAGGGTACTTCTGTTTGCCTGGTGAAACATGGAGACAAAGAAAAGACTTAAGTGGCTTACCCACACACCTAGACATTCCAGATTTCACAGTGTAAATCACAGACCATTCTTTTTCATTATGGAGAGGAGTTCTGTAGGATAAAGGCTTAACAGTCCCTTCTTCTCTTTAGCATTCACTAACTGTATGAAAAAGAACTTTCTTTGTAGCTATTTTTCATCAGTGTTTCCTATTTTTGAGGGCTATAGCAGACTGGATGATGATCCATTTATATGTAGTCTTTCATAATTTTCATCTGATTTAACATCTGCAAAATTCTTGCAGCATTGCTTCTGTGTGCATATCTGAACAAGAGAGAGAAAGAACTGAAGACAGCTTTCTAGGAGCTGAAAATCGTATAACAGCAATTCTAGTGCAAATGTTATTTAATCAGAAACAGTTTTGCTCTTCATTATATCTGATTACTTTGGCAATTAAAATCACCTTTTAACTACCAGTATTAGGATAAAAGATAGAATGAGCTTACTCAGTCCCAATTAGTATTGAATTAATTGTTTTGAAGATATATTAACATTCTCCCCTAATGCAGGTGGAAATAAAGTTCTGTGCTAGTGATTTATGGATATTCCTACTTTCTCTTTCAAGTACTTGTATATAAGAATTCATGTGCTATTTATTCAGACTGGTACATACTTGTATCAGCAGTAATTCTGTTATGTTTCCTTGAACTGTTGTTACGGTTGCATTGACTGTTGCAGGATGCAGTTCAAGGTTACTCTTGATAAGCTTTCAAATTACTCTGTATTTTCCTGATTGTTGTGTCTTCCTTCTATGTCCTGTAGCATAAATAGAAATCAATACTAAGTTTATTACAAGATGCATATTATTTTGTAAATGTCTTAGTCTTAATCCTTTGAATTTATACATTGGCTAATAATTGCATGGGGTACCTGGAGTGATAAACCTTGGGGCTTATTTACATTCTACAGATTATTAGTTTATGGTGCTGGATGCCAATGAGTTACAATTCCCTTGGGAAGTCATTATCTTCCATATTGATATTGATGGTCTGTTTGAATATGCTGCAGTCCTCCTGAAATATAATATTCCCAGGAAAAAAATTAGATGGAGATTTACATTATGCTTAAACGTGGGCATCTATAGAACCAAGATGATATTTGATTTTTCTTCTTCAAAGCAATTATGCCCGAGTTGCTAAATTTTTCAAGATCTGTTTATGCAGGAGTGTGAAGCCATCTTGAGAATGAGAAGGGATGTCAAAATTACTGTAAACGTTATTAATATGGCTCAAAACCAGGTCAGGAGAAATACCAATAGATGTGACCATGGACACATGTTAGAAAGAAATTACAACTTAAATTTTAACCGCACCTTTTAAATTTTTGCAGTGGAAAAAAAATCTAGTTCCAACCCCTGCCCTGGGCAGGGGAACCTCCCAGCAGACCAGGTTGCTCCAAGCCCTGTCCAGCCTGTCCTTGAACCCCTCCAGGGATGGGGCAGCCACAGCTTCTCTGGGCAACCTCTCCCAGTCTCAGAGTAACCAGTTTCTTCCTAGTATCTGATCTAGGTCTACTCTCTTCTACTTTGAAGCCATTACTCCTTGTCTTATTGTTCCACTCCCTGATCAAGAGTCCCTCCCCAGCTTTCTTGTAGCCCCTTTAGGGACTGGAAAGCTGCGATAAAGTCTCCCCCGAGCTTTCTCTTCTCCAGGCTGAAGCCCCCAACTTTCTCAGCCTGTCATTACAGCAGAGGGGCTCCAGCCCTCGCAGCATCTTTGTGGCCTTCGCTGGACCTGTTCTAACAGATCCATGTCCTTTTTATGTTGGGGGCCCTCGAGCTGGATGCTCTGAGTTAACTCCATAAATTAAATAATGATCATTTGCCAATATATATCATAATAGATTTTCACTAATAGTTTTCCATATGAACTATTGAATAATGAAATGTTATAACGCTTCCACAAATGTTAGTGCAGTTTTATACCCCCATGCATTCGTTTTACTTCAAGGTAATTTAAAAGGCTGATGATAACGCAATGTACACTTAAAAGGAAAATTTCTGTAAGGCACCAAAGAACATTTATTCTAATGGCAAAAGCCTATTTCTTCTCAAAAGTAGACATCTAATTAACTTTACCTGAACTTTATGGCATCAATTTCAATGCTTCTTTGTTAGTTGTATAATCAGTCTTTCAACTTGAAATTGTTGGCCATTGGTGAGTTGTGCAATTCGCTGGTAGAAGATTTTTAAAATTCTGAACATATTGCATTTCATCTTTTAAATGTCCGGCAGAAACAGAGACTCTACTGCTGGATTTGTATGATATCAGAAAGTAGAAATATGCTTGGTTTTTTTAGACATTGCCAGATGGGCAATAAATGTGTAAGTGGGATTTTGCAGGTCTGGAAATTTAGATTTTAAACCTAGAGAGACATCATGCGGTGTCATATTCCATTGGGTAAGAGCCATAACGTAGTAATATTTGTCTTAAGAATATAGAATATTCAACTTCACTACATAAAAGATGTTTTTCAGAGAGCCATCAAAAGCTAAAATCAAAATATCCTTTAGACAATGAAATACTCTAGTAATGAGAAACTATCAGCTAGAGATTTTATAGGAAAGTCAAAGAACTGGTAGTTGGTCTGAACCAGTATAACAAACCAGGTAGCTGTTTAATGAGGAAATTTATATTCAAGATTGGGCTGTAGATGATAAATGAGTTCTGAAACTGTGTGTGTTTTCAGCTATCTTCAGTATTTTTGTAATGATATACTCTGTAACAAGTATTGTTTTGAGTGAAGCTTTCTGTGATTTCGGTGAGACTTAGTTGATTCTAGGTAAATCCTGTAACATGTTAGGGTCAGCAGTAAATTTCTTGTTGGAAACAGCTTGAGCTACACATCCTAAATTCTGCGAAGTTTTGCTGTCTGTGTTATATTGAGATCCCTTACTCGCACAGTGCACCTGAAATTCCTTAATCATCATGGAAAACAATGTAGATTTCAGAGGTGCTTCAGAATCTGTGTAGAAAGGATTCTAAAACATGAATAAGTTAGAGCTTGACATTTGCCATGGCATTTTTCTGTGTACACATTCTTAGCTGAAAGGCTTTTTTGTTTTTTTGTTGTTGTTTTTTTTTCCAAATTGGATATATTTTGAGGTATCATGCTAAGAAATGAAGTTTGACAGCTTAGTCTGAACTAATTGTTTCCCTTTTGGGGGGAGTTAAATGGATGATAAAAGTGAGCATACCCAGGTAGGGCTGTCAGGAGCTGGTCAAGAATTCTGTAGGGTATTTGATGAAAGATAATCGGTTCTCAATCATATTTGTATGTAGTATGTTTTGCTCTAAAATAAAGTGCATTTTTAGAATGTTCGGATCAGCTACAGAAGTTTTCTTTCAAAATGCATAAAGGCTCATATAAGCCAGTTACTGTCTGATGAATATTTTGTTACATATCACAGAGAGGTATCTTTGTTCCCTATTTGATTTTGTAATTATCATCTCAAAATCAGTTTAACACGAACACTGGCCACTTCTGGTTTTGGCACTGGAATCTATTATCTGTTACATCAATTAGTACAATTGACTAAAATCCTTTTAGGACTTGGAGTAATTTAAATACAAATTGAGATCACTACGAGATTAAAGAATAATAGTAAAAACCAAAAATAAATCAGCAAGAATATGTAAGAAAGCCCCATTCCTCAAAATGAATTCCCAAGACTAGTTTCTTCCCTAAAATATTGGAGCAGTTGTTCAACTATGAAACTATGAGCAATCTTAAAAAGAAAATTATTTTCTAATGTAAAAAGCTGTGATTTTGTGCTGCCTTATCTATCTGCTAATCACATATATTAAAAATTGCTTAGCACTGTAACAAACACAGCCTTCAAGCAGTAGCAGGACTTGATTACAGATGCATTTAATTGTTTAGATATCATATTGGTTTTGGGGGTTTTGGTTTATTTTTGTTTGTTTGTTTGGTTTTTTTAGCTAAACAATCTTCCCACATAGAAGCAATGTCTTTCCATTTGTTCCTAAGTAATCCACATTAAATTTTATTTTTTTTTAACGTTCAGTGAAAATCATCCTTGCAAGGGGCATAAGTCCATTCAGAATGAAGCCCCAGGGGGATGCTGATGCATTTTAGTTAAATAGAGTCCTACTGAAGTAGACCTTGACCATGGTGACATTTTCTGAAAATTAAAAAGTATGCATATTTCAAAAACTGTTTTCAGTAACCTGCCAGTAAAACAAAGCATGTTTTTTTCTTACTTTATTAACTTTATGTAAGCCTGAGATCAGGTTATCATAAACAATAAGCCTAATTGGTATGTAAGCAAGGATTTGCCTTGCTTCATAAACTGACATGAGGTATAGGTTCACTTATCAGTCATACTGTCCTAACTTGTTCTCCTTTAATTAAAAAGTAAATAACAGTCATGAGATTGTATTCTAGTGTAAAATGCCGAGGAAGACTGCTTCCTGAAGATATTTATTATGCATGCAAAATAAATTTAGCAAATGAATAAAATACAAATATATGAGAAGAACGCAAAAACATAATTTCCCAAGGACACTGAAAACTGACTTTTTGAAGATAGTATATTGCAATTAAAAATTCTGGTACTTATTATGAATAAAAAATCTTGTTTAAAACTGTATACAGGACACACATTAGACTTAAGTACTTAGAAGTTCAAAGCAAAGCAGGGTAGTACAATATGTGAGTAGAAGTGTAATTTTGAAACCATTTGGAGAAGCAGGCTGGTAGAATGCATGTGTTACCTCATGTGATATTTGTCGGCATTCTTTCAATAAGGGCCTAAAATTAGGAAAAATTTCCTGGGAAGTTCTTACGAATGTTTTATTAACCTAAATTAGTTTACAGTTAGTATATTTGTAATAACAAGAGTACAGGATGTTTTACAAAGTACCTGACAGTATTGCCTTTACTGGCAAATGAAAGTGCACCAGTAAAATATATAGATATTCCTATAGTCATTTTCAACTAGTTGGTGTAGGCAAATAACAGGAAGGCAGCAAAATGCTCCGGAAACAAGAGCATGTTTCCAGGATCTTTTGGAGCCTTAGCTGTGAATCTGAACTGAAGAAACCAAACTGATAGGTGGATCATGTTTTGGATGCGTGGACTGAGCTCTGTTGTAGCTTCAAGTAAAGTGTGGTTTCTATAGTCTGTTCTAAGTTATTCAAGTAATTTAAAAAGCATAAACTATTTTGTTGTTTCATTTTTGCCATTGGTAGTGCTATACCTGTTCTTATATTTTATTTAAGATAAGTAACAGTTACTGGGGGATTCTATGTTCTAATCAAAATAGCCTTCTTTCTAGTGCAAGCTGAAAAAGCAGTCATCGTGAAGGTCCTTCTGCTGGAAGATAATAATCTATCAAAAAGACGGATTCCTACCTTTTGTTAGATGATGATATGCTAAGGTAAAACTTTCTGCAGTAGAGGTCACAAAAAGAAACTGAAATTGGTCTCAGTAAGTTTCTAGTTCTTTCAATCTGGATCGGAAAGTTACATTACTGAGTCCCTTGTTTAGTATGTACTGAACATTTTGAGCTGAGAAAACCCTGATTGTTTATTTGGTGCATGGAGATATAGCTGACGTGAGGAGGTGATGTTTAGATAAAACCTCTAACCTCTTCCAAAATTATTTTAAGACCTCACTTAAATTTGTTCTTTTTTTGTTATGTAATAGAGGGGAAGTATGGAAGTTAAAATCTTTCAATACTTTTACTCAAAAAAATATTTGAGAAAAAAAAAGTTAAATATTTTAAAAATTCTTTTAAAAATAGCTTATAGAAGTGAGCTTGGCTTCAGGGAAGTTTATATGTGTTTTCTTGAAGAAGGTAAGGATCTGTTTTTAGAACAATTCAGTGCAATTGTTTAGTCAAGAGAAACTAAAGTTGAAAACGTCAGAGCTGGCCACTACCACAGAAGCAAGTTCAAGAATGCTTGCTGAATCAAAGGCAACCCAAAAAGTTAAATATTCCCATTGTTATGTGAAGACTATGGAAGAGCTCTGATTTTACATACACTTGTCCTTCAAATTTCTGGCTAGGCACTAAACAGAGCACTATCACGTGTTTTCTAGTATGATCTTTTAGCATTGTTGTTCTAATTGCAAGAATGACTTCAGAACTCTCATAGGCTCTAACAAAATAAACACATTTCATTTTCTAATATGAACTATTAGTAGCAGTTACCTAAAAAAAAGAGACAATAAACCCTTTTGTCCTGGCTCAGCTGTAGCTTTTATTGCTACTCAGGCTAGCAAAAGAAACATACTTTGTGTATATTTTTTTGTCAACTTCAATTTTCATTTTAATGATAAGAACTATAAATAGATAATAACATTATTTTGCATTTAATATCGGGACGTATGGATGTTGAGGTCTCTTTTTGACATTTGGATGCAATTTGTCAGGAAGTGATAAAGGAATGTAGTATTGACAAAGAAGATGCTAAATCTAACTTAAGAGTCGTATTTCATAAGGTGCTAGCAGTGATAGCAAAGGAAATATTTTATCTTCATTTCTGTGTTGAAATGGTTCCTCTGTTTCAGAGGAATTCTCTTGAAACAGAAAATGGCTACAGAAACAGGTGAAGGATTGCATTTGCTCTGTGAAAAATAAGTTAAAGATTCTTCATCATTCTCAAATGTTTCTTTTCTGCCTTTATAAAACAGTCCACATGGTTAATTTAGCAGTGTACAGATTATACTAAAATAAATTACCTACCTGTACTGGGGAATCTTAGTTCTACATCTTTGTCAGATATAGGAATAATACAGTGCAAAAGCAGGCTGTTTCAAATAATTGTTTTCAAAAGGGAAGATAGTTTAATCCCTCTGCTTTGTTCCAGAGGTAGGTTAAATGTCAGCTCTGTACACTTATTTGTGTTGGGTAAGAGACCTGATGTGCTTCATGAGCTTTTTCTCTGGACTGTGTTAAATGCCTGAACTGTTTTTATGCAAATTCTCACACAGTGCATGCAAGCACCATAAGGCATATAGAACAGCAAAGCATCTTGATTATTTTTTTTAAAGTGTCCTTTCTTAAGTACTCATTGAAGTGAGTTTTCCATGTAAGGAGGGTGACCATTAAAAAATATTTAAGTAGATTCAAAGCAGAAGGGGGAGACTCAGTCAGTGATATCAGGACTTGTCTTGAAACTTTTGTTTGAAGCTTTTAGTTGCTTGAAACTTGCTTGAAACTTGTAGTCCTTCATATATCGATTATTGTTTATTTAAATCTTGAATTTATGTTTTACTAAGGGAGGCCTAGCGATTGTGTAATACTATTAAGTCTTTTCTACAATGGTATTGCACATGTAGAGGCACATTTACATTGATTTTACCTTTTTAGAAAATACTTTTTCCTGCCTTGTTTCTAAATATTTATAATTGTGAAGTTAATGTCGTTCCGTCTTCAAGTGCCATGTGCTGATAGATAAAATGTAAAGAACCGATTGAGTTTGGGACAGGCTATCTTTGGAAAGCTCAAGTTTAAAAATAATGTTCTGGAAACAGATTATATGCTTTGTTTCTATCTGATACTTACTTTTTTGTAATTAAAAATGAAAATTAATTTAAATGAAAATTAATTTAAAATTAAAAGGCTAATTGGTTGTAAAGTTTTGAACTCATTGTGTTATATGGAGAAAAAATAAGACAGACGGTACACTTTCCTAATATATTTTTGTCTTGATAAAGATTCTAAACAACCAATTATTATTTGGAATATAAAGGCCGTATCTGCACTAGAAGTCATTTGAAAATTAAGACACTTGCTTAAAAGTTAAGGCTTGGTTGATGACTACAGGTACCTAGGAATTGTGTTCCTCATGCTGTAACGTATGCAGCAGCATAAGTGCCAATAATTGGTTTCTTGTATTCTTCATTGCCAATTTAGTCATTTACCTTTTTTAAAGATACGCCATCAATAAGGAGTTGCAGATTGATGTTTTAGGTACAGTGGATTGAAAAAATCATGAGACTTATGCTCCTGCTATTACCTGTGCTGTGTCATATAATTCCTTTCACAATTTTTTTGCTTCACCCTTAAAACCTCGATTTCTTTATTCCCACAGTCTTGTTTGCGAATGCATTCTAAAACATAATTTTTGATCGCAAAGATATTTGCACTAAATCAGCCAAAATGTTTTCTTGTTTTCTGCTGTACCAAAACAGCCCTCTCTTGGGGAATTCATCTGTTGGGATAAGTTTTCTCTCTTGGTACTTTACAGACTAAGCACAGGCAGAGATTGTCATACCCCTTTTCAGTGGCTGCTTTATGTATTCTGAAGACATTGTGCTGCCTTAGGCATTTCTTGTTAGAATCCACTCCCCTGGTTACTCTAAAGGCTTTTCCAGTTGTGATTTTTCTTCTTTGAATGCCATAATCAAGCTTGTATACCACTACTACTGTAAATAGGGTATGCGGACTTTTTAACACACTAATCAAGATTGATTATTCATCATTTTTTCTCTGGTCACCTCTTTATATTGGAGCTCTTGGTCATTCCCTAATGAGGAGGGTCTGGCTTTCACCTGAAGTCATACACACTCATTCTATTTCTATTATTTTCATTTACTTTATTACTCCAAATCTTGTACTTGTTTTAATCTTCCAAAATGGTAGTATTCCCTATTTGTATGTCATCTGTTAAGACAAATCGACTTACTACGTTTTCAGAAAAATTCAGCTAATAAGCTCTCAAATGTTAAATCATCTATAAGCAGCCTTTTGTTATTACTAAGATAATTTACTGATGATCAACTTTTGCACCTTCACTAATTAATTAAGCAGCCATTATATCAAATTTTGAAGACCAGATAAATAAGAGAGAACTTTTCTAGCCAAGTGCAGTATATTGCATTAACAGAAACCATAAACCATAAATTTAGTTTAATATCTCTGACAGAACCATAATCTGTGTTGTGTTCTGTTGTCCTCAAAGTTGATTTGAATGGTCTTTTATACTGCCAGATGAAAACTGTCATATGTTTTTTCACCCAGGTAATGTTTTGTTTTTTCTTGTAAAAAAATTCTGTTTGCTATTCTCAAATATTGTAATAATCACAGTAATAGTAGGTATTTGGCCCTTTCAAATGGTACGTTAACTTAATAGAGATTTGCAATTTCCTTCCACATCAGCAGAGAGAACTTTATGTTAGCTGATTTGGCATTAGTCATCCTTAGTCATTTATCTACCCTGTCTTTGTTCTAATTGATAGTACTATTTATGTGCATTAACATTGAAGTGAAAAGTTCACTCAGTTTGACTATGTTGGGATTATTATACCTCTCTAGCAATAGTCGCTTATAATACTGGCTTTAATCCTTCACCCTGTACCCTTCTGTACATCCAGATCTTCAGTTTCTGATTTAAGAGACCAAAGGTCTCTTTTTTTTAAAATTGACATTATAGTGTCAGAGTACTAATGTTTAGTGTGTCATTTAACATAAAAATCTGACAGCAAATGCTAAATGCTTATTATGACCAGTTCATCTAAGTTCTGTTTTTATTTGTAAAAGCAAAGTATGAAATCCAGAGTATTGCCTTTATCCATAGCAAATTTGTTTATAGATGCATGATGTGACAATTCCTTGGCCTTCATAACTAGATTTTTCTTTTTCCCTTCTATTCTGTTGCCTATAACTGGTCAAAAATTATGAAAAGTTTACGTATCCAGATACTAAGATTGCCCGCTCATCTCGAGTGTGACTTTATTTGTTCATTGTATCATATCCTTTTACTCTCTGACTGTACCTCTCAGCTTGCTTGCTTGGGGCTCTTCAGCAGTGTACAAAGCAATAGTGCCATTCTATGGAAGAAGAGAGTTATTTTTGTTTTCATTATTATTAGTGAAAGTGGCCAAAATCTGTTGACAAACACTGATCTAAATTGTGGGCTCTATGAGAGGACAAATCTTACTGTAACCTCATAAAACCACATCCATTTTGAAAAGAGATCATATGTGCTAAAGCAGCTCTGCAATAGAATACTAGTGAGAAGTCCAAATAAAAGCAGGTTGGGCTTGTAGTTAACACATCAAAAAACAATTAACAACTTTATTGCCTTTTCAGTTGCTTAATACTTACAGTGAATCTGGCTCTATGCTAAGGCTAATCAAAGTCTTATAGAGCCAGTCTTAAGATGGGAACAGGTTGCATTTTTTTTTGCAAGCCTGCATACATTTGCTCTCTTTAATGCTGGGGACCAACTTGGAAAAGAAAGCAGGAGGAAGAAAATTTCTCGTTCCAGGTGTGTACAACAGAGTATGTCTAAAAGGGAAATGAATGTTATGTATTTTATTTCTAGTGACAATTTATGTCAGCAATAAATTTACCATTTTAGAAGCTTCGGGTAGTTTTTGTCTTAGTTTCTGATTTGTGTCTGCAAGTTGCTATAGGTAATATATATATAAAAATATAAAACAGAGGGGGGGCAAATGAAGGAGAGAGCTGGTAATATCTGAAGTAACTCAGCAAGAATTATATGGAAAGTCTGACAATTATGCTGAATTTCATTTAGGAATTTTAATGAAGGCTAACTGAAAATGCACTTTTTTGTCCAGTTCCTGCTTAATCACCTGATGACTTTGATTAAGAAGCAGTGCTGAGATCAGACGTAGCATGAATTTTACTTTGAGGAGTTAAAAATCTCGTTGCTGTGTTCTACAGCTTCCTTAATTCGTGTTTCTTTATATTGTATATTTTGATACGCCAAAAATAGGGTGTTTTTTAGCAGTTGCACTAATTAGCAGGTAGAGAGTAGCACACTCAGCAAAAAACAGGTGGAAGGCTTCATAAACGTGTGAGGTATTGAAGGATTTTTGTCTTATTAAATAAACTCTGCCAACTCTCATTTTCAGTGAAGATTGAATGCATTTTTTCTATATGTAAAATATTCCAATATATTAACTAATTTTATGTATTACAGTTGTACTCGTTAAACGTTTCAGACCAACTTGTTTATTAGTTTGGACAAAGTGTATTCAGAGACCTTTAATTTAGAAAATAAAATTAATACTGAGCCAACAATAAATCAATTAATAAGCAACTATAGGATAAGGAAAACAATTATTTTGTATGCTTTAGACAAGATTTTGGCCTTCTATATTTGAATGTGAATTGAGAGAAGTTAATTTACTTACTTTGAAGGAGCTTAGTTTAAGGTGTTTAGCTGGAATGTAATTAGACTGGTATTTCAGAGTCTTTTGCTGGTTGCTATTCTTGCTTTGCTGCTTTTCATCTTACACTGGAGAGAACTTTATGTATGTGTTGTATATTATACATAATGGTTTAAATTACGTCGATGTATAATTTAACTGTATCAAGTACTTACACTAATGATCATCATGTAGAAATTTGAACCAAGTACTGTTTTAGGATTGGTGTGGTCTTGTATCAGGTCTGGATTTAGTCTAATAAATGTAAATGTAATAGAGAACCAGGGCAGAAAACCTTTTGCATTAATAAGCTGCTTTTAGATTTGAACATTTGAGAGCTTGAATTATATGTTTAACCTCCTACACTTTGCATGAGTCAGAAGTGTTTTACTGTAATGTAAATCTTTTGCATAAAGTAATTATCTTCCCACTCTGATAGGCAAATTTATATTAACTTGAAGTCTGAGAGATGTGAATAAAGTATCCACCTACCTGCTAAGTCTAGTCTACATGTGAACAGAAAAAAGAGGCATTCATCAATAGTTTTGTAACACTGCGGTTCTTTGACCTCTCTTTCTTATGTTGTTGAATGCTGCTATCAAATGTTAAGACTGAAATGCAAAGCAAGTTAAAGACTTAAATACATAAAAAGGAAATAATAATTCTACCCAGGTTTCCATAATGCACCATGAAGTCCACCAATTTAAAGGTTAAAAGTAAGCTTGAATATGAAAAAAACAAGAGAAAGATGTAGCGCAAGTAAAATTCGATATTTAGGAAATGCTATGTCACCTACTTTTACTGCATGATTCTCCCCTCTTTTTTTCTTACCTTAAGAGCATCCATGGTTTAGTGTTACATGTGTAGCATATGATGTATGTTTCCTCGCATGTCCTATAGATGAATTATTTTTTCTTCCAGGATTTAATGCATCATGAGAACAGGAGGCAATATGTAAAATATTTGCAGTATAGCAAGTACTCAACTTTATGCCATTCAGCTTCATCAGATTTTCCATGTATGTTGATTAAGTGAAAAAGAGATGACCTGTTTCTACTGCAGGAAAGACTTAAAAGAGTTTAATAGTGAAGCAGCAGTCATTCACCAGCAGCTCTCTGTCTGCATGCTGAATATGTCATCAATAATGCATAAGATAACATCTCTAGGTTGAAAGAACAGTGGGATAGGCTTCAATTTTGCTTAATAGAGCATCATACACAAACGAGACAGTGATACCCGAAGCACTGACAGGATCCATTACGTGAAAACGTATACAACTTTTAGTTGGAAGTGTTGTGTAAACTTGACAACACTTCTACTTTTTTCTTTCTACACTCTGATTTCTGTTGCACTGAGATGAATATTATTTTTCCCTATTTTCAGAGGGTGATGAGACGGGAGTGATGGATAGTCTGCTTGAAGCTTTGCAGTCAGGAGCAGCATTTAGAGATCGCAGGAAACGAACACCAAGACCACAAGGTAAGCTGCTTTCTAAAAACTTCTAGTTATGAACTGAGTGGGCAAAAGTTCTTTTGAAAAGATTTACCAACAATTTTCACTGAAAAACGTTGAGCTACTGTTGGTCTTTGAGCTACTTTGAAAACTGAGTGTGCTCTTTTTGATCGTGGTTTTTTAACATGATAGTTCTATCTTCAGGTAACTCTTAAGATACGACAAGGGTTCCTATTGTGGTTGAAATGGCATTTAAAACATTGCTGCACAAAGTATGTTTGTCCTAATCTTTAAAACCATAGGTATAGCTAATTTATTGTATGTGACGCTGGGAAAAAAATTAGCTTCATACTCCAATAAGCGTTTGGGTGTAGTCTAATAGTCTTTTCAAGCACTGGTCTTAGGTATTTTCTGGTTTGTTTGGAATCTATAGTGTGTGTAGTCATAAAAGTCAAGTTACAACAAAGTAGCTTTACTTTCTTGAGGGAGATGATAGTATTGTATTGAATTTAGTCTAATTTACTGATTTAGCCTGAGCAATTATTGCTTTTTCCAAATTTGGTTTTGGGACAATTTTAGAAAAGCCGAAGCAACTGCAGTGCTTCTTCTCTTCACTTTTCTGCTTACGGTATGCCAGTTGCATTCAGTTTGGGAACTACATTTACATGGTAGTATATTGTATTTTGCAATTTTTCATTTAAAACGTGTCTTACAGTAAAAAATACAGCTTTACAGTCAAAAAATTATAGTTACTTGGCATAAAATCAAAAGCTCATGTTGGATATGTGCTACTAAAGGTTGGCAAAATGGAGTTATTTTGCTTTATAAATAAGCCATGTATTTCTACCTTATCCTCAGTGAGCTAGAGTTAGATTCATGTTGGTTGATTTTTATTTTTTTTTTAAAGATGAACAGAAGACTAAAGGCAAATCCTACTACACTTTTCCATCTAGTTAGCAAAGATGGTATATAATTATGTTTAATTTTCTGTATGTCTGAAAAAAAGAAAAAGTTACATAATTTGTTCATAGTAGGAAATGAATTCTGCTACAGTTCCAGTATCATTCTTAATTCAGAGCTTGTTTCTGCTCTCAGATCAGAACTGAAAGAACTCCTCGATCAAAATGTACTTTTATATGTATCTTGAGAAATATCAATGTGAGAGATGGTCTCTTTGTTTTGTGGCTTGAGGAGAGATTTGTCACCTGGTCGTGACAAAGAAAAACTTCCCGGGGACCAGAGGAGATGGCACAAATTCTGCTACAGCTGAGAAAGCCAAGGACATGACTGAATCCAGGTCCAAAACCAGTGACTCCTCTGCAAAAATAGGGAGCAGAGCTAATTGAAAATCCCTTTTACTTCTCTTCTGTTTCATATAATCACTTTGACTTCTGTGTGTTTGAAATGTAATATTTTATTGGGAGCTGGCTTTTAAATTTAAGGAGTTGATTGTCTGTGGGCAACTTCCTATGAGAAAAGATCTAGGTAATCCATTTCTAAGCTCTGGCCAACTGTTGGTCTTCTCTTAAGTGAATAAGACCATTTTGTAAAGTTTTCAGGGTGTAGTGAAAAATTTAGACAAGAGGCAGTAAATGTTAGTCCCAGTAAGTATCTGATTTAAACTATTATGTAAATTTTCTCATGTGATTTAGGAACATCCATGACATTTAGTGCTGTCTACAAACAGAAGACACTTAAAAATACAGCTGTGACATCTCTGAGCAGTGAATTGTAGCATTAAAAAAGCAGGGACTGTGTTTACAAGCTTCCAAATCTGTCCTTAAAAAATGGAAGAGACAATGACATTTTTGACATTGGTACCATCAGTAGACTCCCAGTGTTCTGGAGAGTTTCATCTGGTGAGATTTTAGTAAGTGGTTAGCTCCATGCCTCTTCTGGTTCAGTGGAAGGAAGAAAAAGTAAATAAAAACTCCTGAAAGAGGAAGTAGGGGGGTTACTGGGCTTGCTGGGTCATTTGGTTGTGATCATATGGCAAATGGTATAATACTGTGTATACATGATGCACAACGTAGGAGTTGTTGCATGATGCGCTCTGTAATCAGCATGTTTTCTTAATGGATAGTGAAAAAAAGATGTGCTGCTATTTTTGAAGTTAGACTTGTCCAGCAAAGTTTTGAGCTTGAACCTTTTGTCTTGGTAGCTGTCCTGGTCTGAGAAGAAAAAATTGTTGGTGTCTGCCTGTTTGGACACAGATTTCATTTTTGTGTGTCATTTATGGCTGGTAGTTTAGATCTAGTGAGGAGAAAAAAATGATGTGGGCTTGCTTGCCTTTTGCAGTTTCATTAATTACTCGGTAAGAAGTAGCCCCTACAGAAAAGCTAAAAGCAAAACAAACTAAAAAACCCATAAACTTCTGAGAAAATGCTCGGCAGTACAGTAGATTAATTTATGTATGTTTTCAACTACATGCTCTAGACCTGTCTTGAGCATGTCTATGAACTTGCTTATCCTGTTTGCACCTACTCAGCATGAAAATGAAAACTGTAAAAAGTTACAATCCTCTCAGCGGTTACAACCAGTAGGCCATGAAAACTTTGGCTTTCATTGTATTTTCTTCCAGTGGTTTCACAGAGTGAATTTAACTCAGAGGAGCAATCTGTAGCATCATTACTAGTGGCATTCTTGATCAGTTTAGCTGAACAAAAGTATCCCAAACCTGCAACTTTGCAAAAGAAAAACCTCTCTAATGGTGTGTGTTTGCTGCTAGCTTTTGGGGGAAGTAGTTTGGACCTAGGAGGGGTCATTTCATGTGGATAATGGAGCTCCGGTTACTGTAGACTTACAACTACCCCAGAAGAGTATCATTCTACCAAAGATACCTGTTTAATTAGCTTTTTTCAGAGATTGCTGGTTTACCTTGTAGCATATATTTGTGCTCGCATGGTCATGTCTTCAAACTGTTTAAAGAGTAAGAGACAGAGTGACTGGGTAAGAGATGGAGAAAGAAAAGGAACGGTACTCTGCTTGTCTAGAATGGCAGCCCTATGCAGGGGAAATGACTCAATATTGCAGTTTTCTTACTGTGCAGAAAAATTTGGTGATACGCAAAGGTAGGTTTGGAAAAGTGAAACTCTAAAGTGTGTTTAACTGCATTGTTAATGTTTGTTTATAAATGAAAAGCTAAACTTGAATGGGTTGCATTGTAACTATAGACATTGCCAGTTAAAAATCTTTTTGTTATCAGATGTTGGAAGTAATAATAAAAAAAATCCTGTCCTCCTCCCCCAGTTTTTCATTTCATTGTACTCTTATGTATTCTTTGTTATGTGGACTTTTCTGTGAGAAAGAAGTTTCTGTGTGGTTTCTCTTACTTAAGCTTATTACTGTATCTTTACTGTTTCTAGCTACTGGATGTTAAGTAGAGAGTTTATTTTTTTCAGTAGCTTGATGTGCTTATAGAGGCTATAAAAGAATAATTAGAAATTAGTTCCTAGTAATGTTGCTTCATCTTCAAAAAATAAACTCGCTTTTTGCAAGTTTGCTAATGTTGGAATGAAAGTATAATGAATAACGGCATTAGGTGGCATTCATCACAGGGTACCAGTTTAACATGTGTGTCCAGCACTGCTGCTGTAACAGTTACCCCTGACCTTTTTTCTGACCTTGGGGTATGATATGTATTAAAGAAGACGGATTCAAGAATATTTTCTCTTTAATATTAGTTTAAGCAAATTTCTGCACAGAGCTAATGTTCTGTTACGGTTTTTTCTCTTAAACTGCTAATTTTTTTGCCATGGAATTTAAGTTGAATTTTTTGAGATATCTTAACAAGTGCCCTCTCTTATTTATCCAAACTGTTGCAACTGCAGTGGTAATATGTGTTGTTATTTCTGCAGTCTTTCACTACTGAGAAAGCATTGCTGCAAGGAATATGCACGTAGGTTCTTTCTGCTTTAGATTTCAGTGTAAAGTATATTTATCAAGTATTTAATGTGGTTTCCTAGTACACATGTTTTGAACTATTTTTTAATCCATCCATCAAAATCAAATCAATATAGTGAGATGGATAGTAGTGACAATTTCGGAACTTCAGAGTTTTATTGAGAATTGCTGTACTGTCATTACTATCTTCACATTAGCAGTACACCTTGAGACAAAGGATGAATCTCCCTTGCTCAGTTTCAGCATCTAATTTGAATCTTTTATGCAAGTCATCTGAAGTGCTGCCACCACTTGTTTAGTTTTGTTAAGATGAAAAGGAGTTAAGGCAATGGATGATTACTGCTTTTTAATGACTTCTGATAATTTCCTGATGACATTCAGAACTTCCTTTGATTTAAAATATGCTTTTTTAAATAAAATAAAAAGCAGGTGGATATTTTATATCGAAGTTTATTAAAATTCTGATAGAAATGTTACAATGTTAGGAATTTTGGGTCTTCTGCTTGAAAACATAGTTTAAAATTAAAAGGCTGAATTTGTTTTTACCTTTGCAGTGATTTTATTAAATAAATTCTTGAGAGTTAGTTGGGTTTCTGGGTGCAGAATCCTTATTTACCTAAAACACATACAAATCAGTGAAAGGACATCTGCCTTCCTGAAAGCATTGTGAGTCATTTTGTAAATAAACTGATTTTTAACATGTTACATTGTTTTGTGAATTGATGAGAAGATTTATCAGTGTTAAAATCCAAAAATATCGTAGGTGCACTTTGAACACCTCAGGTTTTGTGCTTACCTAAAATGAGCGTTTGCCATCTTCCTGTTGAATAGTGTGTCATCTTCTTTACCATTAAGTATGCAGGTTTTTTGCTTACAGTCAGGAATAGTGGACTAAAGAGACTTACATGTCTGATCTAAGTGCTCTGAAATTATCACAACTATAATAGCAAGAACTAAACAAGGATCTCTAATAATAAATCTACTGGTTTTGCCATCAAGGCATTATCGTGAGATTTAAGTTTACTTTTATTGCTAAATATAAATATGGGCTGTATAGGGAAAATCTATTTATAGTACAATTCAAATCAAGTCTTAGCAAATTACTTTAGTCCAGAGAGCTCCATAAACAGTCCCAAAGCTATTTAAAAATAGGTATTTGTGGTGTAATCTGTTTTTACTGTGTATGCATTTTGGCTGATGATTTTTGTAATTAAAGGAGTAATATTAGATAATATATTATTCTGGTGCCTTAGCATAAAAGCAACAGCTGTAGCATGTGGAGTTTTTACTTGGCATTTCACAGAAATTCTACAAGCAGAGTGAAGGATAAATGGTGAGAAAGGGAGGGGGGAAGGAATTAAAGCAGACTTTAACCTTCAGTCTGCTTAGACTGGACTCTCCAGGTTTTTAGATGGACGGCACCCTTCAGCATGAAGGGAATTAAGAGGCTTTGAAAACACCTCATGACCAATAAGCATATGGACACAAAGACAAAAATTCAAGTATTCTATACATTTGAATAATTGTATTCACCGGTGTCATTGTGTTAATTACCATTCTCAAGAGCAAGTACTAAAGATTGAGGTAGTTGTCTTTCAAATTGATTCTCTGATCTTGTTATGCATGAGATTGTTCACACGTTTCCATAGAGTGTGTAAAGGACTTACAAATGCTTAGTAAACTAGAGAGACCTAGAGAAGTGAAATTGTGAATGCTAGACTTTGCATATATTGTTGATGCTTTGTCTAGTTCAAAGTTATTACTTGCTATTTTACTTTTTCTTTTTAGCTGAGGCAATAATTTTGTCTGAATAAATATGTTTATGCCATTGCCATTTCATGGCATGTTCTTAAAAATGTCCTTCAAAAAGATGGTGCTATATAATTGTTACTAATTATAGCTGAGTCTGTCATTAATCTAAAGCATTCGATAACTTACGCAAGGCTAAGGAAAGCTATGTGCCCCTTAGTTTCGTTAGAATAAGTGCTCCAAAAAGCATTTCAGCATAGTATGAAAATTATCCACTGTAAATTGTTCTATGTAGTATCAGAACATTTTTCAAGTTAATCAAGAAAATAAGTTAAAAAGCATTAAGTAGTGTCCATCTTTTTTGGCCTTTTAGGAATCTTGAAATTATATTTGCATATAAGTTTTCTTGGGGCCTAGCATGGAATGTTGCATTATAATTACAGCGGAACTAGAAAAATGTCTCTGCAGTATTCCTACTTAATGCATTTTTGTGTAAAAAAAATACATGGAAAGAAAAAAGTTGAAATATTCAAACCAGATAGAACTGTGCAGTTCTCTGTTAGCTAGGGAAACATTCAGACTACTGATGTGCACTGGGGGAGAATACAACATCACTTTCAATTCAGGAAAGAGTCATATGCAATGTGTAATACTCTAAAACATGGCGTCATGTTCTGTCAGTACAGTGTTTAAAGGGGAAAAATGAGCTTATAAGAAATCTAAAATGTTGCTCTGTATGTATTTATAAAATCAGATGGAGTTTCTTATTTTTCAGTTGATGGAATCATTCTGGATAATGAGTTTGTTTAATCTAAACAGAGCGAAAGCCCTTATGGAGGGGCAAATGTCAGGGCGAGGGGCAGAAGTGTCTAGAATAGGTGCTGTTGTGTATAACTGCAGCAATTACAAGACATGCTGGATGCTGTGTTTGTTACAGACCCTGGGCAGTTGCTGCATATTGCATTCTTTTCCCCTCTGGAGCATCTTGCTAAGTATCTTGCTTATTTCTTGCAGAGAAAGGGTAATCTTGGTTTATTTATGTTCAGCTTGTTTCTTGCATACCTTGTTGAGATTCATTATATGGTGGGTTCAGTGATGTCTTTGTAATGGCCACCTTCAGCAGTTGCCTGAATGTCTTTTTTGATGTCAGCTGAGAGTAATTTGAGGATATTACTATTTTTCTTCTCAAAAGTTTTGCCAACAGGGAAAAAACTTTTTTTTTCCTTCTTAGTTTTTTGTTCTACATAGCAATCTGTAGATGAAGTTTTGGGAGAGCTGAGCAGTTTAGGTGTATTAATCCCTTATAAACACTTGTTTGTCGACAATTTATTGTGTGACTTGTTTATCTTCTGATGGAAATAATCTGTAAGTTATAGGATACTGGTCAAGGTTCAATGTTCCTATTAAGCTTTGCATGCAAAAGAGCAATTTTTAATGCATTTTTAGCATACTGTAATGAATGATTAAGCTACTGAACTGGAGAGTACTATGGCAAGTACAAGATTGAAGAATGGATGTCAATGATCGACAATAGAAAAGACCATGAAACAGAAGAGTTTGCCTGTGACGAAGTAGAATAGTTTAGCTGAGGAAGCAAACTAGTCTTAATTAGAGTTATAGATAAGACTTTATATGATCTGTGGGTTGGGTTTTTTTCCCTAGGCTTAAACTTTTGCTATTATGATGATGTTAATTAGAGGCATACTACCAATAAATAAACTTGGATCTTTATAGCTTATTTTAAGTGTAAAATTTTACCAATTTTGCAGTATAGATTTTTGTAATAACAGTTTGGCCTGAATTGGATTACTTCTATTCTTCTAGGAATTTTGGACAATTTAATTTTTGGAATGTATTGTGTGTGTTGACAAGTTGTTGGCTAGTTTTATACGATGATTTTTTTGCATCTTTCTCCAAACCATCTTTGGCCGTTCATTCATAATACATTGGGCTTAAAAGACTACAGGTCTGATTTTGCATGGCAATGTGCTTTGTCAGATTACATTTCCTTCTGTTGTGCTGCAGGCAAGTTTAAATTTCAGGGAGCATATTGAGACCTGGTCAGTCAACATTTTGAACACAACTCATGTCAGTATCTCCATTACATTTCTGAAACTGTAGCACAGGTGGTCCTTGTAATTACTGCACATTATTGCCTCAACAGGATGTTGCTGAGCTGTTACCTTAGTAATATATGTAATTCCAAAATTGTTCTCACATTGTAAAAACTATTTGTGCTCGTTAATTGTAATACATTTGTATTGCTAGATTGTTTCAGTTCGAATACTCTTATATTTTAAAGGATGCTGCATTTAGGGTGACGTTACTTTTAATGTTGAAGAAAACCAGATATTGATGAGGTAGATTAGTAATAATTCTAATCGTGATATATTTTGGTTAATTCTAATTCTAAAGCCTACAATGATCTATATTCTGTAAAAAATAAGACACTGACCTCGAAGGAGTTATTTTTGCTTAGTCCTTTTCAAAACATACTGCAGAAGATAACCTCTTATGTGATTCTTGTCTTTGTCTCAGTAGAAGATCTCTGCATACTCCACTCTGGATTTTTTTTTTTTCTTTTTTTTTTCTTTTTAGGGAAAAGTGACATAGGCTTTAAGATTTCGTGAGAATATTATAAGTAGTGTATTTATCATTGTGTGCATTAGCTCATTCTCTTTTACCCTCTCATGGAAGTATATAACATCATAATGTTGTTATTTAAAAACCAAATGCATACTGTACAGTGTCTTCCAGATGGATATCTAAAAATACATGAGATACTAGAGTTCTTCAAATTAGATCTATATTATGTTTCTTCTCATTTTCTCTGTGACTGCTATTTTTCTTTCATTTTCTGTTAATGCATTAGGTATTCCTTCTGTTGTTGAAGAGGATTCTACTTAAATAATTATGTAAGGTATATAAAATTGTACAACGGTGTCTGTGTGCCTGTAACTCCATGAATATATTACCAGAGCAGAATATCAGACTTTCTGCTTTTTTTCCTATAATTTAAGTTACAAAGGAAAATAGACATATCACACGGAAATATGGAAAATGTTCAGTTATTGTCAGGATTATTTTAATTTTAAAGTTAACAGATTTCTAAACATAATAGAGGGGAAAACCAATCCTACTGACAGCATTCCCACAGGAGCTTATCTTCCTCAAGTGTTTACAGTGAGGTTTTTTGGAGACTTTGGAACTACAGTGATATCATTGGTAGCTTATGGTATAAAGCCCAAGGCAAAACTTCACCACTTATCAGGGGATGTGTGTGAAGGCTCTTGGGCTGAAAGGTTCCTTAGGTCACTTTGCAGAAGCTGTCAGTCAGACTAAGCAGACAAGAGAAAGTATTTGATTTTTTTTCTCAGTAAAAGAGAAATCCAACTTGAAGGGGGTACAGCATTACCAAATTACGTAGCTTTCAACTCTGCAAGAATTACGGATAAAATTGAATTGGATGGAGGACACAAAAGGTCCTTATGCATAGTTTCGGTATTGATTTGAGAACAAAACTAAATTTCACCATTTCTGTGAGCTGATTAAGATGTAGCAAGGTGTTGAATCAGCTATTTGGAAATAAATTAATGATTTCCTTACCAAAAAATCCCCAAATATATATAATGATTTACTCCTGAAAAAAATACTTTATCGCTTATGTCAGTCATTCCAAAGATGCTTCATAATTTCTTTGTGTGTAAACACTACTCATTACAATGTGGCTTTGACAAAAGCATATTTTACTTTTAAATCTTCTTTATTAGAGTGAAAACCTTAAAGGGGGAATTACTGAAACTTTAATTTCTTTTCCTAGTGGACAGCCATTGTGAAGGAAGCTAGAATTATGTTTATTGTGTCTTTTGAATACTTATTTTCTGTTGATATAATAGAGTCTGTCACTAAGAAATATACGTTCAGAACAAGGTGATGTCTCTCCACTGAAGGCAGTCATGATTTTCTTTTAAAGCAGTAGCAATGCATCATCTAAGTGAACAGAGTTTGAATCTATTTCTGTGTTGTGCTTAAAATTATTTAAAAAAACTTTTTAAAATGCATTGCTAAAGAAAGGGAAAGTTTTTTCTGTGCCCTGCAATTCAAGAAGAGTGTGAAGGTCTCGAGAGGGCAACCCAGCTGGTGACAGGGCTGAGAGGAATGTCCCAGGAGGAGCGGTTGAGGGCTCTGGGCTTGTCTAGTTGGGAGAGAAGGTGGCTGAGGGGCGACCTGGTGGGCTCTGCAGCTTCCTGAAGAGGGGACATGGAGAAGAGGGATGCTGAGCTCTTCTCCCTGGGATCCAGACACAAGACGCCAGAGGAGGTTTAGACTGAATGTTAGGAAGTGTTTCTTACCAAGAGAGTGCTCAGACTCTGGAACAGGCTTCCTAGAGAGGAGGGTTTAAGGGGCATTTGGACAATGCCCTCAGTATCGTGCTTTAACTTAATCAGCCCTAAATTGGTCCAGCAGTTTGACTAAATGATTGTTGTAGGTCCAACTGAAACTGAAATACTCTATTGTGTTCTATTTATGTAGCAGTGAGGGGAGAAAATTTAAGGGTATGTATAAGCTTTTAAAAAGCTGTTTTAGCAGTTTGCTGGAATTGCATTGCTGTTAAAGCTTCTATTTTTTGAAAAGTAGTTGAAATGATGAAACATGCAAAAACAAAGCAATCTAATGGAACATAAAACCCGTAGAGAAATTGTTCTTCATTGTGTGGAGATAAAGTCCAAGGTCTGCAAAAATTTCTGTAATTCTGACCACATAAAGTATAATGGTGGGTAAAATTATATCAGGAGAGAGAAAAAGATAAAAATATTTTGTTCTTGATTGAGTTTCAGTTGTCAGCTGTTGAAGACATATTATGAAGACCTGATGTGCCACACAAGTTCATGTATGGGTGAGCCTGTAGATAGGGACTGATGTAAATCCATAGCTGGCCTTGTCATTTGATATTAAGGCCATGCATTTGCAAATGGCACCTGTGTATTTAAATATCTACTGAAACATTTATTTTTTACCATATGGGGGTAAGACTGTGTGTGTGAGAAGGAGTGCACATGCGCATATGTACAGATTTGCTGGTAACACTATCCTGAACAGCTTCAATACGCTATAGTAGGTTGGGGTTTTGTTTGTCTTCCAGAATAGCATAAATGATGTGGGGTTTTGCTTTGCTGGCATATCACAGGAACATTTAATGTTTAGAGAGCTTTCTGAAATTGTCTGTATGACTCTTTTTTGCACTGAAGCTTCACATAATACCAAGATTGTTTTTGAATTATCATTGATAGTTTTCTAGATACAGGTCATTAAATGCCATCCTTTGTAGGTTTTGTTCTGCTGCAGAATTTTGGCAAATAAGGCTCTGTAATTTCCTGTGATTGTTTCGTACTTGCTTTGTCTATATAGCTGCAGTATTATTTTCTTTCGGGATGAATACAATAAGTTCTCATAAATAAAAGTAAAACTTAACATTAAACAAATTATTATAGGGCAGGGAAGATGACTGCCAAAACATAAAGCACCTTGTGTTTCTCACCAGGCAATTGCTCATGTTCTATTTGAAATCTCTTAGAGCACCACATTTATTATGCTGACTTACAGGCAATTCTTCTCTTGCTTGTAGTTCAGTGCCTGATTTTGGGAGTGCATTTTGCCCTCCAGATGTCAGAAGTAACATCGTCAATACAATTTTCAATTCTCTTACGTGTCTGGCATCCCTGACTTGGAAAAAATCTGTTGATGTTTTCAGGAAAGCAAAGCTTGAAATTGTCAAGAGTCTAGTAACTAGAGAGAAAATTTCATTATTTTTTTTAATGTAAAAAAAAATAAAATATGGTTCACGCACACACCTCCAACCCAGCAGAACCCCCAAAAATCTTCATTTATTGCCTTCACCTGTAGGTGTCATCTGGCCTGTGTAGTCATGAATATAGATGTTAGCAAACGCAAGATGATAATTGCAACATGACAAAAATAGTCTAGAATCTATTCAGATTTTGATGTGTCTTGGAATTTTCCATGTGCCCAAAATGTCTCCCATGCCGTGGAGTATTGAAGAGGAGAAAAATCAATGTAAGCTTGGATATTCATGTCTTCTGGGTTAAAGATGGTCATGTAGCATGGAAAAACTTTGAAATGTCTGAGAATATAATGCAAAGGTTTATGCCAAATTCTTTCCCCACTGGCTGTCTTTAACGTGTGGCCAGCAGGCCACAGGAGGTGATTCTGCCTCTACTCTGTGATCATCAGACCCCATCTGGAGTACTGTGTCTGGCTCTGGAGTCCTCAACATAGAAATGACATAGACCTGTTGGAATGGGTCCAGGAGAGGGCCACAAAGATGATCAGAGGGATGGAGCACATCCCCTGTGAGGACAGGCTGAGAGAGTTCGGCTTGTTCAGGCTGGAGAAGAGAAGGCTCTAGGGAGACCTTATAACAGCCTGTCAATATCTGAAGGGAGCCTACAGGAGAGCTGGGAAGGGACTCTGTGTCAGGAAGTGTAGTGACAGGACAAGGGGTAATAGTTTTAAATTGAAGAGGGGAGATTTAGATTAGATACGAGAGAGAAATTTTTTTTACAGGTTGCCCAGAGAAGCTGTGGCTGCCCCATCCATGGAGGGGTTCAAGGCCAGGCTGGATGGGGCTTTGAGCAACCTGCTCTAGTGAGAGGTGTCCCTGCCCATGTCAGGGGAGTTGGAACTTGATGGTCTTCGAGGTTCCTTCCAACTCTAACTATTCTATGATTCTGTGATGCGTACTGGAGAAATTAGTCTAATGCTGCCAAAAGATTAAAACATTCCAGAAAGGAAAATGGTGCAAGAGGATTCTTCAGGTATCACTAAAGCATCGTTCTAAGGGACAAGTTCTTGCAAAATATTGATAATAAGGCAATGTTACTCTCAGAATTACATATGTAGAATGTATAAAACCTGTGAAAGTATCTGTGGATTTTAATTGCACCTTCTCATCTTTCAGTAGGATTGCCATAACTTCAGACTGCTAAGGACTTTTAACAAGTTTGTTTTAAAACAAACCTATTAAGGATAGTGGGTAGAGTACACTTGGAAAATATTGATAGAACAGTTTGTAGCTTTGAGCAAAAAATACTTTTGTAGGTCTTTGGACTCTCAGAATTTGAATATGACACAGCTTATTTTAACTGAAAGTAGGAGCTTTCCTTAAAATGTGATTTTATTTTTTTCTTTGAAGGATTAAGGAGGAATAAATGACAAAAATAGTAGAATAAATGACAAAAAGCAGAATTAGACTTCCTAAAACTACAACTGTACAACACTTTTTGGCAGGTCTTTTAAATTTAGGCCACAAGACTGTGCCAGGTTTGTGAATATAACTTTATTGGTGTTATAAGGAGTGCTATGAATCCAGATGCATGTTGGTAAAAGGGCTTCTTCTGCTTCAGTGACATATTTCATGTTCCATTATTCTGTTTATAGAATAGGAAGATGTATTCCTTCCTAAAACATGATTTTTGCTTGTAAGTGAAAAAATATTTTAATCTCAGTAGAAGCAATCTGAAAAAAAGAAAAAAAATTGCAGCTCTATCTATTAACAAGTTGCATTTAATACAGAAAAGAGGAGCACTGTAGATCAAATGTGTAATTGTTTTAATTTTGTAGGAATGTTTAGAAGTAGTTGAAATTCTGAACTCAATTATTTCATTACAAGAACAGTGACAAATAGCAACTGAATCAGAACAGAAGTTCTGTTTAAAAAAAAGCTTGGAAAAAAGCTAATCTTCTGTCTAGAAATCAAATTAACAACTGGTGTTCTGTAATGATTACATCAGAAATTACAGCAGAGAGTGTTGTGGTTTATCTTGTTAAAAATGAGCTCAGAAATGTCAGAAATTTGGTGGCTGTACTGATGTAGGTGGTGAAGTTTTGTGATCTTTAGTGATAGTAAACAGCAACAGTAGAACTAGGTACTTGAAAGACAAGTGTTGTCAAGCAAATGCATCATTATCTGTTGAAGACAAGTATGTGTGTATGAAATTGTGATACTTAATACAGGAGTGACCCTAGTGCTCCTACCTGTGATTCACTTTTAGAATTCTTTTGGCTAGTAGGAGAAACAAGGTCCTCCCTACCTTGAAAAGATATTATTTTTCTCTGAAATGCATAGAGAACTGGAGGCTGCATATTCTTGCTCCTTCTTTCTGTACTCTTTCCAAAGAAACAAATACTAATCTATTAAGAGCAGATACAGAACTCTTAAACTGGACAAATACTCTCCCATCACATTTTTTGTTTCAAGTGCAATCTTGAAGCTTTCTCTGCTTTACCGGAAAGCAGCTCCACCCCTACTGTATTGTATCTCCAGTTATTTATGAGTCCCTATTTCATGAGTCAGGGAAGGAAGGAGAACATTCAGAGAAGTCCAGGACAGAGTTCTAACAACAACTCTCCCATGGTTACCAAGCACAGAAGGCTTCTTTAATATCTCTTGCATTTGTTGTGTATTTCCTGTTCCAACCAAAACACTTTTATGCCACTGTTAACTGAAAGATAAACGTGTTTTTCTTTCTTAAAAATTATTTTTGTATTCTCCAAAATTGTTTATGTGATTGTGATCTATAGAATTTTTTTTAACCAGATTTATCTTATAGGTTCAAATATCTGTATAATGTACTTCAAGGAAATTACTGTTCCCCAATAATTTTTTTGTGAACTTAGAACTTGATATAAAATACTAGAAGTACGGGAGAATAAGATGTGTATAGGACTATGTAACTGTTTCATTTCCACTTTAAACTCTAGTGGAGTGAGCTTTTCTGTATGTGTGTATATATATACACACATTATTGTGTATATACGCAAAAGGGTTTTTTTAATGTCTTCTTTAAAAAGGGTTTCATCTTGAACAATTAGGATTAAAAGGTTGCATTTGCTGTTTTTTCAGTGAAAATTTTCAGAAGAATTCTCGTAATACTTGCTTTCACTATCTGTATTTCAAGTTAAGTATATGTAGTATGGTTTCTGGATTTAGCCTTTTGAAAATTATACAATACGAACTTACTGTAACGAGGGCTAATTAGTTAAAGTTCACTGAGTTTAGCTAAACATGCAGTGTTTGATTTAGAGAGATAAATCAGTGGTCTGTCAACCTTTTCAGACATAATCCTGCTTTCAACATTATCTGACAGGTAGTCAGCACGTCAGGCCTGAGGATGTGCCCCCAAGCAGCTCATCTCTTCACTCTTGACTAGTTATTTATCTTATGAAGCATAATTCACAACTGGCATATGGAAAGTGGGGAGGACCAAAGGAGATGTTCTGAGCCCTGCCTTTCCATCTTTCATGCAGTATGAAGTGGTTTGTAGATTTGACTGCAACTCACATATGTGTGTTTGAGGATTTTGTTTCCATGGCAGAACACACCCAATGTTTTGGTTAATGTGAGTATTTCTTAAGGCTTTGTATACTGAAATAAGTACATTTAACTGTGCTTTGTTACCAATAATTTTCTGCAAGAAATCAAGAAATTTATTACAAGCATTTTTTAACATTTTGCATTTTCAGAATATTGCAAAATTCAGAAATAAAATCTTAAAAATGTCTTCACAAGAGACATATTAGCACTTTTTAGTTAAATAACTTTTTTGATTCAGCTAATAATCTAAGGTATCTGTAGATTCTATTTGCGAGGAAAATGATGAGTTATTTCTAATTACCTATTGTTGCTGCAAGCATACAGAAGAATGAATATAAATTAATCATTTACCTAAGACTGTTGTCCATTGGTAGATGTAAGTCATTGAAACTAGGGTATGTGGTCTTCAAGTTCATGTGCTGATGGATGCAACATGCATCCATCATTTGATGAAAACTGCTTTTTTGAGAGAGCGTTGAAGTACCCAGCAGCAAACACTTTTTTCATTAAGCTGCTCACATAGTTTAATTCAGGAAAAACTTGCTCCTTGGCCATAGAAGAGAACTAGGTGCTTAAAAAAAAAACCCAGAAGGACCCACAGATATTGTCTTTAACTGCACAGAATTTCCCACCAATTCATTGTAGAAGTTTTCACTTCAATCAGAAGGAATGCGAGGGAAGAACCATTATAGTTTAAGGAGAAAAAGACCTTGCCTGCGTCCTGGTTTATAATTAAAATTAATTTTAAGCAAGTGAATAACTGATCTGAATAACTTGTACTAATTCAAAGCTTATCCTTTAAATATTTGATGGATCTATAGGCACATGAAAACTATAATGGAGAGCTCCAAAGTTGAACGTACCTCTTTGTTGTCTACAGATGCTTTAATGCATATTTGTGTTTACTGTGCCCTTGGAGGAGTCCATCCCAGTGCACTTGCTGCTAATTTGCTTATCATCTGTTCCGGTCATGGCCAATCTTTTTACAATCTTTTTACCCCATACAGCAAAAGCTTGCAACTGCATTCTCCTTGCTTTTACATTTTTCTGGGCTAAGCAGAAGCAATGGAAGCCTTTCTGTGCAAATCTCTGTCACTGTCTTATACCAGAAACATAAAAGGGGAAAGTATTATAATAAACAAATGTGAAACCACACTTTGGAAAACTCTCCAAACCAGTAGTTTTCTTACAGCCGTAGACTATACAAATAAGTGGTAGCATGGACCTCATGATTCTCGTATAACTTCATTTTTTTGTCATTAAAATATTAAACTATATTTTAAACTACTATGTATATTTATACTTTTACTGAATCTGAGACAGGTAATGCAGGTATTCTTGTACAGATTAAGTTACTTTTTAGTTATCTGTTTATTACAATATTAAGTGTTCTTTTTCAAGTGCTGTATTTTCATGTAAGAAGAATGGGTGTAAAGTCTCAATCCCATTTTCAGAACCAATCTGGATCAGTTAGAATATGATGAAGCATTGCACAATTTTAAATTTGCATGCAGGTATGGAGTCTCTATATGTAGAAAAGTTTAAACTACTTGGTAATAATATGTATATGGGGAAAAAAGAGTTGGGTTTTTTTTTTTAATATGACAATCACTTGATTCTGCTTTTGCTTCACCTGCTGGGAGTCTGTCCTGCTAGAAGAATCTTGGTCTTTCATGAAGTCGTATTTCCAGATGAATGAAATAGTGTAATTTTGCTGTAGCCTCATTCCTTTTGAAGGCACAGCCTTTTAAATGGAATAACATGTATGAAAAAGTAATTTTAAATAGAATTGCCTGTATGGAAATCAGTTGTAGTCTGTTTTACATAATAGGATTTGAATACTATGCAGAAAAAAAATAATCATGATTGCCTTCCTTGAGTAGAATCTTTTAAAGTGCTAAATAGTGCTTTGTGTTAAAATAGCATCTGAAGTCAGGGTTGAAGTGATGTCATTAATAATCGGGGTTTGGCAGAAGGGTCTAGAAAGCTTTCATAGTGCTTGTCCATATGATGCCCACTTGGACCATATGTCCATGGATACCACTAGGTGGTACCATTAACCCTCCCTTTTTTATAACATTAAAACTGACTCACAGTCGAAGAGTGTTTTAAAAGGACCTAAGTAAATATTCTTTATAATTATTTTCTCTTTTTTTGTTTGCAACTGCAGACATAAACTACTGCTTTCTTGGTTGAAATTATTTTCACTAAAATACGCGATGCAGTCTTTTCTATACTGCCACTGAGTTTATATATACTGGCAATAATGCAGACTTTCAGGTGGCTGACCCTTAAGTTTTTTGAGTGTGTGTCCCAGCTGCTGTCTAAAATTCAGTTCCATAGTATGCAATCAGTTCTCAAAAAAATAATACAGGTTTTTAATGTAAACTGCAGGTTCTGTATGTTTTTGAACCAGTAGAATCACTGAAGGAGAACACTAGAAATGTGTTTTTCAGGTATTTTTGTAGCTTAATTCCCTTAACAAAATAATAAAGGATTCTTCATTGGAGAAACTGTCAAGTTTCAGACTGTGATCGCGAATAAGGGATGAGACTTCTTTTTTTCTTATTTGCTGTTTCCTTGCATTGTCTTATGTTTTCGCTTCTATGCATGGGTGCTTTTATACACTAATTAATCTCGTAGTACTGTCACAAGGCCACGGTAATTCTAACTGCAATAAACTGAAAGTGATTTTAAGTGGAGATTGTTGTGAAGTGATGCATCAGCAGTAAAAAATTGCACCTCAAAATTGTGGAGCACATAGTAATGGAAGCAGGTGAAGTTTGTTATTGTGCAGTCTTTTAATTGACAGTAGTGATTGTAGTAAAAGATTAGCAGCAAAGAGAACTTTTATATCACTAATGGTTCGCTATCTCATATTTTCTCTTGTGTCTTTAACTTAGTAAAGGTGAAGCTTTTTGTCTTGCGATCTACACAGTGCAGCTGCAGACAGCAGGGGGAAGAGTTTGGTCAAATTACCACTATAGCAAACATCTATAAAACAAAACAAAAAAAAATTTACAGTACCAATGACAAATCAAAGCTGAAAGTTTGCCTTGCCTGTTGTCATTCATTGCCATTCATATTTAGAAAGCAGACTGCTGTGATAATTGATTTGATGGTCCAGCTTGAGTGGAAGCACTTCTGGGCATAGCATGCCTCAGAGATGCTAAAAAAGAAGAAAAGGTGGGAATGAAATAATGCACTACTTTCTCCTCAGAGGCATGTGGCCCAGTTTTTGAGAACAGAAAAACATGCTTTAGAAGAAGGAAGAAAAAAAGTTAGTAACTCAGTCATAAATACAAAAATGACCATATAGCCTCAGTCAGATAAAAAATAGGCATTCAGACAGAGACAATGAGTGTACATATTTTACTGGCAGGTGAATAATAGGAGAATGCTGTGGAAATAATCTGATTTTTAACGGACTCTGTCCAAGGGAGTACCTTTTTTTCTGCTTTTTTTTGGTGTAACAACAGAAGAGGTTCTCCTTCCAGAAAAATCCAAACCAACCCTCAAAAAATCCAAACCAAACCAAACATTACTGCCACCCCCCTCCACCCTGAAAAAGAACATTTAAATTTTTTAAGCTTTTCAGAGAGGAATTGATAGTTCGGAAGAAGGGAAACAAAGCAATTAATGAATTGGAAAGGCAATATATGTGCTAGGATTATCTGAACTCCTGTTGAGTTCATTTACTTCAAGCAATAGGTGATAATGAAGCTTGTCTCTGTATTTTTGACTAGGGGGTACTGTTCACCCATAGCCTCCTGCTGGTATGAATAACTTGGGACATTAAAGTGCTAGTTGATGAAAAAAGTAGATTAAAAAAACCTTTTAATTCAATGCTTGACCTCTTAATCATGACTGCCAGCTCGACTGTGCACCCTGTCATCAATTTAAAGAACGAAACAAAACCAGATAAGAAGTGAACTATTGAAACTCAAAACTGTAATCAGAACTGATTTGTCTTTTGAGTGGTGCTTATTTACTTGCAAAAACAGTGTGGCCCTTTAACTTTGCTGAGCTCTTTGTATTAATAGTCTTAAATCTCTTATAGCCAGCAAAGCAGAAGTAACTGAAATTTACCAGTAAAGATTAAAAAAGAGGAGCTTGGTGAAGTGACAGGAGGTTGTAAGTATGCTGTTTCAGGACATATATGAGTATTACTATCCCTGATTTCCAATGTTTAGAAGTACCTTGCCTGTCTTAATGAGATAATAATTGGTGCAAGCATGCAGAATATTCTAGACATATAAAGAAACTCTCTAAAAGACATACTCATTTATTAGGAGAATATTTCAAATTTTTCATTGTTTATCATGACTTTTTAAATTCCCTTTTAATGTATTGGAAGCAGAAGATCAGAGTTTGACAATCCATTTAGCATCCAAAAGTGGGATAACCCATATGTCAGTATTTCTTTGAATTCTTTCTGTCTACTTATCTATAACGTTTCTTTCTAAGTATCAAACCAATCCATTAACTTTATGGACAGGACGCTTAGACATTCCATAAAGTATGAAACACATTGAGTGATCTGCACTGCTGCTTTTAGATTCTTTCTCGCTGTTTGAGGAGAGGTAAGAAAATGAAACACAGATGCAACAGAACACTGACACGTTATGAAGACTTAATAAAGAATTGACCAGTCTTATTCTCTGTGTGATTTTCTTCCTATGCGCCTGCAGCAGAGTTTAGTGCAGTATTAAATGGCCTACATGTCAAATAAACAGATTTCAGTACTTATCCCCTTAATATGATGTATATCCGATTTCCACCTCCCTCCCCTGGTGCGAGGAAATGAAGATGGCATCTGACCCTTAGAAGAAATAATCCCTGCACAAATGTAAAAATTTATGTGCGGGACCCGTGATCCTTTCCGGCTGTAGTGGAGTATTAGCTTGCAATACCTAATTCACTGCCAAATTCATTACCTCTCATCATGATATTCACAGTCACTCTTTCTATTTTTTCTCATCTTTATATGTTTTTCCATTTTGTTTCCAAGTTGTTGCATGTTTTCTGGCTGAGAAGAAAAGAAAACTGGGTCTTGCTCAGAAAAGCTTTATTCCTTTATATCTCTTATGCCTGTCTTGTGAAGGTCTGTAGTTCTTTTTTGCTTGATTGAAGGGGGATAATAATGAAATAATTAAGTTTTTGCAAGACAGTGCATTTTAGCAGAATCTAGTCATGCTGGTGTCACTGTGCAAATGAACTCTGTGGTCAGTCTGAAATCCTGGCTATGTCATTTTTATGTGAAATATTTTAATAATTATGTGGTTTTGCCTGCAAAAGAACCTAATTTTTGGTAGAACCCCAGTGTGTATATTGAGATTTGGGTTTGGTTTTGCTGTTTGTTTTTTATTATAGTAGTACTGCCCCAGTGTAAGGGTTGTATGTTTCTGCAGCCTCTCTATCTTTTAAAGCGTGTTCTACTACTCTACTTACCACTGTGATTTTTTTTTTTTCCCTGCTCTGTTATCCAGCTGAAGCCTGGCAAAGGCTTTCACTGCTGTGTAGAAAGCTATAGGATTTCAAGCATGGTGTCTGTTCTGGCTCTACAAATTTTCAGAAAGTTTCAAACCCAAATGACAGAAGGACTCCAGTGGCACTGGTGTCTTTGCATTAAAGCGTTCTTAGTCTCTGAATCTGCTGCCATTGAACTCAGTTGTTACGCTCCAATTTCTCTGAAGTTTATTCAGGTTACAGCAAGCGATTACATACATGCTTGAGTTTTGAGTAAGCATATAGTGTCATCATTTGTATGACATCGCTAATCTGATATTAGCATACTTCCCAGAACTTTATCTTTTGACAAATAATTAGCAGAAACACTTACTACAAGCTATAAGTGTGTATTGAAGCGCTTTCATGCAAATGTATTTCTACCTATTTAAGCACACAAATTCTTCAGTATGTTGTAGAATGGAATTGTTATCACGGTTTGAAGATGATCACTTTTTTCACAGATAGCCTAGACAGAAAATATTGGCCTAACGTATACTCACATTTTAACAATAAAACCTTTGCAATCTGCTATTTCAAGAACTCTAGGGAAGCAGGATATACTGCCAACTATTTAGTGACTAGAATGCTGTAGCATTTTCTCCCAAAAGATAAAATTATCCTTTCAGGAGCCTTGCAAAGTACTTTAAAATTGTGGTTTTTTTCCAAATCTCCCTTTTTGACTTTCACGCTAAGAAATTTGGAGAGTGTATTTCTCATCTTTTTGGGGAAGGAAGAAGGTATTTTTCACAGTAAGTCTAGTTGTTGGCAGATGTTAGGAATTGATTTGAGTCTTAACGTTGAAGTAGATTCTTGGTGTAGTGGTGACTAGTTACTGCATAGTGATAAAATGGATTTTGTTGTTAGATGTCCATGGAACTTAACGCGTCGATACTCTCTTTGCAGCAGTGTACATTTAATATCTATAGATGATTTCTTTTTCTTAAAATCTGAGTGTTTCTTCTCTATACTGAAAATTTTGCTTCTATGCCTTCAAAAGGTGTTACAAAACTATTTGTTCAAGTGCTAAAAACTATTTGCTAAAACTGTTGCATTTCAATGGATTTTATAATTTAAATTATTTAATCGTACAAGTTACACCCTGTTTTCAAGCTGTCCAAGTAAAGAAAAATGTATCTTCATGAAGCTATTTTAGAGTATTTCTTGTATTTCTGTTAAAAGTAAGCAAGAGAATATTCAATATAGAAAAAATGCTGTATGTAGAATACTTTTTTTTAAATACCCAGTTTAGATAAATACTGGTATAGACAGTAACTGAAGATTGTCTGTTTATGTTGAAAAAAATGACTGTGTATCTTCACAGCAGAAAGCTTCTCTAAGAGGCTGTAGTTTGAAGGTAGTGCTGAAGTTCCGTGGCAGGTGGGATGGCTGTATAAAATGGTATAGCAAGGAAGGTGGGACAAGTGAGAATTGAGTTCCCTTTTATTTGTGAGAAATCTGCACAGGCAGCCAGAGGGTGCTGGGCTGGCAGGAAGAATGCTCAGCTGATGAGCAGAGTTGCCTGGGTTGACCTAACTTCAGGTCATTAGTATGTCAGTGCTGAGTGAGTCTGGATCTGAACCCCAGATAAATTTTACATTACTCTAAAATGTGTGGATTCTCCTTTGTATTTGTGGGAAAGTGTGCACTTACTTTCAATGTTTTTGAAGACATTTATGACAAATTACTGTATTTCCAAAGCATACAGCACTTGGCCAGTTTATCGGAGCTGGGACTAGGAAAGTGCTCTCTGCTGAGCACACTGTAGTAGATGTTAACAGACCTTGATAAAACTATAATTTGAGTAGTTTAGGTTTTTACTGCAAATTCTGTGTGAGCTACTGTACTAATAATTATTTCTGGGCCAGGCATTTATAGACATTTTGAATTATTTTAATTCTATATTTAAATTGGTCAGCATCACCCTCCTCCACTAATTTCATGTGCCTGCCTCTCAGGCATATCTGGTCAGTCTGTGACCTGCACAAGGCTTAAGGCCAGAGGAAATCCAGGAAATGGCCCATGCTCAGCATTCAAGCTGGAGAGCGCTGGCTGTAAATGGAAGACTGTAGCAACCACTGCATTACTTAGCTTATATGCAATTATGTGCTTATGCCGGCTCTGTCATGTAGCCTGACTTAAGGAGTCCTTCACACTGGGAAGAGTACTCAAAAGATCTTTTCACAACTAAGTATGTTTCCATGGAGCTGCTCCCGCTGCACTACCTACTTAATTCCTACAGTAAGGGTAGCTGGAATTGCATAGATAAAAATCCCCTTTATGCTTTGAAATATTCTTCTTCTGCTCATCTTCCGCCAAATGGTAGTACAGAAAGGAGAGAGAACTGCAGTAGTGGTGGCTTATGTAGCCTGATGCATGTGTTCTTGGGATCATAGAAAAGTCTAGCCTGGAAGGGACCTCTTGAAGTCATCGGATCCAACCTTCTGCTGAAGGAAGGGCAGTAGATGAGGGTCTGGTTCCCTGTTGCACTGCCTTGAGCATTGCTAGCAAAAAAGTTTCCACCACTAGTCTGGGAAGATTGTAATGTTTAATTGTTGTCACAATGGAGTTGGGTTGTTTTTTCTTAAATTAAGGAGTTTGCCCTGAAGGAACTCTTGGCTTTTGCCCCTTGTCCTGTCATCCTGCGCCCTTGTGATGGTAGTGCTATGATCTCTGTAACTACCATTTAGGTATTCAGATAATTCTTTCTCTGTGTTAGGGAAAGCCTAATCTGATCACCAGATGTCATAACATTTCAGAAAAGAGCTCTGTGTTCTCTAACTGGTTAAATGTGCTTTCCATACTGTCACATCATTTTTAATAGTCACATGGATTGCTAAATCATAAAAACAACCCATCCAAAGCTCTTGTCAAAGCAAAAGAGAGATCAGCACAAAAGCACCTTATTTAAAAAGGAAGAAAGCTATTGGAAGGTGACAGCTGGAATTCCAGTGCTTAATCTGTGTAATTAAAACTTTTCTAAGGAGCAGGAGAAGCAGGTTGGACTTGAGGTAGTTTTAGGAGTTAATTAGCAAGGTCTTTTTGAATATTAAGAATGCCTTTGAAGGATAAAGTTTTGAAAACTGGTTCAGGGCTTTCAAACAGCATAAATTAAGGCAGAAACTTTTTTTTTACACATATTCAAGATGCAGACAGAATCATCCTCGCTAACCGTGCCATTTCCTTCCATCAGAAATATAATCATACATCCTCCTCAATGTCTGATCTTCATAAGAATTTATTAACTTACTAACTGTACAGTGGTAATTTAACTAGAAATAATACTTTGCAGGGATTTTGTACACATTCAGCATTGCAAATATTAAAGTCAGTAGCTCCAGTCATAAACTGAGTTTCTTCACAGGCTGGATACTATATCATATTACCAATAATGAAAACAACAACCTGTATATTTCATGGTACAAGGTGGTCATGGGGAAGATATTGCAAAAAATGCAGTAACAATAATACGATCTTGATGTCTCCATGTTTTCTTCTAAAAGCTTTGCATTTTTTTACAAGAGAATGAAACTGAAAATTCAGCCTTGCTTGCTTTCATACAGGTCTGGTTGGTTTTTTTAAGTGTTTGCCAAGAAATAAGAGTTAACTACACTGAAAGTTTGGCCGTATCTTTTTAACATATGGAGAGTATGGGCTTGTTCTCTCCATATTTTATTTACTTTTATATGTTGTTTTGTGACAGCTCTCACTTTCACAGAAATAAGTTTTTATAAATGGCTATATGGGCAAAATTTAGGTGTCCTTTACTTTTACTCCTGTTTTTATTAGTTTTGATGTAATTGGTGTTTACAGAATTTTTCACTTGTGTGCTGTTTTAAACCGCTATTATAACAGCAGAGTGCATCTTGATATAAAAATAAATAAATTCGGAATTCATATACTTGTGAATTTGAAAAGCACATCAACCTAATGATTGTCTATCAACAATAAATATATCAAAGCAAAACATACTTAAAATAAGACTTTGAATGGTAGTAGAGTTCTTGTGGAACCTTTAGACATTATGTGTAATGCATAGTGTATTGAAAACTATAGAGGAATTGCAGCATTGCATTGAAGTTATGCATATAATTTAGTTGTTCTTTCTTCAAATGTCCTCTGTAATTAATATTAGAGAAAAGTAATCGATGTGGAAGTATGAAGTAGTAGCAAAAGAGTTTTCCAAGTAGTGAACTATACATGTAATTGTGCATGTATATAGCTATGCATGGTGCATTTAAGTTGTTATGGACTGTTTATTTTCAAAAGAAGTAACAGGTTACCCTTAGTTTGATAACAGATTACCCATGGTTTGAAATAATTCTGAGGATCTGTTGTTCCCACTGTACTTTCAAAAACTGGACATTTTATTAGCTATAGGTATATAGATGAACTGGACAGTGGTTGTTTCGTAGAAATTTAGATATTGCTTAAATGCCACAAATGAATATTGAAGATTTCACTCTGGGTATATGTATTGAAGATGTTTAAAAGTTGTAACTTTTCACAGGACTTGGTCTTTGATGAAACATTCTTTACAAGTCGTTATTTAAGTACTTGTTAATAGAATATATTTGGCTATTAAGCATTTAGCGTCTCATACTTAAAGTTTCAAAACAAGTCAACAGGTTTCTAAACTTCTTGATGAAGAGTCAGAAAATCCAGGCCACATGGCTGCACTGCAAAGCAGGCTGAAGGTATAAGTTGGTATTTTTTTTATATATTTTTTTTTTTACATTTGATCATTGGTGAATTATTTAGAAGCATAGCACTGATTCCCCTCATAAATCAGTACTTAGCGTCTTACTCTTTAAAAATACATTGTGCTAGAAACTGTGAAAATTTATGAACAGAACTGTCGAAAAGACAATGCTTTGCTTTTAAGACTATGAGCCTATTAGGGCTCTTGATTAGAGGACAAAAACAAGTAATGAGAAAATCCTATTCTGCAGTCCCCTGTAAAACTGCATTTTAATGGTAGCATTAAACATTTGCCTTATACTGGACTGATTTTCACAGATATATATGAAATGTGGCTGTAGAAAAGTCACATTAAATTGTGAACTCAGCTGTGTTCAAACACCATGGTCTAAGGATGAGAATTTTATAACCGTGAGAGCTGCAGTTCCAGCCAAGTTTGACTGTATAGCTCTACAGATATATTTATCAATTAGAATTGTGTTCGGCATGTAATGAAGGCCTTCGTGGTTTGCAGTTGAAATATATTACAGTAAAGAAGTAGTTGCAAACATAAACTAAATAATTAACTCTTTTTTTTTTTTTTTTGGAGTGTTATGAGTTTTATGGTAATCCAAAAGAAAAAAAAGAAAAGGTAGTGGAGAAAATGTCGTATCTCTTCTTGATTATACTTCAGCTCAATTATTTAGGAGTTTTGGGTGCCTTTTGTTGCATCCACCTCAAAATCATAGAAGGTCAGGATGATTCCTGTCATGTTTGTCATTGTGCCCTTGCCCTGATTCTAGCAATTTTCAGGAGGAATTATGAAGAAATCCTTCACGTCATTTTATACATAGGAACACCTCAGACAGTATGTAAATGTAGCAGACAAATCACTGAGTAAAATGCTCCATGGACTGATATATTTAAGAACATATTTTAGACAGCCTGTCTGTGGTCCAAATTACAGCTGTAAGAGGTAAAACAATTTTAAAGTGAATGTCAAAATGTTTTATCGTTCAAAAAATGCCATGTCTTTCTATCATTCACTTCATCTTAGTGCTGTATAATGGGAATATGCAGGTCTTAAAAGTATGCCATGCAGAAAATGAGACTGAAATGTATGTGTTTATATACATATTATACATACGTAAATGTATGTTTGTACCTATAAAGACACACATGTATTAAAATTTTGCTAGCACAAATATTTCATGAAGTTACAAAATTGTATAATGACCCTAAGCAGATGTTAGTTCAAAGCTGACTCTGCATGTAGAAATAAAGCAAAATGTCAATTAGTGTGTGAGAAAGCTAATAGGCACTTTCAGCTTATCTGTTTATAAACTTCCAGTTTATCTGACTTGTAAATTTTCTGTTTATGATAATCCGTGCTGCCTTATTTTTTGTATCTTCCGATATGTTGACAAATTTTCGCTGAATAATATGCATAATAAATGCAAAGAAACAGTAAAATAATGAAAAAGAATCAAATTAGACAAGTAGATGCTAATGATAATTTTTTGTACAGATGATTAGAAAATTAGTTTTGTATTGTATGTTTCTTTCTAGTGCTAATGCAGCTCAAAGAAAATTCTGTTGCGACCCAGTTTATTCCAAGAAGAGGGTAACTGTGTTTGAGTAAATATTTCTCAGGTGCAAATAAACCATGCAGCCTTCCATTTTTGCTATCCCAGACATGTTTTCTTCTTTTATCTACCAAGTGTAGCTCTAGTACTTTAAGTTCTGCTACTTGACTTCCTGTTCAACTAGTACCAAGGTTGGCAGGAGAGGACTGTTACCCATTTTGACTTGTTACCCTTCACAGATACTTTTAATTACTTTAATTAATTATTTGGTGTTTATTTCACATATTCGTACCCAAAAAATCCCATGTTTTAATCCATATAAGTCTGAAGCTTCTTTGTTGAGAATAACTAGTAGTAGTTCCTCATATCTCATAATAGTTGCTCATATCTCTGATTATAAATTGTCCACAAACACAACTAAAACAAAGGAAGTGACTTTACTCTTTTGATCATCTTGGTATGCCACTGTCTTTCTCCAAGTTTAGAAAAAGCCAAACTAACGTTATAGTGCTTCTTCCTTTCATGTGTTTTGCTCTGAAGTAATATATATTTAAAGAATTATTTTTAAGTAAAATGTGGTTGTGACTGTAATGAAATGCATATTACAGTTCTGAAATAAGGAAAGTATTTAAGGCTTGTGGGAGAGAGAGGTGAAAAAGTGCAGTATGGATATGAAGAGAGACAATCCTGATGATTTGGCCGTTCTGTTACTTAGTGTCTGCTTTCAGCAGGAACGTGGTGGCATAGTCAAGGTGACACCATCAAAAGCCCACAGGCATCTTGACTTTCACATCTCCTCGCTGGATTATGTACAAATGAAAATGGACAGGAACATGGTATTTATGTTTTATAAAATGAAGTATTTAAAGACATCCTAATAAACTTATCTTGAAAGCACTGCTGTGCACGAGGCATGGTATCTGCAAATGTTTGTCGTACTGTGCTTTAGTGTTGTGATATGTCTAATAGTATACTGACATTTGCAGCCTTTGCACTGCTTATTATCGGCCAATATTTGTGATACGTGACATTCTTGCTAAGTACTGTCAGGTATAATCTGTCGTGAAACAATTCTTTGGAGTATGCCCAGAGACTACAGTCTTTCTGTAGGGACAGACATCCTTGGGAAGAGGGTATTCTGAGTTAAAAATTATCTGTGCCCTAGGGAACTAAAATTATTAGGAAAAACAGATTTTAGTCCAGAGTTACTAAAATAGAAAATGTAACTTCAGGTGCGATGCTAGTGATTTAAAATTAGCCATGTAGCTCAGCACAGCAGATTTCTTACATGGTTCATGCATGACAGTTCTTTTCCACTCAGCTGTGGTAAAACCACTTTAATTATTCTAAAGCTCTTTGTTCAAAAATGTTCAGAAAGCTTTAATTGCATCTACCATGTATCTACTGATAACCTTCTAATCTGCTGAAGCTAGATAGTGAAAAGATAAAGATAAAAACTCATGCAAAAATGTTTAGGTTAATTCAGACTATTGTTTTTCAGGAACATGGGCAAGGAATTCATTTAGCTTCTGTGCTCTTTAGGAAAGAAGAATAAGGTCACGAGTTCTGCTGCTGAATAGCTGGAGGTGGATGGGACACAATTGATGCAAAAATATCTTTTTAAATCAGATAATCTGGTTAAACATGTCCTCTATTTTCCTTTTGAAGAAAGAGGTGCAAAATCTATATACAATAAAGATAAAGCCTTGATTTAGTTATGTTTTGAAGCTGATAAGGTTAGGAGATATGTTCTTCTCAGTTTACGAAGAATTGTGGACTAATTGCATGGTCAAAATTGAATAAAACACTTTTCCTAGTGATGAATTAAGGATATAAGAGCTGCCTGTTTTAAGGTTTTTAGATTTGTCTACATTGGTCAGTTCTATAAATTGCTAGAACATTCTTTTAGGTGCAATGCTTAAGCACTAGGACTGGATTATATATTGGTATATGTTTAATGTTTTCAATAGAATTCAAATACTCATTAATTTGCATTTTATTAATTTATTTACTCTGATACAATGTTTCAGAGACAAAATTACTACTTTATTGGATCATCATCATTTGGAACTGTTCTACTGTAATTAACCACACAAAGTAATAAATTCTAAATCGTATTTTCAATTAATTGTCACCAAAATTATCTTAAATTAAAAAAAGGGTTTTGTCCTATGGAAAGCTTCATTGTTTTAACATTGTTGTAGTAGAGCTCTAGATTAGGGTAACTTGGTTTTTAAATTAAATGTCAAATATAATTTGCTATTAGAAACATAAAGTGTATGCCTATAGTCTGAAGGAGAAAAATCATAGAATCATAGAATCATAGAATCATCTGGGCCGGAAGGGACCTCCAAAGGCCATCTAGTCCGACCCCCCT
>JAOQGH010000062.1:18697983-18717528 GCA_025769975.1 Gallinago jamesoni | reverse complement strand
TTTGTCCTCCATGTGCCCAAGCATGGTATCTAGAAGGATCCGTTCCATGATCTTCCCAGGCACAGAGGTGAGGCTGAGGCTGACAGGTCGGTAGTTCCCAGCATCATTAGGCCACTTCAGCATCATTTAGTAGTGATATCATAGAATCATAGAATAGATATAGATGTAAAATAAGGTTTTTACTGACTAAACAATGTCTGGCAGAAAAAAAGTGTGTGTGTGTACATACACACGCAACCCTGTTGTTGTATCTGTGTGTCTACACGTTTACATACACATACAGTGCTGGAAATACAGGAATCTGCAGTTTGGTCACAGATCTTCTAGAAATAATAGATTCCATAATTTAATACTTTTCATAAAATATTAATGACTGTTGAAATATGAAATTCCTCCTCTGTTGGGTTGGTGACATCTGCAGATGAATGTGTGTGTGAGTGGTGTGTTCAGCAAACAGCTATCTATGAGTCTGCATCAGTAGTGACCATACAAAAGAGCTGCCACAGCACAACTGAGGGACAGTAAATGGCACCAGAGGAGCAGCTGGGGATAGGAATTTGAATTTAATGAGCATATTGTAGAGAATGTGTTTGGGGCCTATATTGTAGGTAATGCATAGTATTAGTTACAGTTATTCCAAGTTTTCAGTGACAGTCTTCCAAACAAAGAATGGTATCTTCTCTGTTGAGATGGAGAAGAAACTTGAGTGGAAAAGGAGCTGAGGTTTTTTTCCTCATCATGTACAGAAATGTATTTTGTAAACATGAATCTCAGACTTTGCCCTTGAGGTATGTTTTTTTTTTTTCTAGAAAGTTAACATAGAAAAGTAGTATGAGGTAAGTATTTTAATTAAAATATTCAATATGTTAGGATTTTCTTGGACCAGCCTAATATGAAGGTTTTAGGGGATGTTAATCTAAAGGGAAATTTTGTGTGTGTAGTTAATTTAAAGCTGTAACAGCATAATTGTTAGCATCATTTATCATTATCACTTCTATTTACTGCATGGAAGAAGACAGCAATTACATCGATTCCACAAATGCCAGCATCTGTAATTTTTTATGTTACAACTTTGGCATTTAAAATTGCAGACAGTAACTCTTTGGGGGGAAGGGAGGGGTGTTTGGCCTGCAAAGTTTAAAGCTGTTGAGGATCAGAACCGTGGTTTTCATGGTTTAAGAGAGCTGTAAGGCAAGCGGTTTCCCAACAAAGATAGCAGTACATATCCTCGTACCACTTTTTGCAGAAAAAAGGGTTCTTCTCCTGTGTATATTCCCATGAGATGAACAGGGGTGGATTAAGCACCGCTCTCCTGAGCAGCTGCCAAAATGTACAATAAATATCAAAACTTATTTCCTGCTCATTTTCTAATAGTCTTGACACGAACTGCTAGCAATTTTAAGTTAAAGCACATAAAGATTTATATGCTGAAACAGGAAAGGTGGTATCAAAGAATTTTAAAGCATCTTTCATATGAAGTTTCTTGTCCAAACTCTTACAGGGTTCATGAATCTCTGCAGAACACTTTCTGCATAAAAGTGCAGATTTACTGCCTGAAGTTTTTAACATATCACTCTGTATATTTTTACATTTGAAAAAACTGTAACATTATGTACCTGAAAATAGCTTGCAGGCGAAACATCATCATCAAGCACTAAGGCTGGCATTAACTTGAGCCTTACTTAAAGTTCAAATTTAAGACTCAGAAGATGGACATATGCTGCCAGCCAAGCATATTTTTTCTTAATTACTATAGATTAAGGTTTGTATATAGAAAGAGTTTAGAGGAAAAAATAAAATGGTTTTGGAAGTACTTCAAGAAGATGTCTGCTTTTTCTTTTCAGTAAATATTAAGTTTTAAAATTTCTGTGTTTGGTTGTTTAAGTTTATCCAGTTCCTTCTATAACTTTAATATTTGATATTTACCCTTTATAAAGGAAAAATACTACCCAAGCAAGTTATTTTGAGCAAGTTATTCTTTGATGACAGAATGATACCCATGTGTTTCTTTTGAGCAGCAAAAATTACTACATTCTCTTAAAGAAATACTTGCTTTTTTTCTTTTTTTTTCTCTGATTTCATTCTGACCTATGTTTTTTCAGATACTTTTTTTTTCATGTGTTGCCACTTCCTATCTCTGTATTTTTACCTGTCTTTCCTCGCTTGCACTGATGATATAAGAAGCTGCATTCAAAATGTCAAAATGATCTTAAATGTTATAACTGATACTGTTTTTCCTAGGAATACAGGTTGCCATCCAGTAGCATTACTGAAATCAGGTTCTGTGACTGCAGAGGGTCATAAAATGGGTTGCTTTTATGGGCCGAGTTCACTGCATGTTTGACCTTCCATGTATTTTTGTATTTCTCACTAAACTTCCCAGGTACTTCCTTGTTACTTCTTTTTCACGTATTCAATGCAACCTGTCCTTGTATGATTTACTTTCAATCCCTCACCCCCCTCCATTACCTCTACATATACTCGGAAGGCAAAAGATTAACTTAAACAGTTTACGTAAATTTCTATATGTAGTGCTGAATTTCCCTGAATAGAAACTGTGGGGAGATGCACGTGCCTTGATATCAGCACCAATCTGTACTAGACAGCTGTTAGTAGAATACACATTCCAATTATTCAGGTATCCTAGAGGAAAGCTGCTCAGATAAAACAGTTACCTTACATTTTGTGGATTTATGAACCAATAAAATGCTTTGGAGATTGAGGAATTCGTAGAAAAATGTAGCAAGAACTTCACTGCCAAAATTACCAAGTAAATTCATGGCTAAATACTGATACGGAAAGTGAGGTTTTTATGCTGAAATCTGACATTGAAACATATTTTTGTATTATTTGGAAACAAAATTGTGTTCCTTTTGAAAGTCCACTTCTGTCAGCCCTTTCTCTCTAAAACATCTCATGGGATTTGTCTCCTTAATTGTAACTTTAGTAAATACAGTAATGCTGTTCTTTATTATAAATATATGTATATCTATGCTTTTTTGTAGTAATTCCTAAAGGGCTAGTTGCTTAGTATGCAAATATGTTTAGATTATCAAGCTAAAACATTTTCTGTTGGGAATAGGTTGACTGACATTTTGTTATAAGAGCTTTCATAGGAATTTCTTCCCCAGATTCTGTGTTTCAATCCAGTGTTCCCATTGAAATGATGTAACTCAGTTCCAAATGCTTGGGGACAGGGGTTTGAAGAGCAAGTTTCAGGGGAAACTCTTAGGATTAGATGAAGTGTGTGTAATTCTGAACATTCAAAATTAATGAAAAACCTACCTAAAACCTAAAAAAAAAAAAAAAAAGCTCAAATGGATTTCCAAAAAGCTTTCATTTTGCTTTTCTTTTATTTTAAGCTCAAAGTGAAGAAAAATGCCATTGACACATTGACCAATAAATTGTTTTGGCTATTCTTTTTTGATGTGAGTATTGGGTGACTGTGTTTATCATTACTATGGCTGTGTTTAAGGCTTCCTTCTTCCACTCTCTTTAATAGCCAGATGGTATCTCAAAATGCTTTTTCAAATTGACAAAGGAGAATGGGAAGATAAAGTGAGGAAGGGGTTTAAAGGCAAAAGAGTTAATTACTTCTTGCAAGTCCCAAGCTCCTCGTATGCCACTTAAGATATTCAGCACTTTTCATTGTGCCTTTTAAGTTTTATGTTTAAAATAGCAAAGAAATAGGTTTTATGGATAAGAATGGCATCGTTAGGGAACCTAGAAGTTCTATAAAGTTGGAATGAAGGACAACTCAAAGAAGCATTCACCTTTAACTCAGACTGTATTCTACAATCCACTTAGTATTAGTCATGTGTACAAATCAAGAATTGTATACAGATGAAAAATTAAATGGATTAAATTTAAATGTGTGGGTAATGTCATAGAAATATATGGAAGCCCTTTGCCAATGTCAGAAACATACTGTTAAAAATAAAACTACTTTTAGGTGAAATACTTGATGACAGGGCAAAAACATTTAAGGAGAATTGTAATAAGGAAAAATGTTCTGGTCTTTCATCTTGCAGATGTAAAGAAGGTCTCCAGAATCTTTTGTCAATCAGTTGTACAGAATTGTACAAAATTCTGTGCAATTGTACAGAAATATTAAAGAAAAAATCAAACTGTGCTTGCTACAAAAGCTTTTTTGTATTTCACATTGATAGTTCTTCAGCTTTTATGGAAGGCAAACATTTGAGATTTTGTTGTGGCTTTCATTCAAGCAATTAACATTTCTTAACCACTTACATGTTAGTACCAGACATCAGGGAGAGTTTCTCAGCTGTTTTGGTCTCCCTCTCTAAGATACAACTGTTAGTTGCAGGGTAGGGCATGCTCCCACCCCTTTCTTCCATTGGATGTTTATTACTGAAATGGTCAGGGTAAAACAAACAGATATGGCATCAGCAAGAATTTTTTTCATGGGTCGGATTAGCGAGACCCTCTAAATCCTGTTTCAAGTTTATACAACCAAAGGATTTCAGAGAAGCATCTGTCAGGTGGTTGGTTTGTTTTTCTTTATTACAGACAGAATGTACTGGAACTGCCTTTAGAGCTTTCTCTGGCTCTTAAATTTTCTGGTGTAATCTTTTACCCGGTGCTACAGAGAATGCTGCCCTGGTTGATTTTTTTTGTGCATGTGTGTTTGTAGTAGGTTTGCATCAAGGAAAGTCAATGTACATTCAGTCGAGAGAGAGAATTTTAATTGCTTTGAAGAATAAATATCATTAAATAGTATAAAAAAACCCAACCCTGAACACAGCCATATATAGATTGTCATTGGCTTGTACTTTGTTTTCAAGTGTTTCTGCTGGCAAAGAGAACTCTGGGGCAAAAAAAAAAAATCAATGCACAAGCTGTACAGATTCTGCATCTCCATTTTTCACACCACTGTTAGTTCTAATGTTACTTCCTTGCAGACGTGACCTGAAAGCTAAAAATTTACCTAAAAATCATTTACAGCGTATCATTTTTGCTAGGTTGAAATCAGTTTCTCTATAAAGTTGTACAAAGCACATTGCTTTAACAATTTTGGGCCTGATGTGCCTTGGTGAGTAGACGGCTTGATCTTGAAAGTGGTATTGTCTTAGAGTAAGCACTATTATCGCAACAAGGTCATTGGGTTAAAAATCTTTCATGTATTTTCCTGTTACAGGCTCTTGAAGGTGTGCTTGAGGGGTTCTGTTTGTCTGTTTTATTTAAGTAGAGGATATAATGGTAAAAATTCCACAGATATTTATTAATATCTTGCTTCTAAACTTTTTTTGGTAGGTATTGAAACATTCCTTTTTTTCTTCTGTATTTTCTTAAAAATTAGTTACTGCCCCAGAGGAAATGCCTAAATAGACATTCTACGTGATGGTTTTTTAATTTATGTAAAATCATTTTATTTTGTCTGAATTATCATCTAAGTTTACTTTGTAATTCCTAAGGGTTATCAGATGATCATTAAATCTTGATTTTCTGTCAGGAAGAATTAATAATCTTGACTTCTGAGTGAATTTAGAAGCAATAGGGGATTGGAGTCAAATATTTGAATACCATTTCAGTGTTAAATCAGTTGTTCATGTTTCAGCTTAGGCTGAAAAAAAATAACTTCAGTTCATAAATCCTTCTTTTGAATTTGTTTTTCCCCTCAACTGGGTTAAAAATGTACGTGGTTTTGGGTGAGGTTTGCTGCTCGGGTGTCCTGTGTTTAGAACAACTTTTCATACAAGTTCTAAAAGAGAACTTAGGTATCCGTATGCATAGATTTCATAGAATGCTATCTTAAAAATTAAAATACATTCAGTAGAATAAAAGAAGTAGTGTTTTCTTGGTGAATATTTTAAGGGAAAGTAAAAGAAAGGGATTTCATATTCTAATACTACCTGACAAGAACTGCTGCTGAACTTTTGAGTTTCTGTTTCTGGTTATCTATTACTGTATTTACTGTAAATGGTTATGTTTTTATTAAATAGATAAATTTTCACTCCTTAATCACAAGGGCCTCTGAGAGAAAAATCAATTAAGCTGCAAAAATTTAAGTGTGTTTTGTAGTCTGTTTCATGTTTAATGTATTTTTATGTCTGAGGTATCAGTAAATATAGAGCCACATTGTCCCCACACCTTATATTCTCTTGTAGTTACCTGCCAGACTGCTCTTGGTAATACAGTATGTTCATCCACTGGTTGCACAGCTTTATGTTTCCAAAATATGGGAGGTAGTGTTATTTTCTGCTTCCTTTATTCAACTTGTGTGTCCTGCTGCACACCGTTTGATGTCTTACCTAAAGCTGTATGAAAATGTTTTCCTGAGCTATATTATTTCCCAATAATTAATTTCTCTTCCTTGGTTTTCCTAGTGTGACACATTTCTCATCAGCTTTCCCAAATCCAGTATATTTATCCCAAATATTTTTGTATACTTAATGTACATAGAGTGCACATACAGTAAATGTACATATATAGTACATATTATGTATTTGCTTATAGCTTTAGGCTTGGAGTCCCAACAGTATTCTGAACCCATATGTCACCCCGTCTGTCCTTTTAAAATAAATAAAATTACGTGCCCTGTTTTTCTTTCCCTCTGTGTTTAGGCTGAGCTTTAGGGTACAATATTCAGCCCTCAATGATGTAAGTTTTGCAAGTCTAAATCATGTTTTAGTTTCTGAAATGCAGCTTCAAAAAGCCATGAAATACAAGCAAAAGCATGTTTACAATTAAGTCTGAATAATTCTTTTAAATTCTAGATCTAATGGCAGTGGAAATTACAACAAACAGGTCTTCTAGAAGCTACAGGAAAATATTTAGTCGGAAGACAGAAACCAATCTGGTTTACCGACACAAAAATTAGTTTATATATTTTATTTTGCTTTCCTGTTGGTAATGCATAGTTTTTCTATATAAAATAATACTTAGACATTCTAGAATAAAATTTTCATAATGTTTTGTTAGTTTGGAGGCTTTTTTCCCATGTGTCTTTCAAAGAGGATAAAATCTCACAGGCAGATACCATTTGTGTGGGAGCAGGAGAATCTGATGCACTTTGGGATGGTTTTGTTTCCATTCCTAACAGGACTCATTATGGTTTTGACTTCAGCACCCACCCATATTCAGTCTTTGTGGACATATAACATGAAAGCACATTAATTTTGCTTTTTGGTAATTCCTCTCTTCAAAGCTTGTTCGGACCAGAATTCTACCCTGACCAAGGACTTTCTCAGCAGATGCATTTTTCAGTGGTGACTGAAAGTTATACCACAACTCAAAGCAGAATTGAAAATATTATCACAACAGTTTTAAACCAAGTAATTTACTCTTTCCTTGAAGTTGCCCTGTATTTTTTTAAAAATAGTTTAGCATATGTCATGTATTTAGAATAAAGTGAAGCTGATATTGATTTTACTTCATGTTTTCAGACTGTGCACACTGGAGAGATACCTGTTAGTCACATCTCTCCTTACAGATACAGTCTTTGCTGTAATAAGGCCACAAAAAGTTAAAAAAGAAGAAAAAGAGACCAAAAAACAACACGATACCAAACCCCCATACAGATAGCAGAAATCTATTTTCTCTTCATATATCACAAAGCAGTCAGTGCTGTTTCCCCACCACCACCACCTTGGTTTGACTTCTTAATTTCCTTGTTGTCCATACTGACTTTTTTTCTCAGTTATACATCTTTTTTTTTTTTTTTTTCATGTGATACACAACATTCAGAAATCTCAGTTACATCTCAAGGATTTGTCAAAGCTTGCTTATCTTTTTGGTATGTTTTTATTTTTTGCCATAACAGAACAGATTCTATCAGTATTGTGTTTCTTTGGTGAAATAGATCAGAAATCTAGGCATAATCAAATAAGGATAACTAATTTTTCTCAGTCTTTCACACACAGAGACATACACTCGTCATCTTTGCACAACTTCCTCTCTGGGCTTTTAAGACCATGGGAGCCAATCTCAAGAACTTTATTTAGTTTTGCATAATCCCAGGAGGCCTTTCTCCCCATGGCAGAGCTGCCTGAAGTCCCTTTGGCTGTGTCCGTGGCATGGACAGATGTTTGATGGCATATTCGAGAGCCTTGGTCCATGTGTTCACTGCATCTGCATCCTGATGCGTAGTGTTCCTCCAGGCGATTTGGAAGGAAACCTAAACACACAAGCCAGAAGTGACCTGACTTATTCTCTGCTGGGTACCTCAGATAAAATGAGTAGGGTACCTCACTGAGGAATGCACCTGCTCCACAACTAGGACAAGGCCAGCACATGCACCATGGGTGCAGGGTTATAAAATACTGTGAAATAAACATAGCCCAAACCATGGAACTTCCATGCTGTGTCCATTGCACCATTTCCTAAATGCCTGTGCTATGGGTTCAATCATACCTCACTATCGATGTTGTAGTTACGAAAACGTTAGTAATAATATTTTACATTTACTGAATTCTGACCTGTTACTGGTATTTTTGTGCAATCAGGAAGTTATCAGGCAGCTAGTCCTATTTCTACTGTATCCTATTACTGAGTCCTCAGAGAGTGGTGAAGTTTCCCTATCTATAAATTCCATTTAGTTTTTCAATATAAGCTTTAGCCTGTGGGCATATGTTAAGTATTTTAAGAACAAAGCTGAATAATAGATGTTAATTCATTTTCATTATGTACAGTTGCTTATGAAGAAGTCTCACTGAAGAGTTTTGGCTTAAGCTTTGAACAGATTAGAAATGATAAATTGGCAAAAATATCTTTTTCTTTTTGAAAAATAACACTGAAACCAAAGCCTTGGCATTTAGAACTGCTAAGAGTATGGATGTGAACACTAATGACAAGCCAAAAATAACTAGTGTTAATACTTATTATTTCTGAATCCCTGATACGCGCCTGCCAAGAATTGAGGAGTTGATAGGGTGTGAGAAATGTTTGGAAGGGTTTTTGGAAATCATCTAGTACCTCCTCCTGCTTGAACCAGGATTAGCACCACTCTAGATGGAGTCAGCTCTGACTTGTCAAAAAACTGAAAACCTGCATAAACCTCCTGGGCAACCCATTCTGGTGCTGCCCTGCATTCCTCGTGCAGAATTTTTCTCCCTAACATTTAAGCTGGAGGTTTGTACTGCTGTCTCTTGGTTTACCTTCTGCCATGACCAAGAAGTGTTTGCCTCAGGTTTTGTGATTCACCTTCAGGCAGCTGAAGGTTCCTGTTAGATCCCTCCTTAGCTCCTCCCAAGAGCAAACAAGCCCAACTCTTTCAACCTCTTTGTAATTCACGTGAACATTCGGTATCTTATAGGTCATCTGAAAGAAACAGCACGGCAAACCATGAGCAAACTGAATATTATTCCTTTCATAAGGAAGAAATATAGAGGCTGCATGATATGAATTAATTTGGGGTTTTGTGCAAAAAGTACATTTTGCAAGGGTGGGGGATTGGAGACATAAGAATCAATGATTTTAGTGTATTATCTGAGTGTGGTCAATATTAGTATTACAGATTAAATATAAATTTTGTAGGATAAGAATTAATGTTTAGTTACATCGGTTGTCAGTTACAGATGGGGAGATTTTTAATTGCGTAACCTGGACTGGGGGATTAGGCTGTTTTCAAAATGAAAGAAGGAAAGAGAGTTTAACTGCTGGCTGAACTACTAGGATTAGACCCCAGAATATCCAGGGTGAAGTGGTTTGTTTAAACTACTCTCTGTTTGACCTTCGAATTTTTTAGAGATCCTCACTGAGATTTTCAGCATCACTACTAGAATCATAGAAGGGTTTGGATTGGAAGGGACCTTAAAGATCACCTAATTCCAACCCCCTGCCCTGGGCAGGGACACCTCCCACTAGAGCAGGTTGCTCAAAGCCCCATCCAGCCTGGCCTTGAACACTTCCAGGGATGGTGCTTCCAAGACTTCCTTGGGCAACCTGTTCCAGTGCCTCACCACCCTCACTGTAAAGAATTTCTTTCTGGTGTCTGATCTAAATCTCCCCTCTTCCAATTTAAAACTGTTACCCCTTGTCCTGTCACTATGCTTTGTGACACAGAGTCCCTCCCCAGCTCTCCTGTAGGCTCCCTTCAGATACTGATAGGCTGTTATAAGGTCTCCGTGGAACCTTCTACTTCTCCAGGCTGAACAACCCCAGCTCTATCAGCCTGTCCTCATAGGGGAGGTGCTCCATCCCTCAGATCATCTTCATAGCCCTCCAAAGTCATCATACTAGCCTATCAGGTTTGGAGGCGTGTATGTCAAAAAACCTATGCTCTTGCCCTTACCCATGTGCTGCAGTGACAGTGGTAATGGAAATAACATTACTATTTCTTTTCAGGGTTTGTTTTGCCTTTATAAATTGTTTGGTGTTTTCCTGTGTGCATGCATAGTAACTAGTACTGGAGCCATGATGCAGAAGTCATGCTTCTTTGTTTCATTAATTTAGATAAGGTTTGAACATTTGGAAGAATGGCTGCTTATTTATAACAACTTCCTGTATCCCACTGTATAATCACACCTTTTTTTTTCCCTGTGTCTTAAACTATCGCTGTTTCTCGGTATGTCCTTGCTGTGTGTCAATAGACTATATTTAAGCATTCTTAAAGCTACCTGTCAGAGGTGGATAATCTATCCCTTAACTTTTTTTAATAACCTTGATTTTTTTTGTTTAGTTTTGTTCATTTGTTTGCATGCAAGGATGTTAAGTCACAGTACCACATGGTTACTCTTACAGTTGCCCTAAACCTAAAATTAACTTCAGTTTTTAAGTCAACCTGAAGTTTACTTTTCTGCTTCAAAAATGTTTCAGGAAAAGTGTTGAACGTAGTTCAATATTCTATTTCAGCATTTTAAGGAAAAGGTTTGATTCTTCATTTGGTCAGTTTATCATAAATTAATTTTAGTGTTGTTTTTAGGATTTTTGGAGAGCATCTTTAGACCTGTATATTTTATTCAGATTTCAGATGGCAAACATTTCGGAAATGCCTTACTATGTGAGCATTTTTGAAGAAGAATTAAAAATTTACAACTAGTTTGACAGTAACTTGTTCATAGTGTCTTTAAACTGCAAAATCATAATTGTTTTCATATGCTACTCAGTGTTCAAAGGACTGCATGTGGATGTTATTATAGATGATAATGATTTTTACTGGATTATTATAAAGCTTATCAATTTGCAGACATTTTACAGGTAGTCAATTACCTATGTTGTAAATAAAAATCAGAAGTCTTGGATATGAGCTATTTAGATTAACTCCTGTATCACTTCTTCTAATGAGACTTTGCATATCAAAAGGCATAATCTATTGTTTCTCTAATTGATAAAATATGTTTATGTACACATACATAAAATGTGGAGCATATAAAGCACTTTCATTTGACATTCAGAAGGTCCCTTCTGTGAACATTCTTGTCATCATATGTATGTCATAATGTAGAAGAAAAGCAGATGTTCTTTTTTTAAGAGGCACTGGGTGACTTGAACTGTTTTAATAGTTCTTTTACTGTACTGCTGAATGATTGCATCAGTCACATCAAACAGCTGTACCTGAACACACACTGATGGCAATGCAGAGTGACCTTTCAGTTTGCTCATCATTAAGCTTAAGTTAGTAGGCCTTACAGGCTGATACAAATTTTTTTTCAAGGCACCCTGCTGTACTTTTCCTGTTTAAATTCTTGAATCGTTACCTATTTTAAGGATCTACTGTGCCCTGAAGGTATTGTGACATTAACTAATCTTTCCCGCTGGACTTTCCAGACATTATGGCTGTCTCATTCTGAGCTGGACTTGAAGTACATATGGCTTGTTTTTCAACTATAACTCAAAGCAAACACAATAAATCAAATTGCAGTTAGCACTTTTGACTCTTTTTTAGTGTTCATGCATCTTTGTTGTTAAAGGAGTATTTAAATGCATTCTTGTCACAAATTTAAAAACAGGTTATGAAAATATTTTGCATACTTCAGAGTATTTCTCTTCCTTGTTTTTTTCCCTTCTGTACTGTACATACCATTTTCAGCTCTTTGCAAGCATTATTTCATTATTCAATGACATAATTAATTGCCTTAAACTGCAGTAAGTAGAACACTTGGAATATGTGGCAAGATTTGCATGCTTTATGAAAAAAATCTCTCCAACAATTTTTGTAGTAAAGCTTTTGAAAATTTTTCATGTATGGTTTGTTTTTCCATTATTGCTAAAGAGGGTATTACAAAATCGCAGATATAAATTTCATAGAATTAAAAAAATATTTTCAAAATTTCCTATCCTTAAAAAAACAAGTCTATAGAGACAGCTTTCTGTGTCCAAAGCCTAGGTAACTTTCAAGTCAGGTTGTTAAACTGAATTGCAGTCTGTTTTTCATTTACTATTGATTTTCTTGGTATTTTCTTTTGAGATATTAGGCTGGAAAATGGGGTCAGTTTGCTAATGCATTTTTTTCATTCATCATAAACAGGTGTTAAAGTAGTTTATGAGCTTCAAAAATGTGTTTTGTTCTTTAAGTTTACATCATTGTTTCCTTGCATATGTAGTGCAGGAGAAGTACTTAGATATCAACAAGAATTATCATCATTGTTCAGCAAAGTCTCAGTCCTCTTTTGTAGAAAATGCTGTTTAGAACATCTAGTTAAAGAGAATACAGACAAAAAAGTTAACATATTCTTTGATCAGAAGTTTAATTCAACAAAACAGACTTCGCTTTGTGTGCTTTGAAATCTGGTTCACTCTGCTCCTGGTGGACAATGGAAAAGCTGTTCATGGCTTTCATTGCTTTGGCTTTAAAAGCAGAATTCCTTGGCTTTAGGAATTGTAAGAAAATACAAGAAGTGGGTGGGAGTCAAAAGCCACAGTGCCTAGTGAAGCATAGATAGGTGTGAACCCTTAACACACTGATTGGGTTATTTGTAAAGATGAAACTAGTTCAACCATGAAAAAATATTTCTTAAGATGAAATTGAAGGACCTAGTAGTTAAAACTGTTTACATACAGCAAAACGTAATTCTAAAAGACATTGCCAGCTTTGGGCAAAAAGTATCTGATGGATTGTTATTTTAGTGGCATTAAGGATGTGTTTTCCTAAACATTTTATCTGGCAGCAAATCTGTGTAACTTCCTGCTGTCTACTGCCCCAGACGGAGGCTCCTGACATTTTTTTCCTTCCACCTAAATTTGTAATTACCCTGTTTGTACGGTAAAACTAGTTTTGGAGTGGTACTGTAAACTGGATTTCTAGAAGGAAAAAAAAAGGCTGGAAAGAAGGTTTATTTTATGGCACAAAACATTTTCAAGGCATAGAAGGCATAGAAGAGGAGACATGGAATTCTAAAGTCTCTTCCCTGTGACGGTGAAAAAGATTACCCAACAGCCCTCATCCCTGTTAGCAAATCAAGTCCTCTGCGTTCAGAAGATGCTTAAGGCCGAGATTTGTCCCTGAATGACTTGCTCATTTTTCTGCACTCTCAGCAGTGACCTGTTTCAGCCTCTTCTGCTACCTTGTAGACAGCCAAACTAGCCTTGCCCTGTACTTCCCTTCTGTCACTTCAGTCTGGAGAAGGGTAGAATTTCAATTCCACCATCTTCCTGAGTATTTTTGTGTAAGGTGTCAGTACTGCTTCCCATCCAGCCTCAGTGACTCTGAATGTGTTTCTTCAAGCTGAGTAAGTGGGCTGCTCTGGTCCCACTGCATCAGCACAGATTAACAAGACTGAGGGATTGTCTCATTTTTTTTAAAGATACGGAATGGCATGGGGAATGAGGGGATACATACCTCATCTAGTGGATACCAATCAACATTTTTGGAAGGAATATATAGCCACATTCTGAAAATGCTGGGAGGGAAAAGCTGGTAAAAATTAAGCTGATTGACCTACAAATTCAGGCAAAACTAGGTGTATGAGTAGAGGGGCTTCAGTGCGGGGAGGAAGTTCATGGAGGATTCCAAAAAGATTTGAACAGTGTGTGATAGTTCTAGTTTGTGTTCTGTGATAACAAAGGCTGAGGAGGTTGAAACAAACTAAGAGAAATGAGGCTTACCTTGTTATGCCTACTGATGAAGTAAGGGAAAGCATTTGAGATACTTCTTTTTTTTTTTTCTTCTCTTGTTTTTTCTTTCTGTCTTCTTCACTGTTGGAACAAAGAAAGTACAGTCATGGGAAATGATGTTCTCTTGTAACGTGATCAGGTGGGCGAATGTAACCTGTCCTTTGTTGTATGTTGTGCTTCAGATTCTTGCTGATAGAAGCATAAATAAATAACAAAAGCAACTAGTGACTGTTTATTTGCTAAACAAAAAGGTGAATTACAGGTTTCTTTATGGTTGTCTTTGTTACCTAGAATTTGTGGTCTCTGTCTTGTGCAAGAGTTGAGAAAGTACAGATGATTTCCTGTTCCTGCTCAGTAGTTCTCAGTTCCCCTCTTCATAGTTACATATGCAGCTCATTTTCAGTTATCAGTGAAGAATTTGGAGTATGGTATCAGTGTTAACTTAAAGAGAATTTAGCATAGTGTAAGTTTAGTATGTCAGGGAAGAATAACTGATAATGTATTAAGGAAATTAATAACTGACAAAGAGGTCAGAGAACACAGGAGGATTGTGAGCAATTGATATGAAATAGTTTAACTTTCAGAAACAATGCAGTAACCAAGTGAGATTTAAAAGTGTAGAGCAGCAGTTCTCACTGCTCAGTGGAGCTGGAGAAGCATGTTTTTCGACCGCAATATAGCTAGAGTTCTTCAGTGAATGAGAAGGGCGGAAAAGCTGCAGAGAAGCCAGGCCGCATGGCAGGTGTCAGCAAACAGGTAGGTGTCCATGAAAGGTGTCCTGCACTTCAAGGACTTAATTAATTCTAACTCTCAAAGGAGTGCTGAATCCATTGTTCTTATGATTATTATTTTTTTTAAAAGACGAGTTGGGAGGCTATGACTAGTCCACTGAATTTTGGAGAACTTAATGTAGAACATTTTGAAAAAATATGCTTCTTATAAAGCACCACAGTTTTGAAGCTCCTTTTCTTTGTTGTTTGTGCTAGTCATAGAAGTAATGTTTTTGTTGTTTTGTTACAGGCTTCTTGTGTTGTGTGAATACACTAGAGAAAAGTCCTTATGATCTTGAAGTAGTTTAAAATAAAATTCACAATAAGTAAGGTTTATGTACTATTTTATGTGTAGGAAAATGCTGTTAAGTTTGAAGTTTTACAGAAGAGACTTGCTCACAAAACAGAATGCAAAATGTCAACAAGGAAATGCAGAAAAGAGGTATTTATTAAAAGCAGCAGCAGAAAAGGAGTCCTAAGGAGTATGTGAAGAGATTGAGCCTTGACAAAAGGCTTATAGCCTTTATAGAGTATCACAAAGCAGTCTTTCACATACTTGGTTCTGGTTATCTTTGATATACCACAGAAAAGAGTGATCAGATTGGAAAAGGGCACAGGACAGTGTAACTAAAATGATCAATGATTTTTTATATTATCTTAATTAAAATTAAGTGAATAGATAAACTTGCTTAAACACTAAAAGGGGCAGAGACGAATCTTGTTTATATTTCGGTAAGCTCTCTGGGAGCAAAGACTACAGAATACTGCCAGAAACTTTCTGGATGAGTATGTTATTTAAAAGAAGGATTAGCATTTGGATATAGTTATTTTTGAATCAAAATAATTGTTAAGAGCTCATGGAAAAATACTTCTTTAACTTGTTCATCTGTTACCTAGCTTTGAATTGTAGTTTAAGTTAATTTCAACTAAAAGAGCTTAACGGGCAACATAGAAACATTTACCAAAATATTTAAAAAAAATGTGTAAGCAATATTAAGATTGTATCACTACTGGACAAAATCGATGTTAACCTTGGCATTGCTTGCTCTGGAGCTCCATTTGTTAAATGGTAAATAATTTTATGAAAGTTTTTAGCTCTGCTATTGAGAGGTTGAAAGATGCCAATTAGTTTTCCATTTTTGACATTTGTCCAGAGAGTGCACTACTTGTGGGTTATAATAAGGGATCATCTGTTAATTGGTGACTTCAAGAGCATTTTTGATAGAAATAGTGGGCTGAAGAAATTTCAGTCAGTTAGAAGAGCTTAGCTTTTTTTTTTTAGCTCTGTATTGTTTATTTTTCTTTTAAAATGAAGTGATGATGTTATTTAAAACTTCTGGGGCCTGCATCGAGAACTTGCTACATATTCTTGTTACTAACAGGGTGAGTTCTGTAGTGTCTATCAAGCCAAATCTCATCTTGATACATAGAAATACAGGTAAGGTTTATTTAGGGCCTTCTTCATAATGCATGATACAGGCTCTAGGCACTGCCACAGCTCGTTGTTTAGTAAAGGAAGGGTTTGTAGTTACGCCTCTGGGAAAGGTAGAAAAGCTTGACCTCAGAAAGAAGTTATCCCATGCTTCCGGAGCAGTTGTATCCATATTTTTATCATAGCAATTTTTTTCTAAATTGGGATTCATTTAGGTAGTCAGACTGATTAAGAAGTAATATTTTGGTGTATGGTTTTAAAAAGCCCTAGAGTTTTTAAACCTGTTTTTAAAAAAGCGGACAGTAATTGTACACCTACGCAGTATTGTCCTCCTTGGTCTTTGCAAAAGGGCTGTTACGGCAGTCCTTAAACACTGGCAGGTTCTTTAGGAACGTGCTGAGTAAGAGACACGTGTGCTGTGATCAGACCCTGCCCCTTCCCATCTTCCCTTGAGGTCCTCACTGTTCTTGTCAGAAGGAGCTGTATTGATGGGGACGGGATCCATTGGCAGATTTTGCACACAAAATAGATGAGGGTTATGGAGTGATGAGGTGTTGATTTTTGGGTTCCACTGATCTGACAGAGTTGTTACTGAAGCAGCACAGGAAGCCTTAGACAACTACACTCCTCAGATACATTTATTAATAAATAAAAACTGTTTTGAGCTCTTAAATGAAAACCTGTTGGTCTCTTACAGCATCAACTGCTTCTATACTTTTATTCTCTATATGAATATATAGAGAATTAGAGGTCAAATTCTGCCTTATGTGAGCACCAAGGTCTCATGTTGAATCATAAAGGAGTTTTCTGTGCTGAGCCAAGAGAGAAATTCGACTCCGAAATTCCTATTTTGCCTCAGAGTCTGTCATGTATAGTCTAAATGACTTTCTTGTAAGAATTCTTTTAATAAGCAACGCTTTCACATTCACATAAGCTGCGTGTGCCTTCATTGCAAATAATTTATAGTAAAAGTCACGTGCAGTATCTTGTTATTCTCTCTTGGGTGGGTGTAGAGAAGTAACAGGTAGTGATGAGATCATCCTGCCGGGCTCAGACCCGAGCTGTTCTTTAATGTTATAGGATGAAGGTGCAGACGGGCACAGAAGACTGTAGCCCGTGCCAGCCGGTCATACAAGAGTGATGTAGTTTTAAGTTTTCTCATAGCATATTCAATTCCACTTAAATATTGCAAAATGCTGAATTGTAAATGTTAACCTAGCCATGAATAAAAAATGCTGATATTTTATTTAATCAAAAAATAATTATGGATAGTCTGCCTTTATTGTATTATTTAAAATATTTCATTTTACATGTAGAGGACAAGTTATTGCAGTTATTTTTTTTATATCTATGTAAAGAGAATTTGTTTCTGATGCATAAAAAATGCAGAAGACAGGCTTTTGCAAGCTACAAGGAAAATTGTTTGCTTTTGACAAGGGCTGTCAATTGTCTGGGTAGGGAGAAAAAGCTATGGTAGCCAGTTTACATGAAACAGCAGGAAATATGTGCTTTTCGGGAGTGTTATCCGATTTCTTTTCTGAAAATATTCCTTTACAGAAAAGAAAGCTTTCACTTTTTTCCCTGTCTTTGAGTTCATTACTTTTATGTTCTATACAAGGATTAAAAACCATCTATGCATGACAGATGTTACCTCCAGTTTTAAACCATTAACTGATGAGAAGTGGAGGTGGGGGTGATCCTAGGGAGGCAAATGCATTCTTGAGACACTCTTTAATAAAATATTGCAAGGAATCGCTAGAAAGCTTCTCCTTTGACTTTCATCTGGCAGGTTTTGATTGTAACTTTGTAAAGGAATTGGTATTGACTTCTATCAGGCGTTTTTGGAGAAGAGGTGAAGAGCTTTCTCTCTTGACTTTCTGTATGTTTTGTCAAATCGAATACTTGCATTTGAAGTGCGAAGTGAAGGCTGATGTCAAGAAATGCCTTCAGCACAAGCTGGTGCTGGCCTCCCGCGACTTACTTCTTTCTTAAAAGTATCAGATTAGATGGTAAAATGATGGCAATCTAGCTAGACATAGACACGTTTATTGCAGGCTCAGCAGCCATTACAGATCATTAGTGAAAGGAGGCAAGGGGCAAGGGGACCACTTGGATGTCAGTTTGATTCTTTTTAAGGACAAATGTATTCGGATGAGAAGATGCTAACTTCATGGCTGCTTGTATACTTGAGGTTCAGAACCTATTACTGTCTTTATTTCTTTGTCCTGTTCATAACCTTAGAGTCAACTCTTTTAAAAGCAAATACAAATTGTAAGAGCAGTAGTGTTAACAGAGGAGCTGGGAATAGGACATTTTGGAAGCCATTTTAAATTACATTATTTATTAAGAGTGTGTTTTATTACTATCAGACCAAATTTGTTCAAAATATGAATACATGTTTTTGCAATGTCACACACTTTTCCTTAACAGTAAAATAGTAACTACAGTTCAAATACGGAAACGCATCTTTTACATCAGCAAATTTCTCCTCACTGATGTCAAATAGTTTTTATTATAGGCTCCAATTTTACTTTTGGACAACTGCTGAAAGTGTGTGTGTAGTCATGAGAGACACATTCTCTGTGCTTTGAGGTTTAGTTTTTTTCTTAACTAAAGCGGATCTGATTTGTTTACTCTTTGAAATGTGTTTTGCCCTTCTGATTCCTAAGATACACCCATTGCACTGTACATGAAATACAATAAAGGTTATAAATTAAAAGTTCAAGGCAAAATATCTGAATAAATGTAGTTTTATGGCAGTGCATCTCTCTCTCTTTCATTGTTACTGTTACTTAAACCTGACCTTCTTCCAGGATTTGACACATCACGTATCATGTTCTTTTTTTGTGTGTTATTTTATGAAGTATTCAGTTGTCTCATTTGGTTTAAAACAAATCATACCTTCATGTCCTAAATGTTTCACTAGTCAGAATAATTAAGTTGATCAGGTCTGGGAGCATTGGAAGGAAAATAATAAGGTCATTGAAGCATTCAAGTTCTAATGGGAACCTGAGTTCATTCAGATATCAAACCCAATAATTGCTTTACACCTGTATGCATGCTCCCAGTGAGCAAGTTCACATTAAAGGTTTAGTGGTGCACTTTCAATACTCCATTTCAAGGGAATTTTACTTCTCTTTTAAAAGACTAAGTAGTTTTGACTTTTTCCAACTTGATTGATGAAATGATAGAGTTCTTGATTCTCAGGGAAGTGAGAAAGAAAGCCAGCACGACCGCCATCATGGACTTCCAGAGGGCAGACTTTGGTCTTTTCAAGAGTCTGCTTGACATAGTCCCTTGGGAGGCAGCCCTGAAGGGCAAAGGAGTCCA
>JAOQGH010000062.1:18616270-18697883 GCA_025769975.1 Gallinago jamesoni | reverse complement strand
TTATGCAGGGAAAAGATTAGAAAGGCCAAAGCTCAGATAGAACTTAACCTGGCCCTGGATGTTAAAAACAATAAAAATAATTTCTATAAATATATTAACAGCAAGAGGAGGACTCGGGAGAAGCTCTACTCTCTACTGGATTACGGGAGGTAACGTAGTGACAGAGGATGAGGAGAGAAGGCTGAGGTGCTGAAAGCCTTCTTTGCCTCAGTCTTTAGCAGCGGAGTAGGGTGTCCCCAGCGTGCCCAGACCCCTGAGCCAGCAGTTAGGGGTGGGGAGCAGAATGAAGCCCCTGTAATTCTAAGGGAGATGGTGAGGGACTTGCTCCAAAACCTCAACACAAACAAGTCTATGGGCCCGGATGGGGTTCACCTGAGGGTTCTGAAGGAGCTGGCAGAAGTGCTCACAGAGCCACTTTCCATCATCTACCAACAGTCCTGGCAAACTGGGGAGGTCCCAGCTGACTGGCATCTAGCACATGTGACGCCCATCCACAAGAAGGGTCGGAAGGATGATCTTGGGAACTACAGGCCTGTCAGTTTGACCTCGGTGCCTGGGAAGGTCATGGAACAGATGATCCTGAGTGCCATTATGCAGCACTTGAAGGACTTTTTTCTGTGGGTTTTGTTTGTTTGTTAGTTTTTTGTTTGTTTTTTCTCTTCATTGGTTGGACTAGATGATCTTAAAAGGTCCGTTCCAACCTAGGTCATTCTGTGATTGTTGTTGGTTTTGTGTATCAGTTGTAGTTCAGCTAATTGCTCATCTTTATGCCATGGAAAATATTTTTGCATGAGAACTTCTTACTAGAGGTATGTTATGATTAACGTATCACAAATCACATTTAACAGGAATCAGAAAAACATGGAGACTATCCTCTGAGTTTCACTTTGAAACAATGTATTAGCCAAGTTTAAATTCTTTTAACAGTATTCAGAGTCTGAAACTCTGAGTTTATACATGAGTGTGTGTGTGTAGCACAGCATAAGGATTGTAAGGATACTCATAGCCACAATTGCTGCTTGAAAAAAGAAAATTTCTTAAGGATGAAGTAAAAATCAGCATTGTTTTGTGAGATTGTGAGATTGAAGCAACAATTATAATTTCTCAGTTTAACTAAATTCTTTGACACATCTTCATGAATGCTGGTGGTACAGGCTGTGCAAAAAACTTCAGTAAATGCTATCACGAACAAGAACAAAAAAATACTGACTAGGAAAATGACAGCTATTCATAGCAGTTTCCCCTGAATTTCAGACTCCAATGCTGGTCACAGCGTTGCTTGTTACTGGAGAGGATTTGAACTGATGGAATCGTTCCTCTTCATCTTCTTTTTATTTTCCCACCTTTATGAGTTTAGTTCTCAGCTGAGAATTCAAACTGAAAAAGAAATGGAAAATGGCTGTATATGTGCCTGCATTGTACTGACATGAAGGCCTTTTTCCTCTGTAATTTTAAAGGCCAATTACCCTTGGAGGAAAGGAGAAAAATAGATTGATTTGTCTTGTAACCCCTGAGGCAGGCTTGTGTTCTCTCAAACTAAGGATTTTCCACTGCAATTCTTGTGGAAGGGCTTTCAATGCATATCCCAAGCGGTACTATTAAGAAAGAAAGCAAAGTCAAATTAAAATATTAAATAGATCATTTAAAGGTTTGAGGCATCTTTGCGTATTGTGCCAGTTCTCCTTTTTTTCTTTTTTCTTTTTTTTTCAATCTTTAAGTCCTGGAATAAGCAATAGTAAAATTTATTTTAAATAGATTAGTTGAAAATAGGGTTTACAAATCCATCTTTATTCTATAAATACTGGACTTTACTAGATTTTCTTCAGCTCTAAATATCGTAAGTACTTCTTTGCTTAATGGAATTGTGATACAGGGGGTCAACTTTCTAGATTCTCATACTGTATTAACTGTGGTCACATCTGGATTGCACTGAGCTGGTAAATGTCATCACACACGCCATTTAACATTAAAACTTCTCACATTATCTATTTTTAAAGCATTTTAATGTATAGCACATAGAACATGAATAAATGTTTTTTCTACTGAAGTTATGCATTTTCATAGGACTCAAAGGCTACAATTAACAGTGGCAGCAGTAAGATTAGACATGTCTTTGTTCCCTTTTAATCTGAGTGAAACCTTTTTGTGTCAGGACTTTAGCTCTCTGTGTTTTAGACCTGTTTCTGTACTACAGTGCTTCTGGATATTAGCAACTTCTATTTAGCAAGGTAAAAAGAGTCCAAACATCCACATATCTTCTTAATGAGAAATTGTGCACATAGGTTGGTCTGAGAACCTTCTTAAGATGAAAGTACTGGGTGTTATCTAAATGACTAAAACTTTTGAAGGAGATCTTTTCAAACAGAATACATATCTACAGGCAAATCTATCTTCCTTTAAGGCTTACTATGTTATGATGATAATTTTGGCACTCCTGAATGCTGCAGATAACTTGCGATCCTTGCGTGTGTTTCTGCTTTTTTCTGAGAAGGAACCATTCAGTCTTGAGAGATGTCTTAAGTCTTACAGTTCTCCTTAATACCTTTTCTTCCTGTCCTGGAAATCTTAATAGCTACACAGCCTTTTTTTTTTTTTTTTTCTTCCTTCTTATTTCTTCTAACACTTATTCTTCAACACCATTTCTTATGTATCAATATATTGGTAAACATCCCACTAACCAGGTCAAGAACATATTTTTAAAATTATTATAAGACCAACACATGATGCATATATAGTTAAAGTGTTTGGGCTGTTAATATGTGTTAGTAAGTTGCAAGGACTTTAAAAAAAAACAACTCAAAACCAACCAAAGAACATACTCTCCACAAACCATTTCTTCGATCTAAGGGTAAGTTTCTTTTTCTCCATCATAACAACGTACACTGTGTGTATGCTCAGGTTATGACTCAGCTTTCACAGGAAAGTCTGGGGTTGGACCTAAACCAGACTAAAAAGGGCTTTACAGAATTTGACCTCACAGCTATGTGATGTGCTTGAAATATCCATGTTTTCTTGGAAATAGATGCTAAAATAACCATTTTAGCTGTCATTTAAGTTTGATTGTCAATAATTTGAGATTCTGTTTAGAAAAAAAAAGCTGAGAAGAAGGATGTTGTATAACTTGATCTTTCCTCATTTTTGGTTACAAAAATATCATATCCCAATGAATGTAAAATGACCCACTGTGATTATTGTAAAGAGTCTAGTTCGAAAACTGTTTTCTTTGCTTGTTTCATCTATTTGCAATAAAGGTATTTGGGAAAGTGCTGTCTATTTCAGAGAGTGCTTTCTGAGGTGTTATTTTGGCTGCATTTCTCCCATAACTGATTTTTACCTCATCGCTAGTTTTTTTTTTATATAGGCCACACATTTTGAAAGATCAGTTTGAAATCAAATCTCACAGAGATGGAGTGAATCTTAACAGAATTGAGTTTAGAAGAGCCATTTTCTTTCAAGGTGCTGTTTTTCAAAAGGATTTTGTTCTAGACACCAACAATGGTTTTCAATTTCTTAAATTCCCTTGATCAGTTTATTTCTCAGTTGATGTTCTCTAATAATGCCATAGGTGCAGGCCAGGCGATACAGAGGACAGTGTTCAGCTGTAGTGTTCAAGAGGTGCTGGAGACTGATGGCCTTCCCTGCTGTCTTACACTTTACCCCTTCTGCTTCTGCCTTATATTCTATCAATTCGAATTTGATAGCAACAGGATGAGGGGCAACAGGCACAAACTGGAACTTGGGAAACTCTGTGTGAACATGAGGAAAAACTGCTTTGAAGGTGCTGGAGCTCAGGAACAGGCTACCCAGAGAAGTTGTGGAGTCTCCTTCTCTGGAGATACTCAAAGCCTGCCTGGATGCGTTCCTGCTCAACCTGCTCTGGGTGACCCTGCTTTGGGGCGGTTGGACTAGGTTGATCTCCAGAGGTCCCTTCCAACCTCTACCATTCTGTGGTACCTTCTTCTCTCAGCATTAAACACCTTTTATTATTGTTGGCTATTGTTAGTTCTTTCACCTTGAACTGGTTACTCAGGAGGGAAAAAGGGGGAGGAAGAAAAGTAGTGGTTGTGCAAGTTAATGCTGTGAGCTTTTTAAATAAATAAACATTTTTGAGTGCTACTCACTGGGGCTCATGCCTTCCAGCTTGTCTTCCATACCACAGTTGCTAGCTGAGTACCCAGTGCTGTACACTACCCCTCTTCCATAGTCAGCATTTTGGCATTAGTTCAAGCTCTTATTAATGGGATTAACATAGTGTTTATTAACTAAGACATTCTTTAAAATATACCTTGTTCAGGTATAAGGGTCCTGTAACTACAGTCGTTAAAGAAGGCAGAATAGTTCTGCCAGTACTTATTACTGAAAAACCTAGTATTCTTTCTAACCCATTTTTCTACAACATTTAGATGCTTCACCTTCTGCATATAGATAGATGTTTCAAACTTTGTTTTTTAAAGAAGGACAAAAAGTAGTTATATGCCCCAGTCATGTTTGTTGTGGATTTTGTGGGGATTTGGTTTTTGGTTTTTTTTTTTTCTAGTTTTTTAATGCTAATCAAGGGGGTGTTGGAGTTATTTAGATTTGGGAGGAACTTAGATACTTGTCTGATGAGCACTCTAGGAAAATCTGCAGGGAAATAAGATTCCAAAATCAGGCTACTCTTTGAATTGACTACTGTAATTAAGGCACAACAAAACACTTTTAATGCTTTAACTGACTGGAAAATTCCTGGAGAATTAGTCAACTAAGGTACCGAGCCCAAGGTAGCATTTTGTAATACAATTTTAATATAAGGCATGTCAAAGAGAGAACTCTTGTTGTGGTTGTTACAGGATAATAAAAATTCCAATCAAGTACCTTTGAGGTATGGTTTTGTAGACTCTGTCTTTTCCTATTATCAGATACCTCAGTCTCATGACTAGGCCGTTCAGTTGCACGACATCTATATTATTACTAGCATTGATTGTTTATAAAAAGTAAGGCTTATAATTAGGAGAGCATAAAGTTACTACCTGGAAGAGTGGATAAGAAGAAAATGTAATGGAAAAGTCACTTAATCTTACTATTGCAGTTCTGCAAAATATCATTTATTTTTCTCCTAATATAACTGAGTTTTATGTTGATAATGAGCTACTGAGTTAATAAATCTGTTGCAGCTATTGAGACTTCTCTTTTCATAACAGAACTAATGAAGGAGCATTAAGGAAAGTAAAAATATATTTTGCAGAGTACAGGTTTTTGCAAAATATTTTCTTTTCCCCTAACAGTGTGTTTTTGATTGTAATTTCTAATGCTTTATACATACAGAATATGTCTTCAGGCTGAAGTTGTCAAATTCCATAAAAATAAAATAAGTTGTCTAAAAAGAACTGTTTAGATTTTTTTATAATTTTTGTTTTACTTAATGGCATATATTTATTGAACTTATTTTGGTTTTGGTTTTTTATGTCATTACATTCATACTATGTGGTGAGTGATGTATATGTATCAAAACTACCTCTACAAATACCTTGTATGTTGTAGATATTATTTTTTCCCATCTAGCTACTATATTGAGTGCAAGAAGACTTGAGCAAATAATGGTTATTATAATAAAGCCCCTATATTTCTTCCAGTGAAGGTGTAAAGTTTGCATGGTCAAGATTACATACCACTATTATATATACTAAAAAGGAACTACTGATTTGATTTCTCAGCATCTAATTGTATGCTTACTTCATTTGAATTTGGTCCAGATAGCTAAAAAATGAAGATTATTTTATGATGTTAAAATAAGTACTTTTTTCCATTTTAACCCTTCATAGCTCTGCCTTTTACTGCTAAAAGGAAGGGTCCGTTCAGCTGATTGAGAGACCACTTTTAAGTTCACGTGTTCATTTCAGAGAGAGATTATAATGTCTGTAATAAGAGCTTCTTGACGCCCTTCTTCTAAAAGAGATGGACTTCTGACATTGAAGTGAGAAACAAAGTTTTCATCTGTGTAGGTAGATGGGTTACCCAGAAGGCATCATTTATACGTACAGGACCTATTATATCTTCTAGTAATTTTTACATGCTTTTTAAGTGTACATTTGAGCCTTTTGGCAATGATTTTTGGTTTAATTTTAAATACTTAGGTTACTGCTCCTGTCTTTTGTTTCCCCTCACCCCACTGAATAGTTTTGTGAATGGTTTTGCCATTTATTGGTGTTATACATAGTTTTATGCTAGAGTAATCATAGTTATGTTTATGAGCCAGTCTTACTTTGTGTTGTATTCAATATGGTCTGTACCATAAAAAAAGTCAATACAGCTGTTGGAGATAACTGAATGTGTTATAAAAGTGTTATAAAATGTCATTTTGCTCGAGTCACTGAAGCATCAGCCCAAACCCAGTTTCATGTCCTAATATGAAATCCTTTATTTTCACCTAATGAGTGTTTATGCATATACAAGCACATTTTACATCTGTTGAAGAAACAAGTAATTTCTCTGTGTGTGTATATATGCATGTACATGTACTAATGCTGCTTTTTTAAACTGGATGTAAATATGCACACGCACACGCAAGGTTGTTTGCAGAGTCACCATTGAATAAAATAGGTTTATTCATAAAGACCAAGAAATACTTTCTATTAACCTCCAGAATTTTCAGGTATGCTAAAGCTGTTGATAGTAAGTGAATGTAATCATCCCATTCCTTTTTTATAACAGGTTGAAAATTTTATCAAAGTGTAATTTATATCCTACTTGCCTTTTTTTTAGTAAGACTCACTCTGAAGTGCTCTAAACTTTGCAGAAAAATCTTTTGCAAATGCTGACATTGTTTCTTACTGGTAATAACTGAATCGTTGCATCCCAGTTTCCTTGTACAACCTGTACAGTTTATGATCTTGAAGTTATATCAAGAGATTGTCTATGGGAGAAGGCACTTCTTCCACTGAGAGCAAGTATCAGTAGACTCTCTCTGCTTTCCTCTGTTGCAGAGGAACAGCAGCACAGTTTTGTTAATAACTTTCCTTCTTGGATTTTAGACAGCATTTTTGTGCTTTAATTTCTATTGCCTAGTGACACTGCAACCAGTGAAGAGATTTATTCCCACGCAAAACAGATTGACTTAGGGTAATTTGAATACTTTATGCATGGATAGATTCATTAGGAAAAGGAGGCAAGGCAGAACTATAAAAAGAACTAATAATCTTGCTAAAGGAGCCGTTAATTCCCTATAGCATTGGAGACACTTTCATTGAAGGTTGATTTTGCAGAGCCCGTGCAGTCTCCACAGGCATCATCTGTTCTTTGTCCAGAAACAGATAACAGAGATGACTTTCTTTGTCTTCTCCAGGACCTTATTTAATGTGCTTGGACCATTTCTGCCTTTGTTAGCTTGGAACACAATCACAAAATGGTTGAGGTTTAGAAGGGAACTCTGCAAGTCTGCTCACACGGGGTCACCTAGAGCCAGTCGTCCAGGATCATGTCTAGGCTCCACAACCTCCCTAGGCAGCTTATTCCTGTGCTCAGGCACCCTCACAGTAAAAAAGTGTTCAGAAGTAACCTCCTGTATTTCAGTCTGTGCCCGTGGCCTCTGGTCCTCTGACTGGGCACCACCTCAAAGAGCCTGGCTCCGGCCTCTTTGCACCCTCCCTTCAGGTATTTATGTACACTGATGAGATCCCTGATTGGTCTTTGCTCATGCCTTTCCCCCGTCTCTAGAACTTAATGATCCAGTCAATAGGTTTTACAAAGTATATCTTTCTACCCATCAGACATGCTGGGATTACATGCTTCATGCCTGACCTTTCTGCCTTCCCCAGATTCAGTGCTTTCCCCCGGCAGGACCAGTCAGTCACACACACTTTTATAGTCTGCTGCATTGTGCAAACTGAGAGAAAGCTAAATTAGCTCCTTTGGAAAAAATCTGAAAAAGCCTGCTTACCTGCAGTTTGTCGTCAGACTGACTTTTTGCTTATCAAGTGACTGCTATATCATATGCCAGTTGTAGGTAGGAATTCCAGCCATAGATTGGGACACCCTGATGCTGTACTAATGTAGATACTGTACTAATGCTAACAGAGACTAGCAACCTGGCTCTGACATGAGAGAATAGAAGAGGCTAGTTCAAAACTAAGCAGTCACCAAAAAAAAATAATAACTGCGTGGCAGGACCACATTTTAAAAAAGAAAGATTAAAACCTCCAGAAGACTAAGTGGGGGTTAATTTTCTGCCCCCTTTTGTGTGTGCATGTATATATTCATCGCTTTAAAATTTTATTTTAAAGGCATTTAGGAACATGGCTGGAACTTCATGATTGTTTTCCTGTGATAGAGACATATTTATTATTCATTGCAATAATTACTGTGTAATATTTTATACTAAAAGTTGTTCACATTGCACAATCAGGAAATGCTTAGCAAGTGGCTGATTTAACTGTTCTATTTTTAACTCTGTACCAAATCATAGTGAATAGTGTTACTGCTTTTGTACTTGAAGCACCTAGAAGGCTTTTCACTACCACACTGGTCAGTATATTCTCATGAAAACGGAATTGTATTTTTCCAGAGCCTCTGTGCATAAATTGTTTATACAATAAGATTTTTTTACCCGGAATTTTTGTTATTGTATGCTGTTTCCAAGGGGACTATGTTTCAGGATTCTCTTAAAGCTTTTATCACCCAGCTTCTCTGATCAAGAAAGTAATTTATTGCTGATTGCAGAACTCTTGAACTCAGTCTGGCAGCTGCAGTGTGAAACTTCTCTGATCCAGTCTCCTAGTTACTTATTTACATATCATTTGAAATTATTTTCAGGGCTGTTTGAAAACCTCTTGACATTGCATTATCCGTGTTTCAAATCTTATGGTGATTTGTTTTTTCCTCTCTTTGTATTACAGATAACAGACGAGTAACTTTGGAAAGGTCTCGTTCTCGCCACAATGGAACAATTGCAGCTGTATGATTCTTCTGATGCCAAAGAATTAGTGAATTGTTTTATTTACAATTAAATGGATATACTTTGAAAAGAATTAATCATACAAATTGGCCACGATCATAAAGGAATACTGGTATTGATTAAATGAGAAGGTGTATAAATATTATGTATTTTAAAAGCTACTGCTAGATAATCCACATTCTGTATCTTACTACCCCAACTACCAAGATCTGTAAACAGTGTTAAACAGTAGGATATATATCTTATTTTCTTACGTTCTTTCTTCTTTTTTTGTTCTCCCCCCCTTTTTTTTTTAAAGCTGGCAACTTACGTGAAAGGAGTTGGGGATTTCTAGGTTATGTTTTATATGGGCAAGAAAATACAAATTTGTTGAAAGAATACAGCTGTGGATACCGTTTTCAGTTCTGATTTGGACATGAAAGGAAAAAAATAATAAAATTGTATGTTAATAAATTCAGAGATGAGCTGGTCTACATTATCAGAATCTTTTTTGCAACCATAAAAAAGCAATGCATAGCCCCAGTCAGGTTGCTGAAAATCTTATCTCAATATAAAACCTGGCGGATTCAGCTATTTTGGCTGCAAATAGGATATACCACATATCTACACTTCTGTTGATATGATGATGTATAGTTAATTATCACTGCTGAAAAAAATTTAAAACAGAGCATAGGATTTTACCGAAATTAAATATCAAGGGCAGGATATGTTTTTAACTGTATCTAAGGAGGGATTTTTCTAATTATGCACTTATATATTCTTTATAAAGCTATTTGGGGGAAAATATGATTGTCCTATTTTCATTACGCTACGAATACCTTTGGGTAGGTTTTTAGAGACAAGCTACATTATGAAGTTATTCAGAACTGCCTCTGAGTTTTTCCTCTGTTTCTCAGGTAAAATATGTAGCGAGATCTCTACTGGTGGATTTTAGTGCTGAGGGTTTAGCAGCTAAGGACAGATTTTCTACCTGGAGCACTCTATAGCAGTGATCAATGATTGCAGCAGTCTGATTTTTCGGGAAGCTCCTCCCATTCTACTTTGTATAGAGGCCCCTGCACTGCAGTACCTCAGGTGAGCCGTCAGTTCAGTAGCTGACACTGTTGATGTTCTGCCACTCAATGGGAAACGCGAGTTCCCTTTTCTCCCCAGACTCTAGTTGAATGTACAGTCTGTTTGGTGTTCAGGTCAATCTTCACCATCCTTTTTACTAAAGGTTCTTTCTTTATCTGGATGGGATAGAGGATTTTAAATGGGAGTTCCAGTGGAACTGCTCATAGGTTGCTCAGCTATGATATTTAAAAACACAGGATACAATGTAGTAAATGGCACTTGTTCTCAAATTATTATTGCTTTTCACTGATTGATGAATTATTATGAATACTTTTACTGCCTGGTGTTATGGGAAACTTTTGATTTTAAAGTTAGATAAAGAATATTTGGAAGGTAAGATGTCACGTGTTCTGTGCACAAACTGCTAGCTCTAGAGGAGCATTCAATATGGGGCAGTGTAACTTTGCACTACTGCTTGAGCCAAGCATCTTTGTACAGTAGGTTCTTTTTGCTTCTCTGATAAGATACTCTTAAGACTCTCTGACTAGTTTGGGATAAATTCTCACAATTTCAAACTAGATTGATCAACATCCAATTATTGTAAGAAAAGTTACGGTTCCTTTTCAATCTAGTGTTGAAATAATTTTATTTTTTTTTTAACTGTCTTCAGAGGAAACAGGGGGTTTGCCCGTTGCTATATCTCTAAACATAGGAATACAGCTGAAGCCTAGTGAAATGTGTGCTGTCAACTAATACTCTCCCTAAACTGTTTGGGATTTTTTGTGGTTTTAGTAACAAACTAAAGAGTTGTATGGTACTTCGGGAAAATAATGCATGCAACAGGATTCTGTCTCCCTGCTTATCAGTAAGAGATACAAAGAATTACATCCTGTTTAATGTAAGGTGAACATCAACCTTGTATTGAAGTATAACTTTTTAAAATGGAACTATTAAATTTACATTTATAAAAACATGCTTAATGTACAAAGCCAGTTTAAAATGATTAGGTTCATAATGTCTGTATAAGTTTGTACTACAATCAACAGTGTATTAGAATTCAAAATTTAAATTTAGTGTTTTGCTGGGATTTACAAGTATTGGTATAATCTTGATATGTAAAAACTCAAAAGCTCACAACACAATCTTTACACCATAGCAGTAATTATTACTGCACGAGTTTTTAATTTCCATGGTTTGTTTTTTTTAAAGCTCTGTGAAAGCTGACTACAGATTTTCAAGAACCAAATCTTAGGAGGAAAAAAAAAAAGCAAATCCAAAATAACAACATCATCTGATACTTCTATTTTACTACTATCTTTTTTCGTATTTGAAACATTTATATAATTTAATGGACATATCTGTTAGAACAAAAATGTCTTTCAAAGGAAAACTAGTTTAGAAGATAATTTATGTAAATATAGGGTGCTCGTATTTATGAAGTCTAAAATATTTTCTGAAATTGATGCTGGTCACTTTGTCTTTTGATAGTTTTTCAGTCTATATTAAATTGCAGATATTTTTAATGTTTTTATTATTGATCTAATTTTCAGAGGTGTCACATGTTTATCTAGAAGTGTAGAAGAGTAGCACCTTTTTCAGAAATGCACTTGCCTTATTTTCTAATTTTAAAAAATGAAATATATCAGTTAAATTATATTTGTACTCAATGTAATCCCAGAAAGAAAATCGCTGGAGGGTTCATACATAAATTTCTTGCTAATTATGTTTCACTATATGTCCTCTGGGACATTACGTTACCAATATACCAGCACATCTGTTTGCATTCACATTTTACCAGTTACAAGTACTGAAGAGATTTTTATTTTTTTTAATGATGTTACACTGTTTACATTTCTTAGTTTATTTAAGAGGAAGATAAACTTACCTTTGCAATGAATTGAGCTAAATTTGCAATTGACAAATTGACATAGGAATGAAATGCTTAAATCATATACAAATATACATCTCTGTTGCTTAACTGCTGGCTGTACAGATCAGAAATGTAAAGACACTAGACATTTTTTGCTCAAGTTTTATGCGGTTACTGAGAAAAAAGTGCAACATAGTTTGTCATGTATGTTTGTTTGTGATTCAACAAATACCCTTTCCCAGCACATGTTTTCCCAGTGATGTTTGGTTTAAGTGTTAATCATATTATGAAGTGATGCTAAAGCCAAAACAAAATTAGTGCCTGAGAGGGCATTGACGAAGAGCTTCAGGAAGTATTCCCAGAAATTCTATTACATAATTTGTTATGGTTTTAGACAACCATGGTCAATATGAAGAATGTTATCTGAAAATTATCTGTTCTTTCTCGAAAATTAAGATAAAAATGAAAGCATTCCCGTTGTTCCTTTCTGTAACATGCAAATAGCTATGGATATCTGTATATTTTTGCATTTTTGTGTGTGGTATATGTACTACCTCAGACAAATGCTGTAAAAAACGTAATGCTTTCATGGTTTCTATCCAAACCACAATTCATCAGTGACCTACTTTAAATTCATCCCACAATATAGAAATGGTTTGCAAAACTCTGAGAATCTGGCTGAGTTTTACGTTTGGGTCTGGAAATCCTCCTATAGCTTTCATTAAGAAAACTTTGCAATGTTCAGCTTTTGCATCCCGGAGGCAAATCCTGCTTTGATGGGTGAATTTAGTACTTCCTATATTGAGAATGATATAGCTAGTAAATATTGAAAGCTGGTAATAGTTAATGTGGGAGCAAACTTAACTATATATGTAAATGGCTTCTTGTCCATTAAACAAATGCTTGGCTGAATTATACCTTAATGTTTGCCTTCAAATTGCTGAGAGGTCAGGCATAACAAATGCTAAACGATAAAGGAATGTAAAGCCCACCTCTTATGTGCCATACTGTATTTACAAGTTACTCGTTTTAAAATAAGCATTGTAAGAAACCTCTACATCTTTCTTCTGCAGTATCTACACACACGCCCACGCATGCATACAAAATGTAAATAAAAAAATAATCAAAGCAGATAAAGCCAAATCCCTCAGCTTCAGGTGTCTCTATTTCAGATCACATATTGCTTCTGTGCACAAGAAAGGGAGTTGTGTAAGCCTGTGAATTCTGCGGTCCTGCAAGCTGTCACTCAGCACCCACTGGTGTCATTAGAAGAATGTTAAAGGAGAAAGCTGTGTTCTCGTAGTGCTTCTTTTAGCACTGTTTGAGGTGATACATATGCCACAGGATGTGAACAATAATCTATTACTGTTCAGTCAGTCTGCTATCATGCACCATTTGGTTTCCCTTTTGGAAGTCATATGATTCCTGATGCCAAAAAAAAAAAAAAAACCAACAAAAAAAAAGTGACAAAACTCATGCATTTCTATTTTTTAAACAGCTTTGTGTTTGTATGTAATGTTTAAAATAGGAATTTGATGAAATCACAGCCTGGCCATTGTTAATCCATGTATTCTGAAAACTGTAATAAAGATATAAATAACATGATTTTGCTAGGTGCGCCAATGATTTGCTTATTTATAATGATTATTGAGTGCCGTCACCTCAAAATCTGTTATTCTTATATAAAATTATCCTGCTGAATTTGCTTTCCCTTCTAGCTTACATTTTATGGATATCTTTTTTTTTTTTCTCAAAAGCGTCAAGTGTATTTGACTTGAATTTGGGGATCTCTTCCAATGAAGGACTTCAAAAACAAAATTATCCAAAAATTATATAATTAAAAAACCCCAACTTTAAATCATGATGATACCATTTTATTTTTACAACAGTAACAATAAAAGGGAATCACTAAAAGAGTTACATGGGTCCATATTATTTTAAGTGGCTGGATTGCAATATAGACTTATTAAGACAGACTTATAGTTGGATATATTGGTGTTTTATTGGTGTTTTCCAAATTATTTGCTTCACTTGGTCACAAAATGATCTTAACATAATAGAGACTTGACAGACTTTTACTTTCAAAACCGCATATTGCACCTTAAACAGCTTAATGACATCACCATAACAGACTGAACTGCCCAACAGTATAGAGAGATAGCACTGAATTTCTGCATTAAGTACTTATGGTTTTAATTGAATGGGATTCTAACGAATATGATCAGCCATGTCGATGTAACACCCCTTAAGTAACTTTTTGTATGTGGAAAAGATGTGCCAAGGGATGGTGAAAGGCACCGTTTTATTTCTAACGAACAGCACTATAGTTCAAATACACTTTGATATATGGTGAAGCAGTAGAGGTTTGTTGTCTTATGGGACTAACATGGAAAAGGATGAAAACTTCCAAGTGCCAGCTACAAATGTAAATGCTATGATTGTCATGATTAAGAAAAATGTATTAATTGTGTCCTACATATACTATATTCTTGTTCCTTATTTTTAAGTAAATATTCTTGACTTTCTAGTGTAGGAGTCCGGGATTCCCATCATCCTCTCAGATGTTATTGCCTTTGAGAGATTGGCAGGGAGAATTTGTCCTGAAACAAGTAGAAGGTACCTTAATACTTTTCTCAATAGTAATTATTTCTGTAGCTTCCTCACATACGTAAAAAATCCTGTATGTGAACTTCAGATTGACAGGAAATTATGTTGTTCTGCCACATAGACTTCTTTCTTTTGAATACTTTCTGTAAATTTGAGCTATACTTCCCCCTGTCTACTATTTTTTCAAGGAAGTCAATATTACTAGGCTGTAGTAAAATTATAAAAACATTCAATTGATTTGCTCAGAAGTATTTGATGAGTGCTTAATGGCCATAATTAATCCCTTTTGATACATGTGAAACAAAGATTAAGAAAAAAAATCCAAATTATGGGTTGGTGATGCCTCCAGCTCTGCCCACCAGGTTTGAGAAGGGCAACATGCCCAACTTTCTTCTGTTGAAATAATTGATCTCTGAGTCTTAAGAGGCAAATTATCTGTGAGGCGTGGATGACTGAAAAGCCCCGAGAGTGCTGATCTGCTTTTTAAAGTGCCTGAGTCCTTTACAAAAAAATTAAGTAAGACCTGGTTCCAATAAGGCATTGGTCAAATGTGGTGTAAACTACTCGTTCTCCACTGACATAACACCAGCCCCATGTACCCAGGCCTCAGGCGTGTAGAAGTTCCTCCTACAACACTCAGAAATGTATGTTTTTAAATAGTCTTTGAGAGTACAGGGATGACTTGATGAATAATTATGAGACTGGCAGTTCATTGGCGTTAGAGACTCACGTCAGACTGTTACTCTTTTAGCCCTTTGGTGATGCAGATACCCTGCAGTGCCTCAGAAGACTATTCTGTTTGTGGAAGGAATTGTTAGTCATCACACTTTCTCAAGCATGCTTTATCTGCTGGAGTACTAAAAAAGGGAAAATGATTACTTTGAAGAGATAAAACAAGTACTGACCAAAGGTATATGTATTATAAACTATGAATAAAGTTGTAAATTTAAAGAAATAACATTTTTAGTGCAGCACGGCTTACAGCTTGATTCTGTACCTATTCAAGGGAAGTTATACTTAATTGGTGCAGGATCAGTAAACATAAAGAACAGCAGTATTTGCAGATTAAAAAAAAAAAGACAGACTAACTAGAAAAAAAAAAAGACTAACTAGAAAAAAAAAAGGATAATTGAATGACTGAATTCACTGCATGAAGAGAAAGGAGGTTACAAATGCAAAAAGTGGTGACAAACCTGCAAAAAGGCCATTGCACTTCTTGTAATGAGTGGTATTAAAACCAAACAGAAATACAAGAGAGGCAAATTTGCCTACATGCATTTGGCACTGGGCATAATAGATTGTGAAACTGGTCTGTAACACTCCAATTCTGAAAGCTGTGATAGCACAGAAAGGCCAAATGAAAACTGTGTTTCCAGAAATACTGCAAAATTCTGTTTGGCAAAGATCGTAAGTTAATCTCTGGCAATGCGTGTGTAAATGTAATATGTATTTTATCTGAAACTTAACTCTCTCAATCAGCTATAATTTTGACATCATTGAACAATAATTTGAGCAAGGTTTAAAGAGTTTCATATAGTAGCTTAAAGAGAGTACCACAATATTTTATATAGTTTATTTGTTTTGTGTCTAGGTGACGGGTCTTGAAAGAGTCATAGCATCTTTTTCTTTGGAGGAGATGCACTTAACAAACTTCAATAAAATAAGTTTTATTTCCAGTAGTGTAAACAAATTGAAATTAAGAGAGTTCTTAGATTTCACCAGAATATATTTTTGTGTGAATATGTTGTTCTTCAATGCATTTCACTCTCCATAGTTGTGCTTAAATTTTTGAGTGCTAAGAAATTAACATGAGGCTTGCAGGATGCCCAGCTGTGGAATTCTGCCAATCTGGGATTTATGGGAGAGGAGAGGAACTTACACTTTTCCAAGGAGTCTGCCCAATAAAGAACTTTTTTGGTGAAGATTTTTGAAGCATGGTAATAAACTGATGATTGATATTGTAAATATTTATTTATTTTGTTTTGTAATGAGATAATTTTAGCTCATCACAGGATATTGTTGGCAGTTAGGAATAATGTTTAGTAGTATTGTTGCAATGTAAGTTAGTGGTCAGGGCATCATTAAGTCTAAATAAATATTTTACTCTCTGTTTATGAAAAGTGTAAAATCAAAAAGTGTAAACTGCTGGGGTTGGACAGTTTCTACAGTGGTGATAATGCTGTCTTGGGGTTTTTTCCGCCCAGAAAGTAGGCAGAGCTGATTTCAAATGCTCTCAGCTGTATCCTTTTATCTTTGACTTTTTTGAGGGAAATTGTTGATGTAAAACATCTCATCATCAAATGAAAAGCTGGGAAACACTTGGGGTGGGTGGGTGGGAAATACAAGTGAATGAGAAGGATGTGGAAAGAAGATTCATATCAGTACAATGGTGACTCTTCTGGTGTAGTTTTCCTTTTTTAGCCCAGTCTCACCCAAGGGAAGACCCAAACCCCAGAGGCACAGGTGCAGTGGCTGAGCTTGAGTGGGCAGATCTGTCTGCTCTCTGGGCTGTGCTTCCAGGCAGCCCCGTTCCCGGCCTTTGGAGCAGTGCAGGAAGGGTGTTGCTGTTGGATGGGCAGGTCTTGGGAAGGAATTGTAGAAGGCAAGGTGGTGCTCTAGACCAGTCCCAGCCAGGCAGGAAGCCAGAGCCAGGGAAGGGAATGCTCTCTGGTGTCTTAGGTGCTGCCTGAGGAGCAAGGAGCTGCTGCTTCCTCAAAGTCACAGTTTCATACTGCAGGCTCAGGCAGGCATTATTGCAGCAGTTTGTTTACAGATTTCAGCTTTCTCTGCACTCGAAAGGTTAAGAACAATTTAAAAGAAATTAGAGTTGATTTTTAGTTCAATTTGAACAACTTGGAGGAATTCTGTGCAATGCAAGACCCCTGTATATAGGTACAGCGTTACGCTGGCAGTAACGGTCCTTTGATTCTGTTCTTAACCCAGCTACTATCCTAGAGCGTAACTTAGACTCCAACTTTAATTTCATCACCTTGAAAGATAGATTAGCAAAACTTGCACAAGATTATGCTGTTATCAGCTTCATTTTTGAAAGGTTGTCAAAGAAATTGTTCCTTGCATTGACTAGATAAGTTGACCCAAATTAATTTTGTCTTCCTTCTCCTAGGTAAGATATTAGCAGATTTCTGTAGTTAGTCTGCAAACCCATTTAGATTCTCTGAGCACTAACACCTGTAGAATTCTGAACAGTGATTTGCAGTGGAAAGAAAAAAAAATACTGAAAATAGTAATGTACTCAGATGAAATACAACAAACACATCTTGTTACAACCCGCATGTGTTATTTGAAGCAAAAAATTGTATTGATTCTCTTTAGACACGTAAGTTTATCATCGAGGTATTGCTGCTGTAATGATATGCAAGTGTCGCTATCACATACACAATATGTTGCACAATGTTAGTGCTTTCTGTATTGATTGCCTCAGATCGCTATTCCTCATAAGCAGAGAGAAGTCTTAAAGCCTGATGCAGATGCTGGAATGTGATTATGTTATGATGGAATGGAGCTTATTCAGCAATCCTGTGATTATTAAGGTAATGAGGGTAATTTATAGCCCCTATGACCTACTGGTACCAGAAGCTAAAATGCAGATGTTGGGGGAAACAAAATCCTACTTGAGGAGCTAGTAGGCACAAAAGCACATCATTTTTTGTTAGGTAGTGATAAGATACAAAATGTAGCTTGTGTAATTTATAGAAAGCCTTAATTAGTTCCTATTTGAATCTTTAAGTCTGGTTAATATGCCAAGCCAGACATCCAAAATGCTCTTCAGTTTAGTATTATTAGAGCAGTTACCTGACGTATGATTGTAATGTTTGTGTACTAGAGGCAGTCATCTGGATGCTGCTGTGTAGGTTGTGCATATTAAGCCTGACTGCTGATTTCAGGCTGATACTCTGGATGAAATAAAATGGCAGCTTTTCTGTGGACTTTGAAATCATTCCCTATCTATATGTCAGATTATTGTTACCTAAATCTGTAATTTTAAGGAAAGATCTCTATCAAAAGCAAAATTTCTTCACGTAAAAAATTTCCCTAAACCATCTGCAAGTTCCTACATAGATACTTAATTGTATAAGTTTTGATTTTTGAAGCACAATTAAATTGTTTTAAAAACGGATAATATAAATTATATGCAGTTACTAAAATTTGTTGCTTTCTTTAATACCCTTTATATGCTGATTTCTTCATCTCAATAGTTCCTAAAAGTAGTTGGTTCCCTGCATTTAAATACTCATATTCTGAAGTTTAACTTTAAAGCTTAATTGTAGTATTAGGTGGCTAAAAATTATTTCATAAATTCTTTATCCCAGAACTGGGCATGGATTCTGTTTGGGAGAAAATATTTCCAAGTATCTAGTTACTGTGAATTTAACTAAACATAATGGAAATGCTTTTTGAATCATCTGCATTATGTTTCCACAATACAGTCGTTTGACAAAAATTAGTAATCTGAAGTAATTCACAACAACATAACTTAATAATTACTTTATTATAGCATTCCTACCCAACTGGATATTCAGAGTGTGCGCTGGGAGAAAAGAGCTATCTCCAATTGAAGTGAGTGGGAGACAAGCATCTAACTTTTTAATAGCGAAGGATTGAGGAAAAAAAAAAAAGGAAGTGGAACGGTGATAATCAGCTGTCAGTCTCAGCTCTCAATCATACCAGTAAAAATATCTCAAGGAACTTCATGATTTACACTAGAAAGCAACATTTGGTGTAACGAATAATGCCAGGAAACGTAGGAAAGAAATAATGAGGAAGAACAAAATAGATATAAAATAGTGTTATGAAGTGATTTATGAAAACTGGCATTTCAGAAAGTAATGAAAGTATGCAAATGGCTCATAGAGAAAACATGGAAATCAATAGCACAGAGAGAAAGTCTGTTACATTAAGGAAGAAAAGGAGCAAACTGGCAGCATATGGTTAGTTTATCGTCTAACACAAGGTGTTGCTCAGCTCTCATCCTTCAGTTTGCAGTGTAAGGCACTGGCATGTTTGTCCATAAGGTTAATGCTGTTGCACAGCCTGTGAATGGTGCCAGTGTGGGGGAGGGCAGAGGGCAGGGGTTAATTCGCTAAGTCAGCCAGAACGAGGTTCCAACTGCCTGAATTGCATTGTAAAAATAATAACCATTATTTTCTTGCCTGCTGAGATTTGGTGGTCATCTTTAGGCATTACCACCATGGCACTTCACTAACAAAATTCAGCCCACGTCCTCTGTAAAGTGGACCATATAATAACTATGAGTAGTCTCCTAAGAAATCCCTTCAGAAATGCCGTGAACAAGCAGACGTAGCTTACAAAACAGATTTCTCTAATGCCACTTAACAAACACGTAAAGCTAATTTAAAGGATGCTTCTTAAATATAGGGTGGAATTAGATACCTAACTTTTTAAAATGCGGAAACAGGAGAAACTGCTTTGCCACTGAAATACTTTTGTATTTTAAGCCTTCTGTACATGTTAAAGTGAGGTGACAACGTTTTTTTAAACTGGAATTTTTGAGAATAAGATAATCATAAACTGGCATAGACACAAGTTACAAAAGGCGACAAGAACATAGCTCTGTTAAATAATTCAGCAAAGACTATTTCAGGTGGTTTGGGGGGGCTTTTTGCATCTGTCCTTGTATTTTCTTCCTAAATAATTTCATTTCTGTAATCTTACTTTTACAGCAGCGACCATTTAAAGAAGCACTAAATCATAGGCAGTATAATCCCTTTTACACAAAGGAGCAATTTTAAAAGGATAAACTTCATTTTTATGGGTTTCAGTGAACTGTATCAGGGAAGTTTTACCTTCTCCCATTCATTTAGTTACTGTGTTTGCCTTGAGCTCACAATGTGTTTTGCCATGTAAAATCTTGAGTGTTCTTGATTCCTGCATTTGGCAAAGCACTGACGTAGTAGATAAAAGGTCTCTTGGTCTGTTCCCTTGTGTTGTCCAAAAAGTGATTCAGACCTGCAGCTACTTATCTATGAGCCACTCAGACTCAAATCTGAGGGTCAAGCAAAATTTAAAACACTAAATGTAAAGGAAACGGACCTTGGAATGGTATTAAAGTGTGTCTGCTGAATGCTACCTCTGATGTCTTTGGTTTGGTTGGACTGTTAGAAAATTGTGGCCTTTGAATAAAATCTGTTTATGCATATTATTAAAATACCTGGTTGAAGAGTTATGCCAGGATTAGTTTTAGGTATTGCTTACTGCTAGGATTATTCACCAAACCAGGTTTTGGTCATTGCTCAATAATTTCACTATTATTTGTTTTCAGTTTGAGCCAGATTGATACATTTGAGGAGAGGTGTACCCTGCCAATTTCAGCTAATGTATGACAGTGATCAAGGTAGGTAAGAGGCATATTGATCCCACTGATGAAGTTATGCAGGGGAAACCTTTAATGTAAATTCTGCTGTGTCAGGAAAACTATATTTTTGCTGTAGTACATTGTATAATCAAGGAACCAAATTATATAAAACATAGATCTGTCTTCATGAAGTTATTTTCCTTACAAAGTATACTAGCTTTCCTACATTAATAAAGCATTTGCGTCTAATGAAGATGTAGCCTGCAATTTTGGTACAATTCAGTGCCAACACAGACATAATTTTCTTTCATTTTGATTTTAGTCAAATTTCTTTCAGGGAGGATCAGTTGCAGGTGTCTGAGTCTAAAAAGAAGCAGATGTGAAAGATAACGATCTGATGCTTAATTTAAACCAAAAGGTTTCTGTTGACTTCAGATTTTTTCTCACCTGCGGAGCAAATTCTGAAATCTGCTTTCACCATGTATTTCGTCCAGTATTCTTTCAGTTAGTATGTCTCTCTCCACATAATTTCAGTGTCCAGTGTGGTGGCTGCCCTTTGCAGAGCAGAAAATTGAAGTTATCTGGGACCATCTGCGCTATACATTTTCAGACTGGAAAAGTAAGTAATATCCAACAACATGTGTGGGAGAATTTTCTAAAGAAACAAATTTTAACAAACTGAAATGTTGAGACTAGGGCCTCGTAATTTTCATGGAAGCAGCCATCTTCACTCATCTAGGTAGACTTCACTCCCTGTGTGTTAGTATATGCTTCTAAAACGTACTTCACTTATCCCTACTCTGAAAAATGGCTATTACCTGAGGCACAGAATTGAACAAGGATCTTATTATGATGGAGTTCTCATCCATATAGTTTCATGTGCTGACAGTGTCTTGCAATATGACTGTTTTGTCTTTCTCACTCTCCAGAATCATTTTGTGAACCAGTGAGTTTGAGTTAGGTGCGGTGGAAAGATGCAGTCAGGTTTATGGACGTCTCTCGAGGAGGCAGAATTGACCACAAGAGAGACTCTCAGAAGTGTCATTAGCTTATTGATGCGGTATGCTAGGAAACAGAACATTGTGTCCTAAGCATGGAGGACTTTTCACTTAGTGGGAGGGAGACAGCAAGATAAATACGCATGGAGGGATGAGAGGATGTGTGTTCGCTCTGTCAGTGAGCAGTGACGAGAACTGTATTCATCAGTGAGGCAAGGGTAAAAGAAGTTGAGGTTTATGTTTTTCAGAAGGCATTGCTTATTCTGTCAAAATGTAAATGTGTCAATCTATAACTACCCAGCAGTGTGTGATGTGAATAATTATTTTGGCCCCAATTCATTTTTGGTTCAATTTTAACATCGGTGGAATTAAAATCCGATCCTTTAACTATAGGTTTTGTCTCCCCCAGAGATAAGTCCTCTGTCTGGCTGAATGCCCTTCTCAGGAAATCTTCACAGTAAAAATGAATATCATTCTGAATGTGTCAGTATGAAATGTATCTAAAACCACTATCTTACTCTAAAACTAGTATTTTTATACCTAATTTTGGGCCTAGCCTTTTTGTAACATTTGTTGTACAAGACGATGATCTAAGTATACAGCACAGAGACTGATTAAAAAGTTTTTAATCAGTCTGGTTTAGATGAATAGCTGCATCACCTTTGGCTTTAAACAGGCATCTTGTGTATGGAATTTCCCCCAACGTAATTCCCTAAGCATCAAAAACTGAGAACCAGTCTAGTCTTCTAGCTGGTTGCAATTTAGAATATGAGTTGCTATACTGAGATGCTGAAAACTGTAAACAGTATTTGCATTTTGTTATGAATATTTTGCATAACTTTAAGGATGTTTTCTTTATCCCCAAGTGGGTCTGTTTTGAGCCCATAATGTACTGTGAAGTTTCAGTAACACAGAAAAATCTGTTGAGCACAAACAGGCCGGTATTTCAGCAGACGTAACAGCATTCAAGCAAAGAGTGTTTTGCATCAAAAATATGTATACATTTGCATTTTTGATGCAAAAATCTACTTAATCAGCACTGCAAATGAAGCCCATAAATGAGCCAGTGCAGAATTCTATGAAATTGAAAAGTTCTGTGTTATTTCTAAAAGACAAAGTCTATTTTGCACAGCTCTGACATATAGTTAATATTTAAACCAATTTAATCATTGGTGAACTAACATGGCAGACATACTCTGAAGTTTTTTGTCAGTTTTTTATGTCCTTAGCTCTGTGGAGTATGCTTTTTTTTAAACATTTCTTAATTAAACATTTATCCTATTTAATTGCTAGGGAAAGGAAAAAGTGCAGAAAGATCGAGATCTGAATTTTAAACATCCTCATTTTAGACATGTTGATTTTTGTTCTCAGTTTTTGATCCTTAGAGAATTACGTTGGGGGAAATTCCGTACACAAGATGCCTGTTTAAAGCCCAAGGTGTTGCAGCTATTCATGTAAGTCAGTTGTTGTGTCACAGTTGAGGTATCTGTTTCAGAGATTTCTTCAGAAATGCAGTCTATGATTGCTGTCCAGAGTTGACTAAGAATCACAGAGTTTTGTTCCCAAAATTCTGACCTTTGAAAATCTTCTTTTAAGCAGAATGGGTTCCGTTTTCTACCTGTGGAGTGACCTCCATCCCAAAGCAGCTTTTAATCCAGTTGTTAGTTATTATCGACTGTTATTTCTTCTTGATTTATTTCTTTCTTACACAGTTCTAGCTAGTGTTGATTGATTTATTTATTTTTTGTGAACAAGTGTCTACACTACAAAAATTCCACTGGACCTGACACGTAGTCTTACCAGAAGACTAAGCAACAGTTTTATACCTAGTCTTACTCTCATCCTCCCTGGGATGAGGAGGCTGTCGATATTAATTATAAAATAATTACAGATGATGTTATAAAATAAAAGTTAATTTCAAGGTAGAATCAAAGGAAACAAGTTTGGTTTTAAGTCGGTAGTGTGTTTTTCTTTTTTTACATTAACGTTGTTAAACAAAAGGAGATCCTTCTTTCAAAGAGTAGGGAGACAACTACTTTGTCAAGGTCCTTCCATAAGCAAAATTTCTTTGGTAAAAAGGTTTAAGACATTTTTAAAATACTATAACTGTGCTAGTATATTTTGAATCCTATGCTTTTGATTTTAGGGGTTTGATTTCTAAACAATATAATAAGTCTAAATAGGGAATCTCAGTGAAATGTCAGGCTTCTTGTCTGTAAGCTATATCCACTCTTAAGTGTATTGCAGAATGTCACTGTCATTCCAGTTAGTGCAGCTAATTGGTATTAAATTTGTTTTATTTGACATACTACAATATTTTTGCTCCAAGCCAGACATATTGTACAAGATACAGAAACACCACATAATCACAACAGACACTAAGGTTAATGGCAGAAAGGACCTCTAAGAGTATGTAAAGTGGAAAAAAACAGCGTTCAAATTTTGCAGTGTTTCACATCTATTTGTTACAACAATATTAAAAGATACTTCAGGACAATACAGTCTTCCTTTTTTCCCTTCCTAAAAATGGGGGTTATGTTTCTGTTTCCACTCACCAGCATCCCCACTGGACTGCCACAAGTTCCCGAGATATGGTGGATACTGGCTTGGCAACTTCATCCACCAGTGGATGTAGTTCCCTCACAACCTGTGGATGAATCTCGTCAGTTGCCATGGATTTGTGCCCTTTCAGGTTCCTCAGACAGTCTTGAAGCTGATCTTCTCCTGCAGTGGATGGTTCTTCATTCTCCCAGTCCCTGCTTTTGCCTTCTGTGACTTGGGCAGTGTGGCTGGAGCACTTGCTGGTGAAGACTGAGGCAAAAAAGTCGTTAAGTACCACAGCCTTGTCCACATCTCGGGTAGCCAGGTCTCCTCTTTCCTTCTGGAGGGGGCCCACATTTTCCCTAGTCGTCCTTTTATCACTGATGTAGCTGTAGAAGATTTTCTTATTGTCGTTGATGTCCCTGGCCAGATTTAACTCTAGCAGGGCTTTAGCTTTTGTAACCTGGTCCCTGGCTACTCAGACAACTTCTCTGTATTCCTTCCAGGCTACCTGTCCTTGCTTCCATCCTCTGTAGCCTTCCATTTTGTGTTCGAGTTTGTCCAAGAGCTCATTCTTCATCCATGCTGGCCTTCTGGTGTTTTTGCCTGACTTCCTCTTTTTTGGGAAGCATTGCTCCTGATCCTTGAATATTAACCAACTTCCCTGGGCCCCTCTTCCTTCCAGGGCTTTATCCCATTATACTCTTCCAAGCAGATACTTGAGGAGGCCAAAGTCTGCTTTCCTGAAGTCCAGGGTAGTGAGCTTGCTGTGCACCTTGCTTGCTGCCCTAGGCATCTTGAACTCCACCCAATACATGGTCACTGCAGCCAAGGCTGTCCTTGAGCATCAAGTCACACCTTAGCGAGTGACTTTCTTCATGGATAAGGGTGAAGAAGGAGGGTCCTGAAAGCTGGATAGATGATGTTTGGCTTGATCTTTATCTTCTCCTAACTGGCTTGCGGAGTCTTTATCTATCTGATCATGGGTTGAATCATCAGCAGTCAAATATTCCTTTGGTGCCTCATGGGAAACTGTTTAGTGAAGAATGTGAGGGTCCCAATGGTTTGCAGAGACATCAGCAACTTTGCAGTTTTTGAAGAAAAGTTCAAGGCTGAATGGACTTGAGACTGAACTGCTCTTTGCCTGCCATTAGACCCTGCAAATTAAGCCTGAGGTATGTTGGCAAGGCACTCGGGAAGAAATGGCAGAACAGGAGGAAACTTCCATCAACACTGTCTGTTTTAATATAAATAGACTTTTCTCTCTGTGTCTGTCAGTCAGACATCCTCCGCTCAGAACATTTATGCATGCCTAACTTAACATTTTACCTTGCTACAGTGCAGTTCTGTTGAAAACTAAGGCTCAGATATTCCATTTTATATTAGCGGTATGCAATAATATCAGGATAGGACAGTTGCTGAACCAAAGAAACTCCTCAAGTAAGTAAACAGTTTTCCTTCCCACATTGATGCATCAGTTTAATTACACTGATAATGGGACAACAGTCAGATTTTGATCTGCATGAAACAGCTTTCTTGGGATCCATTTTGGGCACAAACCTGGGTACCATTTCCATCATGGTGAGCCAGCAAGCTTCAGGAGTTCCTTCATAACAGGAACTGGAGCAGAACTCTGCCTGGAGCAGAATGATAGCCAACACTTGGGCTCTAAGCAATATGATACAAGAAGGTTATTACACGTTGAGAATACTTATTTAGAACTATTTGTAAAAGTAATTCCAGAAAAGGCTCCTTCCGATGTCTTGAAATGATTGTCACAAAAGGAAATTTTCAGAGCATAGATTCAAATCTCTTATAATGTTTTCTGTAATATTGTTTATTACACTGGCATTTGGGGGATTATTATTTTTGTTTTCACTTAGTATGTGTTTCAGGACTTGATGCTACTATCGGTTTTCAAGCAATGTTTTCGAACTATGTTTTCAAGCAATAACATGACATTTTCTGACATTATTTCTCTGAGATCTGGTGGTGACCAGAATTTCAACCATCATCATCTTGGAACATTGACAACGTACATTTATATCAAGTATCACTTCCCTTTTTCCAAATGTGCAAACCAAACTGCGGAGCTCTAATAAACTGACTGATCCTTTAAGAGACTCAGCTCAAATTAGAACCCAGAAATGGTTCTCATAGCTCAAAATTAGTTTTAATAAATTCCTGAGTAGAAGAACAAGTGCCGTGCTTTTTTTTTTCTCCCCATGAAAAGGTACAACCATTGCGACCATATTTACCTGGGGCTAACAATCCCTAACATTTAAAACTAGCACAAGAAAACTGACAAGGCGAATGGAAAATTGGCAGTCTGAGTGGGTAGTACGCACCCTAAGAGATTAGTTTCCTTTGGCTTTTTGTGCTCTTTTCCACAAGCTCACACACTTTTGTTTAAAAACACTAACTGCATCAGGCTTTCATTCTTCCCCACATAAAGATTACCTTTCAAATGTATTGCTACTTTTTTGGGGTCCTCAAATACCGGATAATAGCAAGAACTTCAAGTGCTTGGGGTTTTCCATAGGTCTTTCAGTGAAGTTTAATCCTCAAAGCCAGGAAGGAGCCATTAGCCAGGAAGCCAAGTCTAAGAACATGAAGGCATGCGTTTTTGCATTGGTTATATGCAAATGTAGTGTCTGTATTTGGCATTAGCAAGCTCTGGGGAAAGCGATAGTGATTGTGAGAGAGAGACACATGCACAGGAGTCTGGGATTTCACTGCCATGAGCCTGACCCGTCCCAGTGCCTGGTGGTGCTTTGTTGCTAATTCTGAGGCTGAAAAATGGGCAGCAACGTCCTGACCTTAGAATGACTCTGAGTGGCAGATATCATTAAGGACAAGGACTTCCAGTGTTACTGGGTGTCATCAGGAAAATGGTGTGAATAGTCAAAGTTTGCTTGAGGACACAGTGCTATTGACTGTCCCGTTCTTAGAGCACTTAGCTGCATTGAAACCTGTTGCCAATATGTCTACTAGATCTGCCTTACAACCCTTGAACTCCCTAAGCAACCAGTGAAAGCAGTACTTGTTTCTTTGGATCCTACTGATCTTTTTTTTTGCTGAGTGACTTTGGCCAGGCATTGCACAGGCCATCTAAGGTGGCTGTAATGCACTTACAAGTGTGTAGAGAAGGCTATCAACACGCAGATATTAAACCATGTCGTGTAAATCTTGCTTTCAGGTAAGGGTAATATCTCTGTAGCGGTGGCAATGTGAATGCCTGCTGTAAGAGCGTAAGGGTCAATCACTAGAGATGTGTTTATGTTGCTTGTGTAGTTTTTTGTTTGCCTTCCATTTCACGGTGGTGAAATTATTAGAGATCAGGGAGGTGCCTGAGCTGGGGACCTACTGCTGTTACTACTACAAGGTAATGTGGATTTGTTCAACAGCACCAGCAGACTCCAGTGAAAGCAATCAAGCAAAGGTAGACAAGTAATCCTCCTGCTGGGAGAAGGCAGAGATCCCTGTCCAGGGGAACCCAGTGATATGTGGGTTACAGCTTCTGTTGATTCTTCTAACTATAAGGGGTATGAATTGGAAGAGCCAGCAGGGGCACTGGAAGATTAAAACAAACCAACCCCTTCTTTATACGGCTATTCCATAGCTTTTAATAGAAATGATATGTGGATGGTGCAAAGCTGCACCAGGAGCTGCTGTGATAGGGATAATAATAATAATATATGCTCTAGATAAGCCTAACAAAACATCTTACAGAAAGTGTGCATACTCATTTGTGATTTTATGCTATACCTTTATAGAATTTTCTGTAAGGATATGTATTAAATCTGGTATATTAAATGTATGTCTAATTACTATTATTTTTAGTGGCTGTTGACAGAATTTATTCTAGCAGCTCTACTTACTCATGTATGAGAGAAGATACTCTATTGCCTACTGCATGCGAAGTCTACATCTGTTTTTGTTCCATTTTGCTGCCATGTATAGCAAGTAGGAGTTACTTCATTCTGTCAGAACACATAATCATCCTAGGTTAATTCAGAACTTTCCTTCTTTCTCCCAGCATTAGCCTTTTACATCCATTGCTTCCTTTGTTTTGGGTCACTGGGCCAGGCTTACTGTCTTGTTATCAGAGTTTTATAGTTCACAGTCTGAAACCCCTCCAGTTCTTAACAGATGTTGCAGACGAGATATTTAACCACTCGTGCTGTGCTGGTAAACAGAGACATCGTGGCAGAAGGTGAAGAATTGCACTCAGAAATAGAAATGACACAGTGAGATATTTTACTAAGGCTTATCTTACAATTATTTGATGTTTAGAAAAACTACAGTGTACCTTTCCATTGTTTGCCTTCAGTTATCTCTGGGATTTCAGTCCTACTGCTTTTAGAGGCTCTAACCAGATGCAACAAAAAAACCCTAATACTGCTGTAAATACTGTATTCTACAGCAGCACTCTTTTTTATAGAACTGTGTATGAGGTCCTGTTCATTGGTCTGGACAAACTGATGGTGACTATAAAGCCCCTGGACTTTTGACCTAATGCAGACTTTATTCAACTAAGTCTCTTTTTTAGAAGATGACTCCAAATCTTGACATCAGACCTGAAGCCCGCTAAATCTGTGGGGAAGTTGATGAGTCCAAAATCCAGGGAGAATTTATGGCTGAAACTGTTTCTAATAATAGGACAAGAGACCCATTGTTTCTATACAAATAAATGTGTCAACACACTTTTGTTTAACTTCATCAAGAGCAGTGGTAGGAGCTCCTTCCCAAGGGATTCAAGAAGTCCAGAGCAATTCATCTCCTCTTTACATTGTCACTGGTTCACTGAACTTCTCTTTTATCATCGTAATCCCTATTTTTTCTTTTTTTTTTTTTTTTATTTTAAACATCATTATAGCTTAGATGCCAACAGAAGTAAGACCTAAAATTTGGATTTGTGGACAAATATTCAAAAGTAAGGATAGGTAGAAAAAATGGAACTAATAAGTCACCCAGTTTTCATAATCATTCCAGTATAATATTTTCCAGCCAATTATCTGTTTCTCTGCTTAGAATGTTCAGCAGGGGACGTTCACCATATGTTTCTATAATGTTTAGCCAAGTTAGAGCCTGAGTAGAGCTTGTGGACCATTAATAAAATGTAAGTAAATAATAGTAATAAGTAATAAGGATCATTCAGAGATGACCTTCCCTGGTGGCAAAGCTTAGCTATTCATAACCTTCTGGTAAACACAAGCGATGAAACAGAGGAAAATGATATATGAGAAACAGGTGTAGCATCTGGGGAGCACTGTACTCTTGAGCTGTTTGACATGCTCCTTACATCTGCATTTAATAGAAGAGTAGAAATTATTACTTATCTTGGCAAATTGGATATGAGAGGTAATTAGAACTGTATCCCCTTGAAATTTCATGAGCTTGTAGAATGAGTGACAGAACTTTACATTTCCAGTTCATATATTCAAATACAGCTGAGAATTGCCATCACCATTTATGTGACCTAATCTGTACAAACTAGAATATATAGTAATCTTCAGGATCCAGTTAGATTGAGACTCATTGCTCTTTACCAGTGCTGCTTTCTGGTGGGTAAATAGGCCAGCAAGTGGGACACAGCCTGCAATTCAAGAGACCTGGGACCAGTTTGCTGCTGTCCTGTAACCTTGTTTGTGACCTTAGAGCTGGATACGCAGACTGTCTTGGTGTGTTTTAACCCGATGGTGTGAGATCAACAGCTCTGAGGTAAGTACCTCTGTTCCTGTGCAGTAAAGGGAATTAGGAAGTGGAGTTTACAATAGTCAGCACAAAGAAAGGACATCATTGTGATGAAGAGGAGGATGTATATTAAAACTTAAATTCCTCCTCAGTTTAGGAGTCTAATCCTGGTTTGAGGTCATATATCTTAGATCAGAATCTTAGCTGGAGCTGAATAACTGTGTGACGTCTTTCAATAATCATCACTATTTTCTCTTAATACACATCTAAAGAAAGATATATTTCTGCTTCTTGCTGTCTCCTTTCATAGGAAAACTTTGTAGCCCTATCATTTTCTTGGTAGCATTGTACTAGCTGTATTACAAGACGCCCTGACCAAGTGCTTTTACTCTGGCAAGCTGCTCTGCTTGCTCTGTTTCCCACAGAGCATGATAATGCAGGTAGAGTATGGCCGGGAAACGTCCACTGGGACACATGACATAAAAGGGACAATCAGCATGAGTGGGTTTAGATGTGACACCTGTACTGAGACTCTTGTTCCAGTAAGAACCAGTCCTTAGGCTGTGGTCCTTTCAAGTAGGAGGAAATACAGAATTTTGCGCACTGTAGACACCACAGTGCTCACCAATTTTATGAAGATAAATATAATAAAATTTGTGAATTTTAAATATATGAACTATGGCAGATTTAATTTCTACTTGTGATAACATTACAGTCACGGAAAACAAACTTATGCTGTTGTGTCAATGTTTTCTGTTCTATGGATAATTTTAGACTCTTATTACATCTACTCTGGCACCTTTCACAATTGGTATTTCCTTCTATAAGGAAAACTGTGAAATTTAACTACATTTCCTGAAGTAGTTCTTGGCCTTCTACTTGCGCGATTTTCATTATGGTATCTTTAGAAAAAGGATGGAGGAAAAAGAAGAAAGCATTTACTGCATTGTCCTGACCATTCTGAGCAGCCACAGGACAGGTTCTGCCCACTGTCCGTTTTCCAGTTCTGTGTCTATTGTTCCATTAAATCTTAATGCAGAAGCTTCATATGCTTATCTGCTTGATTAAGTATACACTATCTTCTTTCATCTTCATCATTAAACTGACAGTAATTACACAAAATTGAATGCATGACCTCTAAGTCTTTGCCCCAGTAAGTGTACCAGAGAAAGACTGGTTATACTCTATTCCACTGCCATCAAAGTTACAAAGATTTAGTTCCTCCGATTCAGAGATAGTGATTCACATCAGAAAAAAAGGTGCAGATAATTACCATTTATTACCTGCAATACAAATCAGGTCTGAATCCTCTATCTGTGTTGGCATGAAAAATAACCACTACTCAGTGGAGCAAAAGGTGATGACCCACTGGCTAATGAAGTGTCAAAATGAAGCTAGGAAAAAAGAATTGACTTTCAAAGTCAATGAAATGTGCAGGGAAAAATAAAATGTTAAATATTTTGTTCGTTTTCCAGGATTTACACGGATTTGGTTTCTTATTTTTTAGTTCTTGTTGTTCATTAAATACTGCAGAATGGGCTGTATCTGAAACCAAGCAGTTTTGTTGAAAATTGTATCCTGTTGGGGAAGGTTTAAAAATACAGGCACCTGCTGTATTATTCAAATAGAGACTTCTTCTACTTTTCCTGCTTCTCTGAGATTACAAGTTTCAGATAGAACTGACTGTCTTGTGGACTAAGACAGCACTGCTTCTGTGAAATCATCCCACAGACTTTGACAGTCAATGGCATTATTGCTGATGCTTCACCACAAAAATCTAGTTCTGCTTTGCTTTGTCTGGACCATCTTGGTTTTTTTTGCATGAGAATCAGGAATAAATGTCACTCCAAGCACTTCTCAGGCAAATGGCTACATCTGTATTAAAACATGTTGACCTAGATATAACTGAGACTAATCAATCACTAAGAATTTTGAATTTAAACATACATGAAAACTAGCAAAGTGCTGTTCTTCAAAGTGTTTCTCTGCTATAGCAGCTTCGATTTAAATTATTCCAAGAGAAGCTATAGTGTCACCGGTCAACTTCTAAGCTACTGTTCAAGAATACAAAAGAATGAAAGTTTATTTGCTTTAGCTTGTGACTATTTCTACTAGCTGTTGCAAAAGTTTTGTTTGTCTGCATGACAATTTACTACTTTGCTTGCTAACTTGCATCAGTTGGCACATAATGAGATCAAGTAACAGCTCAGCCTTAAACTGTCTGTCTGTCAGCATATTAGCTGTTCTGTCATGGAATAGGAACTAGCGGAGCAGCTTGGGTAAATCAGCTTTCGCAGTTGTCATTTCCAGCTATATGGGGACTTTATGTTAGAAATATACTGTCTAGATTAGGCACGAATTGATAGCTGTGCTCTCCAGGAATGATGAAGAAATATCAGAGATGATCATTATCCACATAGTCAGCTTCTTCCGGGCAGTCACTGCTTCATTTTCCATGGGAATAGCTCTAACCCATCTCCTTCTGTACAGCTGAGCCACAAGGGAAGTGCTGAAAAATTACATCTGCAAGTGCTTTTGTAATGGAGCTGAGCAGCTGGCGGAATTGCTGAAAGTGCTGCATGGGTTGGACACAGTTTCCTAGGAGGTTTAAGGAAACAAGACGGCAACATCAGATTTCATGCAGCAGAAAGTTTGTAGAAGGAAAGGGTAAAATAGAAACAAAGAAACAGAAGAATAAAATTCAGTCTCTGCGAAACAATGTGAAATGCTGAACTGTGTCACAGGGCTAGAGCCAAGGTTAAAACTGGGATCTACAATATATTGTAGAAATCTTAGCCCTCGTTTCAATCTCAGTGCATATCAGAGCCAATTAAAGCTGTGGTAATTTAAATGGTGGCAATTTGTACACAATAGAGTATGAAGACCTCTCCTTTTTTGTGATTAGTTCTGCCTGGCAGGGTTACACAGCTTACAGGGGTGCTGCATGGCTCGGGAAACCACCTCACCATCAGGCAACAGCATAACAATCTGACCCACTAATCATATCAGCTACAACATGTGGGCTCTCTTTTTTAAAAATTTTCATAACTCTTTTACTACATTGCTTCATTATTTGTAGAAAAAAAATATCAGAGAAAAAGTTTCTGTTAAAATATTTTTTTTAAACTTCAAAGTTATTTCATATTATCACATTCTAGTTTATCTTGATCCATCATATGAGATCTTGTAAAATCTCCTTACAGCTATCCTGCCTTTAAATCCTCCTGTCAGAAAAGCTAGAATTAAAGAACTTCTGTTCTTTTATTCACCTAAAGAAGGAAACAAAGACCACTGGCAAGTTTTTGTGCAGTGCAATGAGCTAATGATATAGCCTTCCTAATCACGCAGTTATGTATCAGATTACTAATGCCATGGCCGTGGTATTTCATAGCCTTTTACTTATAACAGCTGTTTCATTCCTTGTAAAGTTGTCAGGACAGGTTTGTGGGGGGGGAAAAAACCTTAAGAAAAGTTCTCTCAGCTGGAATGCATTTCTTCATAATGTGATTGCAAGTAGTGCGTTTAGAGTCCCCACAAAACTTTATTTAAGATGGCATTTCTGGGCACAAAATGTTTCCATTCTAGAATAAGATGGTGTTTAGAGGACAGCAAACATTCTTTTGTGACCCCAGCCAGCTGTTTCAGTAAGAGTTATCTGAGGGTGAGTTGGAGATGGGATAACTAGGTGGCCGTACAGAGCTTTTGAAGCTGCAGAAGATCATGGTGGAAACCTGGGGACTTAGGATGCACTACAATACATTCCATTTGTTTGTGAAAGGAAAACATGGGATTTGGTCTAAAACTGTGTGTGGTGAGGAAATAGAATAGCATTGAGTCCCATCAGGAGATTTCAGCATGATCAAACAAGTATATGGCGGTAAATGAAAGGATCTATACCTCTGGAATACGATTCTCTGCAACAGGTACTGCTATGATGCACAATAATTAAAACAGACTATATAGGCACAGGTTAATTTTATTCAATAGTAATATGTGTCCCCTAAATGAAAAAAATAGGTCTTTCTGCTGCTCATACATTGTTAGGAACTTGATTATGTGCTTTCGAGGTTAGTTTTCTCTCCTTCTGAATTTTTGAGATAATTTTTACAACCAGTTTTAGAACAGTGAATAGACATATTCAAACATGGCATTTGAGTAGCTGTGTGCTGTACATAGTGTTTTACTGTCTTATAAAAGTCTCAAGTATAGAAAAAACATATTTAATAGGGGAAAAAAAGATATAAAGATATTAAAAAGCCCCTAATAATTAGATGGAAGTCTGCACCCTGCAGTGTTCTTGCCTGTCTGTTCTGTTCTGTTCTCATACCTATGGGACCAGAAACCGCTAGGTGGAAGCTGTCCCTATTATACAGGATACTGTCTCAGGTGAAAACGATCTTTACACATAGATCACTGACTCTAAGATAAAGCTGATTTCAGAGTTGTCTATAAATATCCTTTGGTTTGAAAATGCTGTTTTTTCTTAGGAGATATCCGAGTTATGAATATTTCCAGCAGTGATAAAAGATGAGTAAGCTCCCAAATCCATTCCAAGATGTCAGTCTGGAGCTGTGCTGAGCAGTGCCTGGCATTCATGCCACAGTGTGGCCTGGTTTTGAGATGTGACATACGGGCACTGAGATTAAACCTCCTAACTTATCACTTACCATTTTAGCTAGGATTGAACGTCAGGCACCTCAAAGTTTTTTTGCCACATCCTAAACTGAACAGATTTTTTATGGTATTCTGACAAGGCACAAAGACAAGAATCAAATCAAGAAAAAATTGTAAAAAAGTAATACAAGAAATGAAATCAAATACTGTAGGAGCTGCAACTTGAACTGTGGGAATAGATAGGAGCCTCTTTTGTACTTGTCTAAGAATGAAATAAATACTATCTTGCAATTTGTGTGGCAGTGTACTGGAGAAAAATAGAGAAGGTAATCTTTAACTTAGAATGATAAGATTTCTGACCTCAATTCTTCAAATGCTTGTTGTTTAGAGTCTTGGAGCTATTTTTTTTTTGTAATGCAGATGTGAATGAGGTAAACTCTTATTTCAATCCATTGCTACTTTCTCACTGCTCATCTGGAAGCATGTTGACAATCTGAACTCCCACATGAAGGCCCCAATATTGCAGAGTGCTTCCTCGTGCCAGGCTTTAAACAAAGATAAGCACTATTGGCTTTAACACCTAAAAGTCAATGGTAAATTGAGAGATTTTTGACCCCTGTTACCAACTTCATACTACTGTGGGATTCTACTTTGTGGTCTTCACAGAAGACTTTCTAGCATCTGTATAGGAGCATAGCATAGCCTATAAATTGTAGCTTGAAGTGAGATTTTTTGTTTGTTTACCTATTTTCCACTAAGCTTTTGAAAGAAAAGGAACATATGGACACTATATATAGGAATTATTTCTCTCAAAATGAAGTGGAGTTACCTGTGGGACTCAACAAAGCAGCTGTTAAGAGATCACACTAGTTTTTGAACAAGAAATGAAAAACATGATTTCAGGATCACCGTGCAGATCAGGAACATCTGTGTTTAATACAGCAATCTAGCATCCCTCTGCTTTTGCAAAAGCACAGGATTCAGTTTAAACCTTTGGGATTTAAAACTAATCAAATTAAAGATCAAGCCAGGGACCAATACTTTAAAGATGGACTCTGATGCCATCCTCTTAATAGAATGTCATTACAGTTGAGAGTGAGGCACACTCTGTTGTCACGGTTCTTTTGTCTTTTTGCAAAGGCTGTGTAAGTGACAGTGAAACTTATGTTCAGGCATTGCTGAACAGGCTGCTTAAACAGTTCTGGGGGGATATGTCAAGCTATTGTGCTTACCACTTTGGCAACAGTAAAGTCATAGCTGAATAAAAAGATCAGGTTAGTACAATGCTTCTCTCATATTCCAAGAGAAAAAAAGTGCCAGTAAGAATGTATAGTTTGGTGGCTTGAATCCTTCTGATGTTCTTATTGTAAAACCCATGCTCATGTCTCCCTCCTTGTAATGATCAGTGAAGACAAAGCTCTTCGTTTACAGCTTCAGGAAGATTTTTTTTATTTTCATTTAGAAGCATTGGCCATCAGAACTTTTCCCAAAAGAAGCAGGAGTAACATGAATGTGGTAGTCATCCTTGGGTTGAATGGATCAAGTAATTTAAAATTCTGATTAGCATTTCAGGGACTTCCAGCAAGTTTTTTTTTTTTTTTTTAATGTTTTCTCATCTATTTTCATCTAAATTTCAAAACATTTTAAAGTAATTTTTAAAAAGCTTCCCGAATGAAGACATCAAGAGTTACAGAGCTTAGCTGCTGTTTCTACATGCCTTTTTGTCTAAAGATGTGTCTGTGAATGGATATTTCCGTAATGAATCTGAAGTGATTGATGATCACAATGTCCGCAAGATCTAATTGTGGCAACAGCTGAGAAGGCAAACTTAAGCATCATGGAATATTTTAAAGAATGGTCACAAATCTCATCATTGATCTAGCTATAAAAAAAGCAAGCAAAGCTGATAGTTAGATTTCACCATGGCAGTTAATCCTAGCCTCACTGTTTGTTGTCTGTGCTACCAGCTGGAACAAGGTAGCTCTATTCTTCTTGTAGGCCCGGTCTCGTAAATAACTCTGCAACATTAGAAAGTATGAAATAATTTTTCTATTTGATTTTCCATTTGGCATTGATTTCGAATTGAATAATAGAAAAAATGTAAGAAGGTTTGCATAGAAAGCAGCATGTTTCAAGTCTCTGTTAGGAGAACTATGATCCCTAATACAGCCAAAATCCGGTGCAGCATATATTTCTGTACGTTTTATCTGGCTTAGCCAGCTCATTTGGAAGAAATACATTTTATTTATGTATGAAGAAGACAGAACCTGTAAGAGAGCATAAAAAAATCCATTTTGATTAAGTCAACTGATACAGAACAAAATTTTGGTAGCTGATGTTGTTTCATAGAGAAAGATCTATTTAGCTATCTAGATATTAAAAGAGTTTTTCGTAGATGCATTTTAAATATTTAATCATGCCATTAAGTCTTATTAACATTATGTTTTTATTTTTAATTTTAAAAATTCCCAAGTCTTTCATCTTGATGAGGCTGTGTATTTGTCTTAATAAACATTCTGTGAGTGTTTAATATTAAAAAATAAAATATACATATATTTTCCCTTTAGGTAAGATCTTAATGGATATAACATTGAAGTTGTTATTTTGTGTACTAGCTAATGTATAATTTTTCTACAAGCCAAATAGTTCATTACTGTTACTATGAAACCTGGTTAGGATGGTGATTTTGGCATCTGCTTTGCAGTTATCTGAGGGTGTTGAGGTGTCTTGCATTCATGAATAAATATTATTTGGAAGTTAAGAAAAAGTGATTCGCACTGAGAATTTCATAAGAATGTCTTCCCTTATAAAAGAGGGTGTTTGAAGCATACCAAGTGGAATTTCCGTATGTGGATGGGAACTTCCATCTAGGGGTGGTTCAGCAATAATATATAACTATAATATAACAGCACGCCTGGATATTCTTTGCTGCTTCTCAAAAGAGTATCACTCTATGGCCTTGTTGAAAGATAGTTTTCACAAGAGCTGGAGAGAGACAGTTGAGGGGTGTGCCATTCCGTAAGATGCAGAAGGCTTTGTAAAGCCGTCAGAGAGGAGCTGTATCTCCTTGATGGGTACGACCCTGCCTTGGCTGTGACGAGGCTGGGCAGCAGCGAACCTGCAGCAGCTTCTCTTTCCGATTGGATTTGAGAAGAGTGGACAGTTACTCTGTTGCTCGTGCATTACCCTTGCAATACCCTCTAGGCTGAGCCTGCTGTTTGCACACAAAAGAGAGTGCCTGGTACACTCTGGCTTTAGCTAAGCAGCAACTTCCTGATGTTACCCTAATCTCTGTCTTTGATAGAACTGGGCTATAAAGCTGGATACTGCCCTTGCCTGATTCTTTTTGATGCTGTTCTGATGTCAGCATCAATGAGCGTGGATGTTTCAGATGATGAACATTAGCAATAGTCACTTTTACTTTTGCATATATAGCACTAAATAAATGCAAACATGCAGCATAAAGTTATATAGTATATATAGCAATTGCAGGAGGCAGAGATATAATTGTCTTCACTCCTGTGTACTTACGCTGCATTTTCCCACTCCTGCCCTATAGAAGATGCTCATGTGCCATGCTGATGTACTTGGTATAATGGACAAATAAAAAGAACAGATAACATATTTTTCAGTTACTAAATCATGTTTATCAGTTCAGTAATTGTTTTCAAAACAAATGTTCCTTTTATTTGCTTGTGTTTAAAATATAGTTAAGTATTGTGAAAAGACTATGAGATGGGAAAAGTGGTGCATTCTTCCCACCCAGTCTTTACTGCTAGAATATTATTACCAATAAATCAAAGAATTCACTTCAGTGGTATGCAGTTTAACATTTTTTGTTTAAGTAAAAGAAACATCTTAAGCATGCTGCTTGCCACCTACAGAAGGGTTTGTAATATATAAAGGTTACATTCAAAACAAATATAACCTAACATGCAAACTCATTCTGGCAGTTATTTTTCTCCTTAAGAGCATCTGAGGTACTCTCTGTGTATTACAATATGTAGGCTAAAATATGTTTACTTCCCAGCTCAGTGCTGTGTATCATTTCAAGCCCATTAGGTCACACCTGAAGAGTGATTGTTCAAATTCTTGAAACCCTTAAGAAAAATTGCTATTTTGGTCACATTAAGGCTTTTGCCTCTCCCCCTTCCCATCTGTTTTTAAATGCCTGGATGTTCAAATACCCATGTAGGAAGGTGTTAAAAGAAATGCTCATCATCATGTCTTGAAGTTAAGGAACAAATGTCTTATGAATGCTCACTCTGATATCTTCAGACTTCCTGAGCAGTGGTATAGCTAAAAGGTTTGTATTCCTCATTCATTGCTATGTGTCCCAAGCGCAGTTGCAGGTTTTGAAGGCTTTACTTCCAGAATGCAATTTTTAATTGATATGTTTTAACACAGGCTTTATATTTAGCTTCCCTCATGAATAAATTATTCTGCTGCTTCTGAAACCTGTGCAAATAGGATGTTATTTTTAATGGGCGTGAAGATATGATCCATGTTTTCTGGTAAGATTTCCTACGTCTAAAGTGGCTATGTGTTGCTAGAATATGCCATTTGATTTTTTCCTTTTGTATTAAAGATTGCAAAGAACAAGTTTTCTTTTCAGCAATCATTAATTGATGTGGTTTAATTTTCTTTTCATTTATGAAGCTATAGCAGTGAAGCGGAATGTTTTGAGGCCATCCTTGTAAACCAGTTATGACATACCAAGAATGAAGTCATATTAAATAGTAACTATAGGAATGCTATCCAAAGACAGGCACTGTGAGATAGAATTAGATTTTTAATTGCTTTGCTTCATTAAATAAAATTCACTCATTGTCTCAAATGTGATACAGTACATATACCTATACCACAGTTGTAATCTCAAATAGATAGACACAACTACAAATTTGATACTTAGAACTGTTAAAATCTTTATCTAAAAAAAAAGGTCCTTTACAAAAAAGCATTTTTTTGAAATTGGAAATGTTTATTTTCATAACTAACTAAAGTAAGCTGTAATAAATGTTGTAGATATGTATATTTTTATTTGAAATTATTTTCAGATTTCATGTCAATAATGTTCAAATTCTAATTTTCAGAAGTTTCTTTGTTCATATAACTTTATTTGCTTCAGCTTTTTTATTTATTTGTCTTTTTTTTATCTATTTGAGTATGGACATTAATATGGGAACCTTTTAATAGCTTAACATGATTAAGATTGTCAGATTTTTCCAAGATTTCCAGCGATTTAAAAAAAAAAACAAAAACAAAAACAAAACCTGACGTTCAATTCCATTTTAACCCAAAGTAAATATTAACTGGAATTTATTGGTTTGATTTGCTGGAGGTTACTTACATAGAAATTTAAGTTGGAAATTTCTAAATTCTAATAATTCTAATAATTGCCAAGCAAAATTGTGTAAATTTATGTATAATCTCAGGTGTTGCCACAAACTTAATTTAGTAAATACCAAATACAGACCTGAAATATCTTCAGGTTCTGATATCTTGTTAATATATGCTCATCATGGTTTGCAATGGCAAGCCTTACTTTGCCTGTATGAAGCATTTTTATTTTCTAATAATAAACTTCTACTCTGCAGAAGGTATCTGGGAACCTTACTGAGAAGCATGAATTTGAACATAAGGCAATTTTTATGCTGCTAAATGTGAAATCATAATGTTTTTGCTACTTAAACCAAGCTTATTTCACAGCCTGATTTATTGTGGCAGAGAAAAAAATGAGAAAAAACCATTAGATACTGAGTCATTAAACTGAGTAAATCTTTTAAGAGAGCCTTAGTACTGCTGTTCATTTAAAAAATCTGCCTAAAATGTTTTTGTCTTAAAGTGGTGGCCTTTCTTTCTCAAAACTAGGTTTGTTTTTCTTGCCATTACTGTTGTATTTTGTGATGTTATTTTAAAAGCCAGTTCTCCAGCATACAAGGATTGGCAGAAAGGCAAGTCAAGGGAGGAGAGCTTTGCTCGCATTGTTCTGGAGATATGTAAGGTCCATAACAAACAAAAAACCCCAGCCCTCCAGAGGGGTGAGAAAGTAGTGGTTGAAAGCACTGCGTGGTGGTCAACAATAGAAACTAGTTCCCATTTTGACCTAATGATGGTACCTCTGCAAAAAGTTTTAGAGGTAAAGTAAATTTCTTTGGCTGGCTAAGCGTATTCTCTTCAGCGAGCAAAGTTAAAAGGCATGATTAGCAAAACACTTCAAGAAGGAAGCATCAAATCTCTTCAGAGGAATCTGTCTTGAGAATAATCATCAGAGAACTTACAAAGTCAGCTTTGTTGGCAAAAAGAGAAAAACAGCATTCTAAAAAGTTCTTCCTGTTGAAAGCTTCGAGTTTGAGTACCTGGGGCTTTCAGCTCAGTTAAATTGCACCTTATAAAAAGCACACAAGAGGAGTTCATTTCAAGTAGATTTTCGGCTGTGGTCCTCCAGCACACTGAAGATTTAACTCCTTAGTTGGGCAATCCAGAGCATGACCATCCCATCCCACATGTATTAAGATCAGCAATATCAGCCACGAACAGAACGTGTGACCCAGGCTTATGCCAGAACAAAGCTCCTTTCCTGGAAAGGAAAAGGTTTTACTAGTGTGAATTGGCAGTTCTTTTAGGGTAAATGTGATGAGACAAGCAGTGAGATTTTTTCATTTTTAGAGAAATAGCACTGAGATTCCCATCCGTTTTCAGAGAAATAGCAAGTGGTAGAAATACTCTGCCCTCCTTATGCCCTGTTTTTTCTCTGCCTTTAAAACTATTGTTCGAAGTAACACAGATTCAGGTCAGCGGAGCGTAAAGTGGCTGCCTATGGCAGAATTTGGCCCAGAACATGAGATTTCCATTTTCATCTTTTCCATAGTGGAGAGGAAGGTAGACAGTTGATAAAGTCTATAACTGCATATATGAGGGGTTTTAGGCATTCTGCTGTTTTACAAATGTCTCAAATTAAATGAGATTACAGTAAAGTCCTAAAATTCTAATTTAATCAAATGTAATTAGATTTTGTATTTTTTTTTCTATGTCAAATTTATTATCTTTAGGAGGATTTGTAATAAGGTATAAATTGTAGCTCATAATAGGACGTCAGAGTAATAGTGAACTGAGTTTTTATTTTTTTAGACATTACAATTCTAAGAGTGATTACTTCTTTATAAAGATTTGTTTCTTTACTTGACAAGTCAGTGTTTTTTGAACAAAACTTTTCACTTTAGTTAGCATCACATCACTCAAAATCAATAAAATTAGGTTTTAATTATGAACAAAATTGGTGCCAATTTTAGTCCTATTGCACATGAAAAAAAAAAACCATGAAAATTAAGATTGTTTTTCTTCTTTCTGCTTTGCTGGATGAAGTAGAAATTCTGTCTGTTCCCCAGTGTATTAATCAGCACACAAATTCAGTTTGTTAGGAAGATCTTCTTTTCGTAGCTTAATTTTTAGAAAGTGGGCACTAAACCAGATATAGATCCAGTGAATGTATGAGCATTTTTCTTGTGTTTGGATTGTTAATGGAACAAGTTGCGTGGTTTTATGTTATATATGCTGATCAGCTGAAAAGGGAGTGTCCTGCCTGTGAGATTAATTTCATTTAAAACAAATTTAAGCCATTGCAAAACACTGACGATAGAACCAACTTGTATATTACTATGTCAGTCACTGCCATAACAAATGTGATTTTGGTGTCACAGAATCAGCAGTTTGGGTTGGAAGGGACATTTACAGGCCATTTAGTCCAGCTCCTGCCATGAGCAGGGCATCTTCAGCTAGATCAGGCTACGGTAAGGAATATCCCCAACTCTCTCAGCCTGTCCTAACAGCAGAGGGGCTCCAGCCCTCTGATCATCTCCATAGACTCCTCTGGACTCAGTCCAACAGGTCCATGTCCGTTGGTGGCCCCAGAGCTGGAGGCAGCACTGCAGGGGGGTCTTCCCAGAGTGGAACAGAGGGACAGAATCCGCCTTCCTCGCCCTCCTGGGCACGCTGCTGGGGATGCAGCCCAGGATTCATCCCAGAATGCTGGAGGAATTATCTGGTGATTGTTTCAGACCTTAGCTGTGCTGTTCCCCGCCATTTTTGTGAAGAAGACCTTTCACCACACTCCAGACCACCTGCAGTGAACCAGAGACTCTCCCTTTCATTTCTTCTGCTGCTTCTCCCATACCATGATGCGAAGAGACCTTTGCCATACAGAATTTCAACATTGCCATCTCCAGCTGTTGGTGAGATACTGACCATTGATTTGTTTAACTCCAGCCAGGTTATCAAAGACGACTGATTTTCAGTGATGACTTCACATTATTTCTAGAACAGGAAAGAATGTTTTTACTGATTTTCCTCTATAAACTTCTTAACTCACTATAAAATGCTCTCAAAATTGGATTAATCAGCTCTTGCCAGGCAACAAAATACTGCAGATGAATAATAGATGTTCCAGGCTACCAGATTCACTTCTTTTTCTGTTATTTATTTCCTGCTAGGTTAGACAGCCTCCTCCTTTACCTACTCCTCAGACTGCCCTGCTTCCAAGTGGCTGCTCTGTCCAGTCTTTTCAGTTTATGATGAAAAGCAAACAATTGACAAAATGCAGTAAGTAGCACAAATTCATCATCCATTTCTCCATTTCATGAACATCCTGCATTTTTGAAACTTTTTTCATTCCTTTTGGAGCCTGGAGACTGCTGAAGTAATAATAGCCTACCCTAGGAGCAGATTTCTTAGTAAACACTATACCTTTGTGCAGAAATAGCTATTATTACTTTCTAAAGAAAACCAAGGTTACAGTTTTATTGGGGTTTGGAGTTTTTGGGGGGATTTTTTCTTTTTTTTTTTTTTTTTTTTTTTTCCCAAAATACTTCATTCTGTATTAAGAGAGAGAGAAAATTTTTAGAAATTTTTATCTGTCCATTCTAGCATAAATCAGTGTGGTTTATGATTTCTGAGTCACCTTTTATGAAATAGTATTTGCAGATATGCTTGTTGTTAACTACATAATGCAGCATGCATCTTTGTATATCACAGGCTAGAGTCTACTGAGGAGTAGAACTCTCACTTATGTTTTAAAAGCCACAGTTTTGGAAGGAAGGATCTTAAAACGTATTTTGGAACTTATGTCTGTATCCTTCCCTGTCATTTAAAGTATTCACAGTCAGTAGCAACTGAAGATTTAAGAAAAGCATTTCTGTTTTGATACCTACACAGTAGAACATAGCTCTGGGAATTTTATGCACTTTGGGTACTTATGCTACATATAAAAATAGGTGAAATGAATCAATATTTATGAAAAAATGACATTTTGTCTATTAATATTAGTGGAAGAGCTTAAATATTTGGTTTCATGCTGCTCAAGCCTGTCCATGTAGTATCAGACATTAGTGTAGGAGTAACTGATAGCACATAAATTCATCAATGCATTTTAGGCATCCATAATCATATCTGCCTCTTTTCGCATAGTGGGACATCGATGGAGTGCATCCCAAGTTTCTTACCAAAGCCAAAGTATTAATCTGTACAGGGAGGGATACTAGTCCTCCCGTTCCTACAATGACTAAACATTAAATGACTACAATAAATGACTGCTTTTTAGACAATTGATATCACTATGAAGTGACAAGTTCTTGCTGCCCATTTCATGGGGTGCTGCACTTTGAATCCCTTCGCAATACTAGTTGCTGGACATTTTGCTAAATCAAAGATCAGCTTATCAAACGTATAATTTTAAAATCTTCATACAGATGACAGTTAAAAAACACCAAGAATTTGTCAGCAATTAAATGATAGTTGTCCTTTGGATTTACTGATAAAGATTCTATTTGGTAGTAATAGCAATGCTATATAAGAAAAAATACTTGGAAATATAATTTTCTTGATAAGGAATGCAAGATATTTTTGCCGTTTTTCTGGTAATAAGGAGTTCACAACACAAACTGCTAAGTAGCCTGTATAATCTGTTGATGTATAAGTGAGCAGCTGAAGGGAACAGACAATGTGGTGTTATATAGGTCTTAATTATAAGATGCCTTTCACACCTCTGATCAACTGTGAGAATTCTTATATTAAGTCTAATTACTACAAGTATTCCAAAGTAAAGAACCATAATCTCATTAATTTAATAAAATGTCTTTCCGTATGAGCAAACTACAAGTGATCTTTTGTACAGATCTATTAATAGTTACAATAAAGAAGCAGAAAAGGTATTAAAAAGCTATAGATGAAAATGGCAAAAAGTTACAGAGAAACTCTGTATCTGTACTTACACAGTTTGATTATTATGAAAACCTAGGAGAAGATTTCAGGTGGCCTTTATACTGAGAAGTTTGGAGAATCTTGGAGTCTTTTGATCAATCTTAAAGCCTTTTAGATTTTGAAGCCAATGTGTGAACTTACTTGCTTCCTACTCATCATGGGATTTTACTTTATTATTATTTTTTGGGAATACAGGAGACCTATTACACCTGGAATTGAGAGTTATGGCTACCAACGCAATTATTTTTGGATATTTAATGGAGAACCAAACCCATTAATTAAATTACAGGACTTCTTGTGAGAAATCAACAAATCAATCAACAAAATAATTTCAACCTGTCAGAGGAGAAATTTAATACAGGAGTCTCACCCAACAAGGTGCAAAATTGTTGCTAATTGTCTTAGTAAATAAGCTTATTTTGCACCGCTTTTTAGGGTGGTTGGTTTCAGTGCAAATGAAATACTTTTCAATTTCAGAAAAAACTCAGTCCAGATATATTTTAGTTCCTTTATGGGAACAAAATATCTAGATTAATACATGTGTGCAGTGATCCTCAGTCATAGCTTCCTACTGTGCCACAGTGTGAAATGGAATTTGAATAGGGAGAGAGACTTATACTGAGGTTGTTTCTAGGGAAGCAATTTTCTAACAGAAAATGCAGATTTCAGAGAATCAGTTTTGGGTTTCTGGGGTTGTTTCCAGGGAAAGAATTTCCTAACTGAAAATGCAGGTATCACAGAATTAGTGGGGTTTATTGGTTGGTGGGTTTTTTTGAGAATGCGTGATTGTTGTTCTTTTCAGTAGAAATCAAGTAGTTGATTGCCCTGATCTGCTTTCATTTTCTTTGCAGCAAGACAGAAAACTGGGGGGTTGGGAAGGCAGGATGATGGTGAGCTTGCTATTTGTCAGCTGCCAGGTGAACTAGAGGACTGTCCAGTCAGTTGACCAACCAAATTTCCACTTCACTAGAAATTCCAATCCAACAATCCGCAAGTTTTAATTGAATGGAAATGTCGCCATCCAGCAGCCCTGCTCCGTCCCTTCTTTATATTCATGGTATCTGCTTGGCCAGCACTTTTGCATCTGATTGCTTTTGCATAAATGCTGGCCTTGATTCAGTATGAAAAGTAGAACGTGGATTGGCAGCTTTTAATAGTAGTCCAAGCTCATACATTTCTCCTGGGAAGCACTTCTTTTGCCTGCCCACGCAGCGCTCAGTACCAGCTGCCAGCCGTTGGCTCCTGATCCCCTGCCTCTGCAACACAGGGATGGTCTGCACTTTAGCAGGCAGCAGAATGAACTGGCCATGGCTGTCATGATCCCAAAATGCATATTGGCAATTTTGTGCACTATTAATCAAATTCAGGTATTTCAAACTCTGTTATGTAAAAAGAGCTGCCTGTCTTGTCCCAACATTATTTTTCAGAGGATTTCACCGTGTCTTGTTACGTGTTTAATTGTATTTGAGAATACTTAGCTGTGCTTTTTAGAAGGACAGAAGACAACTTTACAGTGTCTTACTGCTATCAGTACAAAATTTCAAATAATAAAGTGTGGACTGAAATTCCCCAGAAGTTGAAATATGCTAAGAGTGATTTAGATAGGCGGTAACGAACGCACCATTTGCATCACTGATACCACCAGTCTCAGAGGAGCCTATGCCATGCAATTACATTGACCTAATCCCTACAGCCAAGTAATACGTTTCTTTTTTTCTTTCATGTTTTCTTCTAATACTAATGAAAAATATAAGCAAGTTATACAAAGACATCCTGCTTTAGATTATACCTCCTGCTGAAAGTAATTTATCTTTACAAGTTGATCAAATGAGAAGTTCTAATCATTGTGCTGCCTCATGCTCTACCTTTACCCTTCATGACTTGCAATATAATCCTCTTTATCCAGGGCATTTGGGATTATGGAAATGTCTTGTCATGTTGGCAGGCACGGACAACTGTAGAAGGACAATTACAGGAAGGAATTCCTTCCTGCAGAGGTTCTTAAAATCCTGCTAAACATTTCTTACACCTCTGTATAAAAAGAAGTTTCCATGCTGGTATACTCTGCTGACGCAGACAAGTTTCTCACATACGGATTCATGATCTTGTTTCCTTTTTGTACAGAATTCTTTCTTTTACATCTCTAGAAACACAAAGTTTTACCTTTTGGCATGGTGTTAAGGAGCATGCTATTTTTAGGGAAAAAGAACTACATGATACCACATTTTTACTAATAAATAGTTTACTTGCATGTACTAAGGAGAGGTTTGTTAATTAGTCTCTTCTCAAAACATTTTTATTTCAATCTAAGATAATTTTAAGTTAGTTCAAGATCTTGCTATCCTTTATTTACTTTGTATGCAATTTTGACAGCAACATTTTTTCTAAGTAGAACTGAAGGATTTTATATTCACTTACAGTGGGAAAGGCGATGCTCATCGTATATGCTGCCACTTCAACTGGCAATGTGGGACACTGCTGGGACTGACAGAAACTGCTGACTTTTCCTCCTTCCTTTGGCCTTGGGTTTTGTCTACTCACTTAAAAAAGCACCTTTCAAATTACAGTTCCCACAATGGAAGGGAGAGAGTTCTTACAGTCCAGTCTGAAAATACTTGTGTTCCATGTGGGTTTTTAACGTATTTTTAACTTACCTTTTTTTAACAAAAGCTGTATTTTAAACTGTGAAGATACCACTTTAGTTGCTACAATAGCTTTCTGCCCAGGCTAGTACTATTGTTTGCAATTAGGTAGACTTTGCTTTCATATTTTGCTTACAGTTTCCGCTCAGATTAACTAAAGACTATATATGAAGACTTATTTCCTGCATTACCTCCCATTGGAAAAGATGAGAAGTTGGAAACTCAGCCTAGTAGTTGAGCACCTATCAATTTTTCATCTATGATGTTCCATTGCAGCTAAGGGAGTCTGTGGATGTCTCTCCATGTGCTAAATTTTACATGGATCAAACAATCTGTTTAGGTGGCAGTCTTCTCTGACTAATTTTTTTTTTTGTAATTTCCACTAAAAAAAAGTATTTTGCAGCAGCACCTGAAAAATACAATTTGAAGAATTCAGAATGTCTATGATTCCAGGGTAGTTATTTATGTTCCTCTGACCTTGTCTAGGTGGTGGTGGACACAAACTTCCTGGAACACATAAGGCCCATGAATGAGAATAAATGCTTCTTGTTTCTGTTCTCACGGAAGATAAATTCTGTGCTGGTGAGTTATCACAATCGTTTGTCTGATAAGCTGATGTCATCGCTTTGCAGATTTTGGCTTCCTGCTGTGATACTTCCCTGTGCTCTACACCAGCCAATATGTGACTGGCTGCCTGAAGCATTGATGTTTTATGAGCAGTCAGCAATTTTTTTACCTTCTATTTATGTCAAATTTACCTGTGCTTCTCTAGACTGTTGCTGCTGCTGATTGATAGAATGATAGAATCATAGAAAAGGCCATCTAGTCCAACCACCTGCAGTGAGCAGGGACATCTCCAACTAGGACATGTTGCTCAGAGCCTTGTCCAACCTGACCTTGAATGTTTCTGGGGGTGAGGCACCTACTGCCTCTCTGGGCAACCTGAGCCTGTGTTTCACCACCCTCAGTGTAAAAAAATTCTTCTGTATATCTAGTTGAAATCTCTTTTACTTTAAAGTCATTACTGTCCTGTCCTGCTAAAAAGTTTGTCCCCATCTTTCCTGTAGGTCCCCTTTGAGTACTGAAAGGCCACTATAAGGTGTCCCCGGAGGCTTCTCTTCTCTAGGCTGAACAGTCCCAAGTCTCGGCCTGTCCTCACACAGAGGGACTTCAACCCTTTGAACATCTTTGTAGCCTCCTCTGGACTCACCCCAACAGGTCCATGTCCTTCTTGCGTTGGGAGCCCCAGAGGTGAATGCAGTACTTCAGGTGGGGTCTCCTCAGAGCAGAGGCAGAATCCCCTTCCTTGCCCTGTGGCCATGATGCTGGGATGCATCCCAGGGTATAATTGGCTTTCTGGGCTGTGATGGAAAAAATTGACAACATATGTTATGGACAGGGAAAAACGGGATTAGATTGAAGATGGTAACTCTTAATACACTTCTGTTTTCAAGACTCCTTTGGTGCCAAAACATATCCTTGATTTGGTGTCTGAATTGTGATTGATTGGCATTGCTTGATGTGGGTATGTAATAGAACAACTGCTTCCAAGGTGTTTAGGCCAGAACTTAAATTCCTCATTTGTTGCTTTCCAGACCATCCAGTCAAGTTGTCTTACGTGCTCAACCCATAGCACAAAGAGAATAGACGTGTAAATGAGATGTGAAGAGCGAGTACTGAATTAGTTTCTATCTTCTCTCAATGGCTGTTCAAACCTACCTTGACAGAAACAGAATCACTTTCTGTTCTGAGACTTAGAAATGAATGCTGCTTTGTTGAAAGCGGCCCTTTTCTGAAAAAAAAAAGAAAAACCTGCAAGACTTTTCTCAAAGTGAGGTCTTTATTATTAATTAATCCAAAAAAGTGAACACCATTCAGGTGTTTTCAATTGGTATTTAAAAATCTTACTCCAAACTTGAGCATGTAACAGTCACACTTAACCACAGAATTGTTGCAGTTTCTCCAGGAATTGAGCTGTGTAATTCTGGCTCCCCATACTCATCTTGCAAGCTGACTGCTTGCTGTAGTTACTGTCATGAATAACTGAAGGCTAAGCAAGTGAGTGCGTTATTTCTTGGAGAGCCACTAGACTTGGACTTTGGTTTTTGGAGAGGGCAGGATATAGCTGTGTTCCATTTCTCAGTCAGTACTCCCATAAGGATCAGTGAGTCTCTATTGATCATCTAACCTGGTTCCTGCTGAAGTCAGAACATATTTCTGTAAGCTTCAGTGAACTAAATTAAGATTTTCAATGCATATTTTCCCCATTTTTAAAGGCTTTTAGGGAAATTCTCTGAGCAATTCAGGTAGCGAATTCTATGATTCTCTGTTGCCTTCTTCAAAACTAGAACTCCTAAAAATTTCTATTACACATAATATTTTTACTAATCGGTGAGATGAAGTACAACAAAATTACATTGTCATCATTTTTCTCAGTCAATAATTAGTTTGTTGTCTCCACAGATGATGTTACCCTATTTAATTTTTAGTAACTCTAATTTCTTGTGACTCCAGGAATTTCTGTCCATGCAAGTCATTGTTCAGTTTCCTGTTTTGTAATTTAACTCTCTATTAATTTATCATTTGTTTATGCAGAGTACATTGTTTATCTTCAATCTTCATCCTTGTCTAGCTCCTGAAAATATCTAGTTTTTTTACTGCATATTCTTATCCTCTTATGTTTCATTCCACAATTTTATGTCAGCGACACATCTTTCCTTTTCCTGCATCTGAAGTCCTGAAGGTTTCCTCAAGTGCTTCTATGCTCAAGTTTTGTTCTAAATGTATGTTATTCTCTCTACACATTTTTGTGCTTATTGCTGTGTGCCCTTCAATCACAGTCTTAGAGTTCACTTTATTCTTATCTTTTTTATTGTATTTTCTAACTGTAGTGCTTTTTGCTTCCACTGCTGCTTTTTTGTCACTATAATCATTATACAGACAAGATACTATCTTATTAGCCTTCGTTATTATATTATTTACCTGTTTTTAGTTCTCATTTTTAATTTTGGCTCTCATAATGTTCTCCTCCTTTTCTAAAAACTGCGTGGTATATTACAACTCTGCCCCGTCTTTCCTCATCCTGCTCTTGCTGTTTCTACTTACCTTCCCCACTGTCATATCCTAGTTGATACCATCTTGATGAATAAATTATCAAGATTGTTCTACAAGAAATCCGTCATGTGATATGTGACCTCTTTTAAATTTGAGATTTAACTATGAATTCCATATTAGTATTACATGAGCTGCTCTTATGTAAATGTATAGGAACTGGTGTCTGGCAATTTCTTCTGAAGACTTCTCATCTTTGTTCTGCTTTTCTATCCTTCTATAATTTATCACTTTTAGGACAAAGTAAATGACTTTGAAAAGGATGTTTTGCCACAATTATAGCTTGATTGAAGTAAAGTTCAAACAAATGTACTTAATACACAATCTTGTAAGAAAGTTAGTTATTACATATTAAGAAATAAACACACATGGACATATGAAAAAGATGTGGGGTTTTTTTGTCCATCGTTATTCTTTCATAATTAATAAAGGGTAAAGGTATCACATTATGATGATAATCACTTTTAGGTTTTTAGCACCACAATGTAGTAGTACTGGAAACCTCAGTTAAAAAGACCTCTAAGTATTTTTTAAATGTTCTAGATTAAGTGAATACTCATACTGTTTGGCTTTTATTGAAACCTATCTGAAAAAATATCTTAAAGTACCTAGAATCATAAAATAATTTGGGTTGAAGGAACTTTTAAAGTCATCTAGTCATCTCCACTGGCAGTGAGCAAGGACATCTTCACCTAGATGAGGTTGCTGGTCGTCCTGGACTTAGGAATTCTTAAACTCAGAAGTGAACTATGGACGGCAGATTTTAGATTTTATTCTGCAAAGGAAGAATATTTTTCAAGTATTTGCAAGTGTATGTAAGAAATAAGTGAATAACTGGTAACTAGGTAAATTCATAGGCTGAGAAAGCACTGAAAAGCAGTGATTTTTATAAATTTTCAGTTGCTTGAAAGGCTATACTTTAACCTTTCAACTTGACTGTAGTTTAATCATTTATTTTACATGGAAATTTAGTAGGGTCTAAAAATGTCTCCGAGGATGTTTGAAGGCACTCAGGTGCGTGCTTGAAAGAACTAAGGCAGAACTTGCAACTATTTGTTTATGATCCTCCCAATGTGCCCACCCCCAAAAATACCTCTTCTTTCTTCCCATTATTAGATTACTGTTTTATCCTTTATAAGGTCTCTCTCTGCCTTTTGTGAGGCTTTCATATGTATGTTTTTAAAACAGGAGCATTCAGAATTCAATTTCTTATAATTGTGCATCCATATTAACTGAATATGTACATGAATATGTCTCATCACAGTATCTTTCCCCGGGACGATTACAGAAGAGACACTATTCACTATGCTCAACTAGGCAAAGCAAAGGGATCATTTCTGTGCCAGGTCATTTTGGAAAAATAGAAATCTACCAAACAGAAAATCCAATCTTGACCAAGCAAATCTTGTACATCTTTCAAGCATTTTCACCCAGATTTCTTGGAAGTGTTATTTTCTTTACACATCTCGCATCAAAATAGCAAACAAATTGGTTTAGTCTTAAAAAAAGTAGAGACTGTGTGGGCCTGTGTGCATATGTCTGAGATCCACGGAGAGAAAAGCATGATGACAGACAGCTAATTCTTAGTTTAAACAAGCACTTTTCTCTATGTTGAAAGAGTATGTATAATCACAAAGTGAATAATTTACAGAAAGCTTTGGAGATTTTTCAGGGAAAAGGATGTATTTTGGGGAGTTGCTAAAGATCTCAGTATTTTATCAGAATGTATTCAACCCTGAAGAATGACATTTCATACCGTATAAAGCCCTGAAGCTCAGAATTCAGCTATGGGAGAGTTTGGTACAGATATGGAAAATATGGCATTTCACATAAAGAATCAAAAGTACACCAAAGGGAAAGAGAAGTGAATAAGTGTGTATTTATAGTTATTAGCTGCAGTTTGATTAGTTATTAAGGTAACTTAGTTATGAAGTTATTAGTTATTAAGGTAAATGTGTCGTGTACATAGAACAAAAATGCCTGGACTAGTGCAGAAGTACAGAATGGAAGGGTACAAGTTTACATGCTTGTATATCTGTCAGACTAACCTCGACAGGCACAAACAAACAGACACACACACAAAAAAAGCACTAGCCAGTGCAAAGCAATTAGTCAAATATTTAGAGCAATGTAATCAGCTGAGTGAGATAGATAATATCAATCTACCACAGGATTTTTGATCTGGCACTGCAAAGCCAGATTAACTTTATTGTCAAGTCAGATGGAAAGTTACTTGTTGTTAAAGCAAAATGCCCAGCAAAAGGCCAGTATGTCCTATCTGTAGCTTAAGTCTGTGTATATCATCAGAATAGAATGAAAGTGGAGCAAAGAAAGTTATAATTTGTTTATCCTTCTCAAGTGATCAAATCATAGTAAATCAATAATATCAGCCTTAATGAATCTAATGATATCTCTTGTACTTTTATTTTGTGAAAATTGGTTGATAAGAGGTACAATTTATGCTGCTTAAGAAGTACCAAAGAAATGCATGTTGAAGTCAGTTTGCCCTTGTAAAAGTCAGTCACTGCCCTTTGTGAGTGACAAGAATTGGTACCATCAGTAACCCTTCTCTAAATACTATTGACTATTTTACAATATAGCAGAAATTCGTTATACATTTCAGTGAAGAAGTCCATATGAAAAGCTTGAAAAATCTTTGTCAAGTACTATAGTTCCTTGACTTTCATATATGAAAAATATTTGAAATAATTTTACAGGGTTAAGATAGTCAAAGACATTTGGGTCTTCAGAAGACTGTGAAAGTTAGTTTCTGTTAGTGTACCTAATTTCATCAATAATCATCAGTATCTTTACTTAAAGACAATAATTACTAGAAAATTTTAGATCACTAGTTTTTTTTTTAACTTCATCGGAAAGGAAGCATGAAGAGTCCAGCAGCTGCAACATTTATCACAGCACTTTACAAAATTTTGTTTCTATAATTTCATGGTGCCTCTTGTATTCCTAAACTTTTTTTTTTTTTTGGAAAGGAAAAATGAAAAACTTGAAAAAAAATCCTGGTCAGAACATAAATGGGATGGATTCCATGAGTGTGTTCTGTTCCATTTCTTCTCCTCCTTTCTTTTTATAATTCCATAGTAACTAGTGACTTAGAATTTCTGGAGACTACACTTCTCCAATTATGCCTTGTTAGTACTCGGGGGGAGGGAAAGGGATTCTTTGTTTATTGAATCAACACAGATGAACTCTGTGAATTCATTCTAGAGGCTGTACCCCTTTACAGTGAAACAATGTAGATGGGATTTACTGAAACTGCCAATGAGATTTCTGGATTGCTCAATTGTATAAGTGTGTTTACCACTTTAATACACAGCAGCTACAGTGGTATTTTCCATCTGTCTAAGTGTTTTGGGGATAGAGAGAAAGTGAATCCAGTGCCTATTTCCAAGGCAAAGTTGATTTTAACTAGAACCAATGCATTTTATATTCCTGCGCAACTCAAGACTAACTTAGTATTCATGATGCTTTTCTTCATACAGTTCTCATGTGGGGTGTTTCATTTGCAAAATGGCATGCACAGGAATAAAGGCCCAGAGGAATATAACACTTCTACCTCATACAAAAAGTAAATTAGGTTTCTTTAGTGTTCTGTCTCTTCATCATCTAGAAAACCTGCTGCTATTGAAATTTTCTTCTGATGTCCAGTGCATTTTCTGATAAATTTCTAGCTTGTTTAAAGGCAGCTGCAGTTTGCATGTATTCAGCAAACATCTGCAATAATCCAAAAGGAAAAGGTAAAACATTAGCACTAGACAAAATGATCAGAGAAGATGATGTAGAGCAGATGCAAATGTTATTAATAACTGAAAAGCAAGTGAGGAGGTTCAGTGGTGTCCAGGAAAAATGGGAGTTGTTGCCTGTCCTGCCAGAGAGAACAACAGTTTGAGGAACTGCAAACAAATCTAAAGGAGGAAGTCTAATGACAATTCTAGTTCCATTTTGATGGAAAATGTTTGGTTTCTCTAAATTGTCATATAAGTCATTTGCTAACTCCTTGTAATGCCATAGAGTGAACAGTGATAAATATTGTAATTGTCCTTGTGTGGTTGGCCTCGTGCTGGTAATACATCCCTAAAATCAGAATTTGGCACTCTATGCTTTTGCAGTGGAAAGATAACTATTTCCACTCACAAATAAATTACTGTAATATGCACTTTGTTCATTTAGTAAAGTTCATAGAACCCCAGATATCCAGCTTTTGTTAGCTTTTTCAGTTTCAGAGTAGTAGACAAAATCTTTTATTCATCTTCTAAAGTTGCTGAGGCTGAATCTGTTTTGGAAAGTCTTCTTTTTTTCCTTCTTTTTTTTTTTCCTGTTTTTTTTTTCCTTTTTTTTTTTTTTTCTGAGAGGTTCTTAGTGAAGTTAAGTGACTTTCCCTAAGGCATAAGAGTTGGTAGAGGAATAAAAGAATTAAGGCAGGGTTTTCTTGCTCCCAATTTCATGTTATTAGCCATCGGATCAAGCCAGCTCTACACTCAGCATGTTTCAAAGTGCTTTCTTGGGAGGATACCACTGATGCAAAAGGGAAGATGTGTCATTTGGGTGCATGCTGTACATAGCCATCAGGTCTATTGCACCGTCTCTAAAAGAACGTACACAAATTCACAGCAAGTCACTTAGTAAAATTCACAGTGGAGGTCATCATGTCCACACTGATTTTTTCTCCTCTTTCCATTCCTCCTACTCAGTAGGCAAACAAATATGTTCTGTGTGAATATCTATCACAACAGACTGGCAATCACGGAGCAACCAAAGCAAATTACTGACAAAATCCCTCTGTCAACTTAGTAGCAAATCTAAACACCACAAACTTTATGATGATGAATATAATAGAGAAAAGAAAATGCTGAATACATGGTTCTGCCATAAGCTAAAGGAAAAGAATTAATTGAAACCCTAAGCAATAAATTATGTCAATTTGCTTTCTCTTATACTATCCTCATTTTTAACATTCTTTTGTCTGTCTTAATGTACCTCACATCCTCACATAATTTTTCTCGTTTCATTAATGTTCTGATGTTTTTTCTTTCTCCAAGATCATCTTTTGGTATCCGTTGTTATAGCCTCTCTTCTCATGTGTATCAAGATGCTACCTTTATTCCTCTAAGTAATTATTATTCTCTGTTCTGGCTTTAATTTTTAAACGCTGAAAGATCTTGGAAGTTTTGAAAATCTTACTACTTAATAGTTCATATTTAACTGACATTAAACTGCTTTTATCTTGCAAATGTCAGTCCTTCTACTGTCTAAACTGGTTGATATTCCTTCAGGTTTCATGAGTATTTAGTGGTCAGGAGTTAAAGCATTGCAAATGTTTAGTAATATTTTTCAAGTACAAATGAAAATTCAGGTGACTGGAAGGTGTTAATAAAGGAAAGCCTAGAACTTCTAGAAGATTTAAGTCACTCTTCTAATGGAGGAGTGAGATTTACATTAGGACCTGAAAAGTAAATGTCACTCATGACTGACATTTCTCTTTCCTGGAAAAAAAAAAAAAAAAAAAAAAGAAAAGTTTGGGAAACCTTTAATTCCTCACTGAAATGAAAATGGAGCCATTTCATTGATTTCAGAGAGGGGAAAGGCTGTTGCATGTTGCTGTTGGGCGTTGGCCTATGAGTTCCAGATTCCATATCAAAAGATTTGCATTCTGCTTTGAATCAAGCAGAACAGGAGCTTAAATGCTGTCACAGACCACTATGTTAATTGGTCAGCAACAGCTTTTGGTTCAGTATTCCAGCCTAGGTCTAGGAAAGTAGTTTCACTAGCACAATTGCTTCATTGTATATAATGTTTTTAGAGCAGTGAACCAAATCCTGCCTGCCTTTCTCTTTAGTCTCAGTGGGACTTTGTAAGCAAAGTAACAGAGCTCAGATAATGGCACACTATCCCACTTGAACTAAAGGCAGAATTGTAGGTAGGTGGAATGTAATTATGAGACTGGAATTCAGCCAGGATTTGGGCAGGAGGGGTTGTGGATCTGCCAAGCAGCTACGAAACGTGTCTCAAAGTTGTCCCCAAAGTTGAGGGAAAAGAAACGTTTTGTCACCTATGTAGTATTAGGCTAATAATTCTATTCCCTTTCTCTGCTTTCAAGGCTTGGAGGTAAAGAGGAAGAGTGAGAAAGAGAGAGCCACTTTGCAGAACATTCAAAGAAAGGCAAAGGAAAGTGCCAAAGATGGGGGAAAATATCAGTGAGTTTCACGGCATGTAGTTTATTTTCTGTCCCGTCCTCTTAGTAGGTGGTAAATATAAGCAGGGTGTCTAATGTTCACAGAGGCAATAAAACATCTTGAAGCATGCAGTGTGGGCTGGCTTTCAGTCAGTATTTTATGTAATAGTCCTTTGTAGGAAATGCATAGGGAGAGGAAATTAAGGTGCAGAAACCTCATCAAAATCCAATTTTCTGAAGCATTAGAAATGGCTAAACCGAACTCTGTGACCGGTTATCATTAAATTATGAGAAGTCTTTTATTACCTCTCCCTGCTTGCATGCAGTCCAGAAATCCTGTTTAGTGAAACTGGCATTTTCAGGAACCAGACAGAGCCGTGGATAAAGAAGTTGAGACTTTTTTTGGTTCTACTGTATTGTAAGAAATAAGGATAGATTTTTGATACTTCTAGTCAGTCTCCAAATTGATATAATAGTAATTAGAAGTGATTTTCTTGGTTTCTTTCTCCCCTTTAGCAGTTCAGTCTTCCTAGGCAATAACATTCTCTTGAGATTAAAGTGACAGTCTGTAGTTAAGTTAAGGAACAACATGTTGAAAATAGCTGCTGATTGCTGGATTCGTAGCATTGGACTGCAAGAAGACCCACAAAAATAAATGTCAGACAGTGGAAAAACTTTATTTTTTTAATCAAATTTCTCTCTAGCCCTTCTTTCCTCCAACGAAGTGGTGTTTTGAGAGTCCTGTCTGTTTTAATCTGTAACATGTTATTTAAAATGTTCCAGTGCTTTTTCCATTCCTTTTTAATTTTAAAATATTTTCTTTAAGATGAAATTAATTCAGACTGTTAAGAACAACAGTGCTCATTTGTTTCAGTTTTTTTGCCCAATAGTGTATCTTTTCAATAAAATATGGAGTACAGGTCAGAAACATGTACAGTAAAAATAAATGACATTTCTTTAATCAGATTATCAGGAATGTTGGCAGAACCAAAACATAACCCCAGAGTTTAGAAATGTGTATAACAAGATATTCTTTGGTTTAAAAAACCCCAAAGAACCAAACCCCTCGGTTTAATTCTTTAAGAAAATATAATTAACTTTTATAATAAATGTGCCTGCTAAATAGCTACACAGGAAAGCATCTTCTGAAAATGGAATATAAAATAATCTTAAAGCAATTACAAAGAAGTTTTTGATTTGCAAAATTTAGTGTAATTATGTAATTTTCTTTTGTGTGCAAGCAGGCTTGGCATTGAACTCCCACAACATGATGAGTCATATGGAGCTGGATATTACCTAGTGAATAGCAAGAAGCAAGCAAAAAATTATCATTTGAATACAAAAACCCATGCGTACAATGAATTAATCTAATTTTACAGTAGAAGCAATGGCAAAAGTTCACTCTGATGCTTGAAGATACTGTACCAAAGGTGTTAGCTGGAACACACGAAGGCCTGACAGGACGTCTGTGACAAGCAATGCTCCTTTCCCAAGATGCGAAAAAGCTTTCAATCACCACCTTCAGATGAATTCACTCCCTTAAAGATTTCTTTGCCAGTATGTTTGCAATGAAGTAACTGTAAAAGCGTGTTTGACTTTATTATACACTGTGAAAGGTGAACATATTGTAGACATTTAACAGGATCCTGGTATCAGGCTTGTTAAAAACGGAGACCTTAGTAAATGCAAATGTTTCCCAACTGAATACATGACATTATATGTGTAGATATATAAATTTGTGAGTGTAACTATACACAGGCAAAGTAAAAGTATATATAGTCAGTGATACCCATAATCTAGATTTTAATGACTGTGTGTACTCCCACAACGGAAATTTGCTGATCTCAGTGTTATTAGGCAGAAAAATAATTTGGATTATGTCATATTCTTGTTTAGAGCCAAGCAAATACTAGTACTTTATTTACAAGTAAACTGCTATTTCTTTTAGTTTTCAAAATCCTTTAATGAATTTATTATTATTGACAGGTGCTTTATCACATTCTGAGAGAGCAGTATTCACTAAAACTCAACAATTCAGAGACTGGACCAAGGCCCTTGGCAGCCTGCTGTAGTTCCCCCTGCTTTGGGCAGGGCAGTTGGGGTAGCTGAGCTCAGGAAGTCTCTTCCAACGTCAGTGATTCCATGATAAATATAAATCAGTAAAATGGATTATTCACTGTATTCAGAGAAAGGAATTTCTAATTAATGCACCCTTTTCAAAATCAAATATGCCTTTACTAACACAGTTTAGAGTAGGGCTCTATTTTGGAACTCATTTTTTTCCAGTGGATTCTGACTCTGGCAAGAACGTGTTGAGCCATCTCTCATCATTACCATATACATGACATGTTCAGAGGACCAAACCAAGTGCTTTTTACAGGACATATGCTATGTGACTTCAGACACATTAAAAGATAATTAAGTATATTAAACAATAATTTGATTTATTTCATATTTGTTTTATATGAGGATATAAACTCTGATTCAAGCCTAATTCATTTCCCAGGCAATATCTTTTCATGGCACAGATGTTTAGCAAGCAAAACCAATGGTGTCCCTACAGTACTTCTCATGTAGCGTCAGAGAAAAACTTGACCAGACAGCCTATAACCAAAGGAGCAATCGCGTAAAGGGGGCAAATACATTGGGTTGCTTGGAAACAAAAATTAAGAACAGTGGCCCTAAATACTTCTAAAATAGTGTGTGCAGGTCAGAAGTTGGCCAGGAGAAATAACGTGAGGACTGCTAAAAACAGTTAAAGAGAGTTAACCATTGGTCATCCTCAAACATCCTTGCACGGAAATCAAGGCCATCCAGCATACATTGTGCTACAAAGAAAACCACCCGTGTTGGACTGTGACACTAATGTGATCTGGAAGAAGCTAACCCTAGTATGATTTTCACCACATCAAGTGGCTCAGAGATAAAAGGTCTCTCCCTGATACAGTCCACATAGACAATAGAGATGTAGCTACACTAGCATTTCAGGGTATCATTTTGATGTCCCTTATTATTATTTCCCCTTTAGAAATTCCAGATTTTTGTTTTTCGTGGGGCAGAACTGTGTCCAAAGTGTTCTTAAATGGTAGACAAAACCACATGGGCAATTATGGTATGCTGGCTTAAGTTTTGCTTTTCACCAATATTCTGAGAGCAGTTTGTGATATATCGAATGAAATTTCAGAAGTATAAAAATGATGTTCTTTGTTTTACAAGTAAGAGTGGCTGTGTCTAGAGTGCAAGACTCATAGCTCCTTGAGAGCCCAGTGGAATGAAGCTGAAAGGAGAGTGGATGGGAGCTAATCCTGGATTCCTGTTCTGCATTTGCCCAGTGACTGGACATGCTCATGTGGCCTGAACTGCAGTGGTGTCTGGGATTCATCTTTCAGGTGAGAATTTTCGGACTGGAATTATTAATATTTGACATTAGGTCCTCTTTACCAGCCCCTCAGTGATTAAAAGAAAAAAACTGCATTCTGGTATGAAGGTATATTTTTATAATGGCCAATTCTGAATAAATTCAATCCATAAAAAATGTTTATTTGGGGTCAAATTTTGTAATGTCTCTTTAATTTGAATTCCAAAGAGTCAGTCTTAAATCCTCCACAGTGGTCAGGACACTAAGGCACTGCATAATTCACAGGCCTCCTTTTGACAGACAGTACAACTTATTACTTTTTTTTTTTTTCTTTTTGTTCTTCCAGAATATGCTCTGCCTTTGAAGGCAGAACCGGGAAGTTTTTCTGGTGATAACTTCAACAGATTGTGTTGAAATATTTTTTTAAAGATTTGTTTACTGTCAGTATTTTCCTTTGTTGTTTTTCTAGATTAATAAAATCAGTGTTTAATATCCATTAATCACCTATTTCTGTTAGGATGTAAATGCAATAAACATTCTTTTATTCATTTATATTTAGGATATCACTTAAGCCCCCCATTTGTAGATCATGGCTGGGTTATGCAGGGCTCTCTGCAGACCTATAACAAAGAAACAAGTTTTTACACCAGAGAATTTTCAATATACATGAAAGAGAAGATGAAATAACAGGGCAGGACAGACAATCAGGGTTGAGGAGGAGAAGGAGGATAAAATAAAAAATGAACAGAAGTGAACAGAAAAGCAAAAGTCAATGATGACTCCTGGCAAAACAAGAAACATAAATATTAAAATATGGTATCTGATCAAAAATGTTCTTAGGTGCACCAATGTTAGAAAAAAGTCATAATTAGTAAGATCTACTTCAATTATTTGTTATTAATTAATTAATTTCTTAGCTTTCGTAACACTTTAGGGAGTGAGACTCTCTGCCTCTACCTACTTCTTAGTCTGTTTTCTATTTCTATGAGAATATTGAGGTCTTTTGTCCTTAGGGTCTTTGGCTTATCTGATCTACTTCTCAGTTTTATCATTAGTGTCCTCTGTGAACAGTTATTTCATTAGTTATTTTATGCAATAAATAACTGATTTTGAGAACTGATCTTTCACGCCGTAATTTCATAAATGCTTAGAAGTCAGTTGTATTATTTTTTGATTATATGTGAAATGTGCTCTAGGTCACTATTCTACATTGTTGTTAATCCAATATAGTTATATTCTAGGTTTTCATTCTCTTTCCTGTCTGTCTTATTTTCTTCTCCCAATAATCAAGATTCAAAATGTTTTCTCTATTAAGAAGCACAAATCTTGACCAAAACTGGTTTCTAGCTTTAAGAAAGGTTCCATTTTCATGTTGGGTCACATTCTGCACTGGAAAATTTTGAAATTTGATTTCTTTCTTATTCTCTGGCTTTCCTCTGTTCATATTTACATCTACTATCATGTCTTCCACATACAAATTTATGAAAGCCTTGCAACTTTAGAGAAAAATATGTCAATATAAATATACACAAATTAATTCCTGTTTCAAGATTGTAATGGTTTTTGTTCTCTGGCAATTTGTCATTTTAGACTATTATAGAAATAGTAAGACTTTGCATTGTAACATTCTCAAATTCCCTCAACACCTGTTTTAAGGGCATGCAGTTCTGCTGATGAATGTCCCATGGTTTAAGTAGTGATATGCCATTAATCACATTAAGAAATAGACCTAACGAACCATAAATTAAAAGTAAGACTGTGTTACTAGCTCTCTTTTTAGTAAAGATTAAATAATCTATTAATATCTCTGCATTTGAGATAAAGGAACATCTGGATCTGTTATTGCCATGATAGGTCCTTTCTCAAAGGAACGCTCCCCATGGCAGTGGCAACTCAGTCCTTACTCTGTCCCAGGGAACAGTGAGAGGATTCATTCCAATGTCTGTGCAGTTACTTGTATGAACTTTCTCTGAAGATTGTGGTCCATATTGCACACTGTGCTAATCACTGTCAGAGTATGGGAAATTACTGAAATCTAATCCTGATTTATACTTTCTGTGAATAGAAGACTGTTAGGAATTATAGCCTGAAGCACTCTGGGAATGATACCCACCATTGGAGCTATTTCCTTCAACAGTTACATTGAAATTGTGATTATCAGAAGCTGCATTATTTAAAAAGGTAAGTTACTGCAAGCAAGAGACATAATTAGCATAATCTTGCCTTTAAAAGATACATATGCCATTAAAGTTTTAAAGAAAGAAAATCTTAGCTGAAATCATCTTTGTGCTTTACTAAAGCTCATTTATTTTCCATAACGTTTTGTCAGAACAGCACAAACTTGGTGTTGGAGTAGGCTGAGCCTTCAAAGTTGTGATCAGTTTATATAGCTTTCATACATCTTTAAGAGTGACATTGATTTGCTCAGATTTTGTACAAAGTTTCCATTTACACCCTCAGAATTTTATAACGAGAATTTTGAGCACACAAGATTGATGAGAAACAATTATCTCTGTTCCTGAGCACAGAACACAGGCTACCATCTACCGCTTAATCAGATGAATGCAGAAGGAAGAAGACACATTTTGATATTGATCCATCTAGTGTAGTGAAAGGAGGAGATGATTGTTTCTGTAGCCTGTGATTTCGTAATCAAATCTTTTATTAATTTCAATTTTGCCTACCTCATTTTAATGAGCTAACCTGCTAGCATCAAGATATTCCATGACCACGGTGGAATTTCTGGCTACTCCCAGATGCCCTAGCACTCCATTGAATTTATCCTACATTTAGCAGATCCAGAGATAGCCGGTCAACATATTATCATGGGATCATAGACCAATGTAGGTTTGAAGGCAGCACTGGAAGTCATCTGGTCCCAGCCCTGCCCAAAGCTGGGTACGCCTAGAGCAGAGCCATGACTTTTCAAGTTTTGAATGTCTCCAAGGACAGAGATTTCAGAAACTCTCTAAGTCTCTGTTCCAGTATTTGATCACTGTCATTGTGAAATTTATTTTTCCTAGTATCTGAATGGAGTTTCCCTTGTTACATCTGGTGTCTGTTGCCTTTCGTCCAGCCACTATGTATCTCCAAAAAACGGTCTGCTTACATCTTCTCTACACCCTCCTGTTAGGTGGCTGAAGGTAACATGAAGATCCTCCCCTTGCCCTTCTGTTCTTAAGGCTGAACAAACCAGTTCTCTCCATGTGCATCGTGCTTCTGCTTCCTAATGATCCTGATGGCTTCTACTGGACTACTTCTAGTTTATCCATGTCTTTCTTGTACTGGGAAGCCCCAAACTGGACACAGCACTGTTGTTGCAATCTTGCAGGAGACAAAGAGAAGAAAAAACAATATCTATGAAGTTTTTAGCTATGCTTTTGTTAATATATCCCAGGTGCATTTGGCCTTCTTTGGTTCAAGAGCACACTGCTGACTCACGTTCAACTCCTTGACCACTAGGACCTTCAAGTCCTTTCCTACGTGTTGGAAATGTATTCAGCACCTGATACATCTCAGATTTGCTTGCATTTGAATTTTAAAAATGCCAACCATCAACAACATCTGTTCACTTTGAGTGGCCTTCTAAAAGCTTATCTAGAAAGTCGGGCCCTAAATTTTTAAAATCCTTATTTGCCAGTAGGAGAAAAAAGTCAGAAAGATCACATTCAATGAAAAAAAATAGGAACTATACCCATAAAGATCACTTTTCACTTGTAACTGCAAAGATTGCTACTTTATAATGTCTAAAGTCTTTTATTTGTCCATGTGTCACCTGTCCTTGGGCATGTGAAAATTGTCCTTCATTTATGGACATGTAATGAGAATTAAATGAAGAGGCTTTTTGAAGCCCTGGACTCTGCAGGAACCAGTACAGGTAGAAATGTGATCTGTTAGTAATATTCAGGGTTTTATTTCAGGAGTCAGTAAAAATTTTGTTGTTCTTGCACACTTCAGAGAGACTCTGAAAGGCCAGAAGAAGTCACAGATGTGTTAAGTGTTGTTCTATCTTGAAGCTTCTTAACTTTTTTCTTAACAGGTCAGGGATTCTACAGATGAAATCACATCTGAGGCAACACATTCTCTCCAGGATGATGTTCTAAGGAAGCATCGTGGCGTAACAGAGTGGTGAGGAGTCTGTGGGCACTGGTGACACTGCTTCTTGTTCATCTCCTTTCCAGGACACATGTACTGCTCTGTTTCATCAGGGAAGTGCATGAGCTGCCAGAGAATTGGTAAAGAAGGCTGAGCAAGTGCACGACTTGATTGGTCTTTGTATTTAAAGGCCTATTCTAACTTCTACTGCTTGCCCTTCGATAAACTTAGGCCTTACAGGCAGGATTATGGGGGCGTGGGGTGTGGGGGGAGAGCAAGGAGAGACTCCGGTGCCGTCCCTCCTATTTCAGTGTTCAAAAGGGAGGATTTGAGCCTTTCACAGTGAACTATAGAAACGAGCAAATCATGCAGTGGTAACATCTGAGTTTAGAAATCCTTTTTTATCTGTTTATGTTAGGTATGCTATAAAAAGCCTATCACCATGGTATCCCAGCTCTTTCCAATTAATGAAAACTATTTCTACCATTTACTTAGCAACTTTGACAATAGCCTCCAGCAGCAGTAAAACAACTTGACTGCCTGGCATTTTACAAGATAAATTCTTCACTACTGTCTGTTTTTTCTTGCACTGTTGCTTGCAAGGACTTAAAAAGTTACTGTTTCTTCAACCATTGAGGCTGGTATTGTTACACTCACTTGAGCTATGGATCACTGGGTACACTTTGTACCTTTACACGCCAGTTTGCGAAAAATCAATTTTAGTCTTGAAGAGATGAAACTAGTGTTGCAGAAGATCAGTGCACATTTCCAGGTGCTGCAGGGCACTAGCATCTTGATGAGGATTCAACAAAACATGACATAGGTATGGTGCAAAATTGCTTACACTTATGCCAGATCTTCAGAGATGTTCTCAAAAAAAATTACAGAGTCAATCAGAATACCGAAGAAGTGGGTCACTCTAGCTACACATTATTCACAATCACATAAAACATAATTAATGTTACTAACTATATGTTACTGTATGCCAATAAATCTAGGTACAATAGAAAAATCAGATAATATTTAATATAGAGATTAAAACTAGCATATACCTGATGTTGAGGAAAGAAACAGTTTATGCATAATAATGGGTAAGAGTGTCCAGGTAGAGCTTGCTAGTTACTTAACTTGGAGATAATGCCAAAACAGTGGTGTTACTCTCTACCTTTTTCTTCATTTATATTTTGTGCACACCTACAAGGCTTGAGAAATGGATCACTTTCTTTTCTCAGCTGTATTTGCACTGAGATAGAAAAATTAATTTTTTATTTTTCTTTTTGTCATGTAGAAATGGGTGTACTCTTTTCTGTTTTGAAGGACCCAGGTTGCATTTCTGTGGGATATTTGTTGTGCTTTCAGTGAACACAGACCAGAAATGCTGAGTCCAGATAAGACATTCTGCTGAACTCATATAAATGTTCTCTGTCAGATCATATTTATTAACATTTTTGAAAGAGTAACTTTGTCTCAGAAGAGGTTATGCTAGATCAAGTATCATCTGCTTGTGAAAAATCTAACTTAATGGTAGGACAGGTGTTGTCTATTCTCCTGCAGCTGATATAGGTCAGATTTGTTCTGGTATGTAGTATAAACCAGTACATGTATTTTATTGTGCATTCAGGCTAACCTGATGCAGATATATTCTTCTGTCTGAACTCATACCAGCTTGAAGCAATTGCTGCACCCCCAGCCCTTCTTCCTGTTCATGTCAATATTCCGTGTAGAATAGGGAAAAAGGTAGTCCTTTTTCCAATCTGATGGATTTTCTTATCTGTATGCTTCTTAACTGAATGATCCGAGTTAACAAATAGAGCGTATGTGGTATGATTTTACTAATCAAACTGATTGGAACTGAAACAGTAAGGAATTGCTTATATGAGCAGCTCCACTGGGAGATCAGAGGCATCAGTAACCTCTAACTGCTGCAGCAGTCTGAAGGTGGTAATTATTTCACCGGTGTTGCTTTGGCTGCAGAAGGATGTATGAAACCAGCTTAAATGCTAAGAAGGGTATGGATCCTATATAAATACAGATTGGAGCACTCGCTCCATTTCCCAGTGGAAGCACTAAATATGCAGCCAACTGCAGGCTCAAGAGCCAAAACAAAAGAACAGAAAGGGAGATTGTGTAAAAAGACTTATCCAAGATCTTATTCCTTTTTTTTTTTTTTTTTTTTATTACAGTACAGTTTTCCAGGAGATACTGTTGAACACGCAGGAATGACTTTGAAATGCACTCTGCATTATTCCTACAACAAATATAGATTTGTGCAGACATAGTCAAAACTTGCCTCGTCATACCAGCTTTATATGTGCTCTATTTTGAAAGAAAAAGGCAGGTGAGAATTCACTTCCAAATATCAATTTTGTAGAACTAGCTGGATAAAGTAGTTATAAAACAAGGCTGATTTAAGAAATTCCGAGTATATAAGTAACTCAAGTTGATCATAAAACTGATCTTACTGAAATATGAAAAGCAAATAAGGAGGTTTGAAGTGCTTAATTAAGAAAAGTCAGATTTTTTTTCTTTTTGTTTCCTTTAAAAACCACAGCTGGTGATGGTGACAATGATTTTGTGACAAATGATTTTGACATTTACATATTTTACTTAACGCTACTGGACATCTCTAATTTATTGTAATGATTTATGAGTAAAAACCCTACTAGTGTTTAAACTTTAATATAATTTCTGTAATGCTGGCAAAGGTTTTCTAAACAATAATGTTCTCTAATGTCTGTTAGGTTTTCTATAGCACATTTTAGATGATGTTTTGGTTTGTTCCTACAGGGAAAATTTCTCAGTGACAACACCTTCACTTTATCCTCCTTTTCTTTTTGGAAATACCTTTGAGCACAAATTATTGATTTTTATGGTATTCCTAATGCTATGATACTCCAGTTACAGATCATTTGTATCACAAGTGACTGTATTTACAGTGCATCAGGAACCATCTAATTATATTTTCAGTCTATTAGTGTAATGCCTCAGCCACATATGGCCTTATTAATGGTGGCAGATTCCTATGTTTGCACTGAGGCTTGATGAACTTGGTGGAAGAGCCGTGGATGCAGCACTGACCCACAAGCAGGAAAAGTTAAGACAAACAATTCCAGTGGTGAAGTTGGGTTCCTGATTGCACTGTTTTCCCTCTATACGCAATACAGAAATGTAGACAGCTCCAGAATGTGATTCAGCCTGCCAAAGCTATTAACTAATCGTCTGCAGATGTCTTTATAGGAGGCCAAGGGAGATCACACACCTACTAGACATCTTAGCATGATGGTGCGTGAGTTACAAGTGCTATATGCAAACTAGTGTGTCAGCCAGAGACCGCTCTGCTTCCTTTCCTCCCTCTGCATTTAGCAGCTTCATATTGATTTCAGGGTTCAAATACTGTCAGGATATCCAGTCTTGGTTCATATTAGCTTTCATTGGGGGCTAGCCTTCTGTAGACAACATCTACTCCGTGTATTTCTTTTCACAGTGAAGAATTTTGAAAAAAGAATCACTTTCTCTTGGAGGGGGGTGCTGTTGTTCCATTTTTATTAAAAAAAATGTATATCAGGGGCCTGGCTGAGAGAGTAGGACACCAGAAAAATAAAAGGAATTCAGGGCAATCTTAGACCAAATCCATTCATGGAAATCACTATCGTGTGATGGATTGATGGGATAGGTTTTCAAAAAAACAGGGCAAGAATGATGGGTTAAAGCTTTCCTAATATTGTCCATATGTTACAGGCCAGAATCAGCGGACCATTTTTATGTTGTGTTTTCCTGTAGTAACCAGTGTTTCCTGTTAGAATTTGAGCTCTTTTTTTTTTATATTTTATTTTATTTTACTTAATGAAGAAATCAGCTCTATTTAAAGAGAAAAATTCCTACTTCCTCCATTAGAAATGAATCATGTTCAAAAACTGAGTGGAACAATTTAAACATTTCCTGGAAATCCTCATTGTGTTTCTGTGTGATTAACTGTCAAACTATAAAATTTATTTGTTGAAATTATGGCTGTGGAAACCCGCCTGTGTGAGCCCTAGCGTGTAATTCCAGACTGTTATCATTCTGTTCAAGAATTCTTCTTCATATATATAGGCTTTTTTGACCATATGACCATATGCTTAAAAGTTCATTTTCAGGAGCTGAATCAGTTGATAGAACTGAGTTATATTCGTATTATCTCCACCATTACACTTAAAGAAAGCAAAGCTCAGTACTAATTTTGGATATTTTCCTAATTAGCCATCACCTTGAATGTAGTGTGCAGGAGGAAGAATACCTCATCCATAGTCTATTTTTCATTGCTTTCTATTTATTTCATATGCTTAGAGTAGCATTACTATTCGTTACCTTGTCTAGGATTTAACTGTTTCCGCTAACTGGCAGAATCTTCTTTTGGAGAGAAATATCCTTTTCCTTTTGGTTTGCTGTTTCTAAACAGATGCATCACATACCATTTTCTTTTTTCCTGTTTCTACAATATTATACTTACTATACAAAACTAAAAATATCCATGCTTTCAATTATGGGTGTTTTCAGAAGTAGTTAATTTATGGAGAATATTCTTGAATGAGTATCTGTCTCTAAAGCAACACCACCCCCGTTCCTTCCAATACATAGGAAAAGTATTAACATGGGATTTTTCCTGACTTCCTATTCCTACTGCCTTACATGCAAAGCAGGTTTTCTTTCTCCTCTGAATATCCTTTGTATTACTTCATTTTAGGACATCTGAGAACTTGTAAATTAATTTGATAATCTGCTTCCTTGTCTCAGCTTGTTCCAGTGATGTTCTGCTGTGATTTTAGTAGTGCTCTTATTTAAAAAAAAAAACATAATCTCATGAGCTTGTTTTGACTTGTAGTGGCTATTTGGAAGGAGCTATAACTTTTGTGGTTTATGACCAACTGTGCACTTCATATTTGTAATGATAGCCATTTCTCTTTTAAATCCTGGGGTAAATATAGTTATGCTCATTTGAATGATAGGTGTTTATTTTAAGTATTGACTGAAAAGGCAGTAGATCATGAAAGGTTAGAAGTCCAAAAATGTGAGTTCAATTTATTTTATACCAGCTTGACATCATTCATTACACCTGATATTTCCATGTTCTGTAAACAGTAAATATATTGGGCACTGAATCAAAACCAAGCCTAACTTGTCATTACACCTTTACAAAGAATATATTAACTTGTCAGAAATTCATTAAAATGATCATTTGTAAGTGTTTTAAAGAAATGATTTAAACATAGGAAGCAGCAGAAGGATACACGAAAACTGTAAGTTAATTACTTGAACTTAGAAACCTCAGCCAAAATATTAAAGGAAAAAAAATACTGTTTATTTGTGCCTCAATACTTCCGACACTTCTCACTGATACATCTTCTTTTCATGTGCTACTACAAAAGACCTTTTTGGGACATGAAATATTGTGAGAAAAACAATGCTCTTACATTAAACATCGTTATTAATATCGTTATTCTGTAATTTAGCTGGAACTAGCTTCAAAACATGATGTTTTGGAAGACAAAGTACAACCAGAATTTAGAATGAATGTGAGAAATAATTATTTGGGGGTGGATACTTCACTGACAATTCAAGTTTAATCCTTATTCAAATTGAGTTTTCTTTGCAAAAGTTTAAGGTCATCAGTCTATTAGGAGACGAAAAACCTGACTATTATTCATTTGAGTTGTTCGGAGTTTTTTTATTAAAGCTGAAAGAACTATGGTGTACTAATGCATTTGTAAACTAAGCCTGCACAACCACAGCAGATTGATAGCCATGCTTAACATGGTAGCTTTTTTAGCTTTAGTGCAGTTTGTGATTTCTGATATTTTCACCTTTCTTTTGTCACTTTCTGGTTTCTGTTTCTCCATTATAGTGGAGAAACTTGTTTGTTCTTTCTTTGTTCAGTTCTGGATGGAATTAAGGTGGTGGGAAAGCAGTAGCTGCAGAGCTATGGGATTCGCAGTTGGCTTAGGTGCCCGTGTTACCCAGCTGTTCTCTATAGACCCACTAATATTACACTTCCACAAAATTGTTTTCATGGCAAAATCTTTGAAATCTGAAGGGAAAGTGTAGTGTGCATGACCAGGGGTCCCCTGTCTGAGAGCAGTAGCTTTCCTTCAGCAGGATGGGGAGAAAAGTGGAGCAGTGGGACAAAACTAAGTTAGTGACAAACAAGAGACAGAAGAGCACCAAAACTCTGCAGGGCTATTGTAAATTCAGTGCAAAAAGCGAAGTTCAAGCTTGTGTAGACAATGTGGATCAGGAAGAACATAATTAGCAGGACAGAACCACCACTGTGCCTGAGTCGAGCTGTACCACAGTTACCTAGGCTATCACAAGAGTGCCAGTACCTCAGTTGGGTCAGATTTTGTTTGTCGGGCATTTCTTCATTCTCTTCAGGCTTCACTCTGCTGGCTGCTGGTTGGGGTCTTCAGCTCTGCTCATCTTTATTCTGGACCACTGGAAACTGCCTTCTCTTTGAACCTCCATTCTATATCTACACTATCTGAACCTCCATTCTATATCTACCTACATCTACTGCCTTCTTCTCCTTAAAATGCTAATGATATTTATTTGTTTATTTTCCCAAAAAAAGACTTTTGGCGGAACAGCCATGACCAACAAAAAAAAATAGGTACTAATTAAGCTAATCACACATTAATCGGTTGCTTTTCTATAAGTTCAAAATCTCTGTGCATTGTAAAGTCAACATGAATCCACATCCCAGCGACATGTAAATGAGGATAGGTTATTATTCGGAAAACTGTAGAAAAACCTGTAGCCTCTGTCTCATTAAATTATTTTGGTATAGAACCATAATAATCAGTGCGGTTTGGGGCTGAAACAGATAGCCAGTATTATGATTAAGGCTAGGTTTATGCATGTATTTTGAGAGAAAACTCTGGAGAACAGGACACAGCAAGATTCCACATCCAGCCAGTTCTTCTGAGTAGGCTGGTAGGTTACAAGAGTGACATTGCTGACCTCCTTGCTTTTTATAAACAGTACTTTAAGGAATGAAAATACATACTAAGCAGCAGCAATCTGGCTGGTGGGTATTAGCCTGAATATACTGCTCAGTCACAGCAGAAGCAGCACTTAGGTAGATTCGGTGTTACATTTTTCCTCCTGATAGTTGTATCATTAGTATTTTGCTTGAATTTGGAATGTTGAGTATACTAGTGATATAACAACATGAAATGATTAACGGCCTATTGCTGGGAAATGTGTCATGTCAATACAACTGTTGCAAGTCCCCAGTTGAAAGAATTTCAAGAGTCAGTTAAGACAAAACCTATTTTTCATTACAGAAATATCTTAGCATTTCTGTACCTGAGCACAGAGGACAGAACAGGCTCAGTGACTACACAGAGGATTATTGCCACTCCTCTCCCAATTCCGCACTCCTTATCAGGGGAGAGGCAGTACAAAAAAATACTGCTTGGAGTTCCTTTCCTATACCTCCCACAAATTCACTACCCAAACTAAACTCTGTTGCAAAAAAGGGGTCTGGAAATATCACTGACTTCAAGCTATTGGAATTCAGGAGTCGTAGTCCCTAAAACATTAATTGAAATAATCAAACAGGGTTTTGTTTCCTTTGTATTTGTTGGTGTACCCAACAGTAGCAGGCTCTGGATTCCTTTATTTTACCTCCTCAACTCTTTTTAATTTTAATTCTTTTTCTTTGGGAAATCCAGCCTGAAGGTATGCGTACCAGGGGCTATATTTAGAAGGGAGGTTTACTGAACTTGAACACTTGAAAAATCCAGCTAAAGCAACCTATGTTGGTAAAACCCAGTCTTCCCCTCCTCCCTTTCTTTCTCACCTGCAAGTGCTAATGAACTCATACTTCTGTAAAGGTATTTACTAGCACTGCCATAGCCTTGGGTTAACTGGTGGGGTTTCTAGAGCATATGCGAGTTGTGATACGTCACTTGAACTGTTTTGCTGTGTGTTGTGGGAGACTTGGTCTGTTCTAGGTTCATACATGCAAATATTCCTGGCCACCAGTTCAGTACCCTGAAGTAACGCTGGTTTAGTGTATTGCTCCCTTCTGCTGGTGGTATCTCTGTTATCTGGAAATTAGTCAAGGATTCAATTGAAGGTAATGACTGCAATCATCATCTCTTCAGGCAGAGTATGTGCCTCTGAGAAGGCAGATGCAGCCTTCTGGGATCAGGTAGACCTGGTGAAGAGGCAGTGGTTGATCAAAGCGAAAACCAAAAGCCTCCAGATCTCTGGAAATGTTGCTGAAAAGCTTCAAAATTATAATATGCAAGCTGATTGCATGAAATTTCCAGCTGTTAAAGCTGAATTTGATTCCTCTTTTAATCACTCTGAACACATAATACATGGCTAAAATTAAAGGTAATCCACTCACCCCATGCCCTACTATCACGCTTTGACATTGAAAGGTTTACAATTAGAATATACCAGGACTGGAAGGTACCAGCAGGGCCTATAGGATTAGAGGGAGTGGTACTGTTTCTGGTTGAACAAATACTTTACATTTTGTGTTGGGGCATGGAAGAGCCGGCTGCTCCCCAAGGGGACACGGTCAGGGCCTCATCCCACGGTCCTCAAAGAAGGTAATGTGCATGCCTGAGGGTGGCATCAGATCTGACCAACAGTCCATGGGGTCAGTGAATCAGGGACAGGGTCAGGTCTGGTGCTGTTGACCAAGATCAGATACATCGGTGACCGGCAGCCAAGTCCGTAGGGAGGAGGCTGGTCTGAGGTGAGGCTGGGAGGTCATTCCGTGTCTCCGTCCAGCTCTGGACCAATGGGGCCCACGGCCAGGAACAGCCCCGGCTGCGACACAGCTGGTGCTGGAGTTCAGGCTGGAGCCAAGCATGAGAGCGTCAACTTAAAAGCAGTTCCCAAGGAAGGGGGGTCAGCCCTGGCTCAGGCCTCCCGGCAGAGCTGTCTGGGGAAGGGGACAGCCCGCAGCTCCGCTACGGCTGAGTTGTCCCTGAGCCCTGGCAGCAGGAGATCCAGCAAGGGGAAAGCTCTCAGGGCCATTGCACTTTGATGCATTAATGTTTAGGAGAAATCTGGCTATTTCTGTACTTAAAATTATTTCTTTACCAGCAGAGCGGAGACGCTCTTTTTCTTTACATTTCTGTCACAAAACAATTGGTGTGTCATGTTGCATTATGTCCTATCATATGGTGAAACACAAGCTGACATACTGTATCCGAAAGGTATTTGAACATATCACGTCAGAAACTGGAAGAAAGAATACATACATACTCTTGCTCTCTCTGTCTGGGCAGAAATTGTTGTTTTCCACTCTTGTTTTAATTCCCATGGATTGCCAACGTTTAAAAAAATACATCACTGCAAAGATAAGTGCCCAGTTTTCCTGCCTGTCCTCAATGCCCCTCTAACCTTCCTTTTTCTTCTTTGAGAAAAAGCCAGGAAGCCACAAAGGCAAAAGAAAATCTACCAGGTGAGTAAATTTGCTTAAAAAAAAAAGAAAAGAAGCCAAACACAAAAGCCACTTGTGAAATGTGGTCACCTGAGGAAAGATTTAAGTAAATGGAAGACTTAACCTGAAAAAAAAAACAAGGAATCAAAATAAACCAGTGCATAAGAAACCAGAGAAACTTGATGCCAGTCATTAACCACACTTTATTGGATGGTACACGTCCAAGATTAAGTTAAGGGATTGGCAGTAAAGACAAGACAGGCATCTTTTTTTCTTTTTTTTTTGGTATTTTTTTTCCTGCAGGGGACGATCCGGGGCAATACATGCTGTCTCTCTGTGATGGTATTAAAAAGCAGCCCTAGGCATTCCATTGCTCTTGGTGGATCTGATTATATGTGCCCCTGACCTCTACTGATATATCGTATCCATTTTATATACTTGTTCATTCATTTAACTACGTACTTTGTCACTGGTGCATTTCCAGAAACTGTAAAAAAGGAAATATAATCTCATTTGTATTCATTCTCCTTTCCCACAGCTTTCTGTTATTTATTCCTTTGTCTATAACTGCTGTACACTTTCTTCTCTTTTCTGTCTTTCTTCCTTGATTCTGTTCTTTACTTTCTTACCTGTTTGGCACATTGCACTCTTTCCTTACTGTAGACCTTCCCCCTTTCTTGTTTTTCTCCAATCAGTATATTGCCTCCATTTTTTCCCCATATTTTACATCTTTTCTCATAAGTCTTTTCTTCTGTTTTCTTGCTCTGGGGTAGAGACTTTGGTTTTGCTGGAAAGGACTTTCAAAAAGATGTTGCTTCCCCTCTATTCTTCTGCTATGGTAGTTATTTGAGGTGAGATTGCTTCTGGTAGGCATTAATATTTACAGACTTGTGATATGAATCTCAAGATTGATTTGGCTTGAGAGTAATGCAGGGAAAGAGACCATGGAAATGGTAAGGTCTGCTTCACTAAGATTCATAGATCTAAGAGCCATTCTGAGATGAACAGCTTTTAGAAGAGCAACACCTAATGACTGAAAATCATTAAATGTCCCAAGTCCAAAACAAGTTCGAAACTTAACTTTCACAGGTACTGAAAGTTATCTTTAATGGTTAAAAACATTATCTACATACCTTCTCTTTAATATTCATAAAGTCTAATGATTTCAAGTAACACAAGTTTTCTTAGGTATTCTGGTGACAAATGTACTATTTATTAACATTAAATATGTATATGATATCCCTCAGAAATTGTGACACCAGTATTTCAGAAACTTCTGCAAACTGAAAATTTTAACTGTGTTCCCATTTGCCACTTGTCAGTGTTAGATACTACATATGCTCATATTTTACTTTCATATGCATAATAGCTATTCTTCTGTATGTACTCAAGCTTTTATTAACCTAAATGGATTTTTTTTCCCCTCAGTATTCATGCCTAGATTACAAAGTGGATTGACATGTACGTTGATCCTTTTAAAATTACCAAAATGTAAACACATGCTAATAGAATTTTGTAGGATATCTTAAGGAAAATTGTACACACTTATACTGCTCTTAATCTACAGTTCATCATGCTCTAGGTATCCAGAAGGTGCCAGTACTGCAATTCCCCTGGCGTGTTTCTCTCAGAATGGATTTTATTTTAATCTTTCATTGTGTACACTTTAGCCAATATAAAGTAAGTTGTTTTCAAGAGCTGAATTGTTCATTGTAAACTGTTTTCTACTCTTAAATTCAGCATTCACGTTAATTAAATTTTACTCTGTATTCTTTAATAAATCCGCAAAAGGAGAGCTTATGATACTTGTGGGTTCTTTGCTGATCTTATCAATAAAGTGACATTATCTGTGCTGCATCCACCTACATTTCAGTTAGGTAGCTATGGCACTGTGATTATTTGTCCTAAACAGTTTTCTCTAGCAAAACTCGCTGCAGCAGTTTCAGATGATGGTACCCTCAGCGTTCTGAGACTCCTCTGCGCAAGGGTGATGGAAGTGGAGGTGAGTATGAGTATGAGCCCCACCTGATTAACTGTATTAGTTAAGCACTGATAGAGACGGTGTTTTGTGGCCTTTATCTAACAGTAGTTAGTTGAGTAAGTGATAAAACAGTAGAAAAAGTAAAAGTAATTTCTCTGTCAGTCATTACCTTTGTGATTTCCCTTGCTGTTTGACATTTTTTATTGCATTTTCTGTGCTTTTTCTTACAACAGCATAGCTTATCTTAAGCTATAGCTACTCTTTCTATTCTCATCATTTTCCTTTTATAAAAAATTATTATTTGTTTGACACTGAGTGCTTTTGTCTTCCAGATACTAAGCCAAAATATTTTTCAAGGTCAAACCATGAAATCTAGATTTAGTTTCAACATAGACATTTGAAATTGTAATCAACACATAATCAATATTTTAAAAATGTTCCTATTACAACTGAAACATGGAAAAACTCTGTTTGATATCCTTTTGTAATTAAGAACTTTTACCAGTCCCAGATGCAGAACTACTATTGTGTTAGGCTATCTAATAGAAAGTAACATTTTTGAATAAAATGTGACTTCAGAGGTTGGATTGTTGTATTTGTTATTAGTTAAAGTTATACAATGGAAGCATTACAGCTGCATCTTCAACAGAGGACGTAACCCATTTCCTGCCCTTCTGAGAAGGAAAAAATAGGAATGAACTAAATGTGTCTTACAGAAACTTGGTATTTAAGAATAAGACACATTTTTCTTCTGGCAACTCTGAAGCGGTAAAAAGGAAGACATCTGAGAACTGTACCTTGTAATAGTCAAGGACTTTGCTTTCTTTTTGTGATGTTTATTGGTTTTGTGCTAGAAAAAAATAAGTTGAACTCCAGGGTAAGGCTGGATATGTACTACTGTAATTTGTGCACACGTGCTCCCTTTTACCTACAAATTCCATTTTACTATAAAACAGGCAGAATAAACTACTTTCCTTGAACCAGTAAGGCATTTCTAACCCAATCACATCATTTATGTATTTTCTGTACTTTATATTTGGTTTATTTATTGTGTATTTGGATGCCTTTCATCCTTTTAGGGCTAAACGTGTAACTTGTATAACAAAGGCTCATTATAAAAAAAGAAAAATCAAAAGCAACGCATAGTGTGTGATTAAAGAGTGTAAAGCTGCAAGACAGTTCTGTTCTCAAGAGGTTGCTTACTCTATCAACCCATCATATAAAGTGATGCTTATATAGCTGCTGCAAGCCTCTACTGTGTGTAATACACACATCATAACAATACACATTTTGGGAAAAAAATGGCACTTATTCAAGATGGAAATGTATAGAAGTCACTGGAGAGAAAAAAACAAAGGGCCTGTGTGTACCTTCCCTTGATTTTGAGTAAAATTCTGAAATTTGGAACAGGGTAAGGAGAGAACTTGCAGCAGGTACACACATGTGTAATGATTCCATATGCACTCATTTAGTTCCAGGAAGATTGTTGTAGAGTGTGATGGAAGAATCAGATGGCAGACTTGACTGTGAGTTAGAAATGAGAATATAGGTTCTACTCAAGCCTTGAAGGAAATTCAGTGTTAATGAACTACCTTCTAGTATCACACATTGTTCTCTTATCAAAATTTGGTACTACTTTGGTACCTGTTTTTTGTCACATAAAAACATCTGCATGCCAGTGCTGTACAGCTCTGTGCTCTTTACTGAGCCATGCTGCAGAACCTGTCACATCCTCTAAGCACTGAGCACTGAGAGCTAAGTAATGGTAATTGGTAAATTTAGAAAAAACCCAAACAACAACAAAAAAACCCAAACAAACAAACAAACAAAAACTTAAACCCCCAAACTCCCCAAACCTCTCCAAACTACTGTTTAGTTCTGTATCTCTTTATTCTAAATTAATTGCGCTGTTTGCTAACTTCTGGAATAGAGCGTGGAGTGCAGATGGTGTATGTGGCCACGGTGGTTTTCAGCTGTCATGAACTTTACTAAAGAATCAGTACTACCAAAAGAATCTGACCACTCTGTGTTTGGTTGCTTTTTCCAACTGCAAAATCTGTGCTTTTTATCAATATTCAGAGAGTCAAACTACTCACCCCAAAAGATTAATAGAATCCCCTTACATATAGAAAAAAAGGTCTACATTTGATTTTTTAAAAGGAATCTAAGAATAAATTCTTTTTATATACATTGTTTTCTGAACCTATATTGAAGCATTTGAATTGTGCTCATGGAGGTACGTGTATAAGAAAAAGTATTATGTTTTATTAGATCACATAATATATCTTGAAAAAGAAGTGTCTCAGGCTCACAAATGCTTTTTTTGGCCCCTCTCTGTAGGGATACGAAAACAATCTTGCTGGGAGGAAGAGAGCTCAAGGGAGAATATAGATGTCCTGTTAATCAGGACATAAAAAAGAAAGGAGAAGCTATGATGTGACGGTGACTGGTGGAAGAAAATCTGGCAAACAGCAGAGAGAAGATTGGGAGATACAACAATTTGGGGAATGTATGTATAATTTATAAATCCAGACTTATTTTATGAATTTCATGTACCACTCTATTCCTCGGTCTGTATTTAATCTGCCACTTGCTGGTTGGGACTATGTCATAGATCACACACTCTATGAGAGAACAGACACAAGGGTGATCTAAGAAGAGATAACATGATTTTTTCTCAGTAAAGCACTGAATATGCTAAATAGACTGGTTAAACTAAAGGAAACTGATCGTCTCAGGTTGTTTGCTTCTAAATTAGAACAATGGCAATTGCCTAGTGAGAAAACAGATGAGAAAAGAATGCCTGTTCTCTGAGCCGGGGAGCTGCCTGAAGGAGTCAGAGAAATGAGAGAAAGCTCACTGAGAGAGCTTGCGGGCTGAACGGGAGGACGATTAGACTTTAATACCACAGAAGAATTGTCCAAAACTTCAGGGTCTTACAGGCCCTCAGTGGTCCCAGAGAGAAGGTTTTTATTTCCAGGATTTTTGTTTTCTTGTTTGCCTTTTATTTTGGGAGTTGTAAGTCTAGGTGCTTTCTCCATTAACACGGTATGTATAATAATATGAATTTATAGTCTCCACTTAGTTTCTAAAGTACTGTACAATCTCAGAAGATAAAACTGTAAACTGCATTAGTCAGAACAGGAAGCTTTGTGCCATGGGGAGGTTAGACCTAGCCTTATTGCTCTTGGTTAGAGACTCTGAAGGCTGCCTGAGCAGCATCAGCACCTGTTATGTTGTGTATGGGCAGTGCTGTGTGAGGTTCCATTTGAAAGCACATCCGCAAAGGCATTGTGACCAGGCCTGTGATGGAGGGAAGGGAGATTCAAATTAGAGAAATTAGAGGGCAGGAGAGAAATACCTATCGCAGACAATTTGGTGCCTAAAGAGATGAGTGTCAAGGTGGAAGTAACTTAAGCGGTGATGGTAAAGAAAGTTGTTAAAAATAAAGATGAGAGGAGATATTTTTGACAAAAGTTTCATGTTTTCCTGCCAGTGGCAGAAGAGAAGGGGCTAGAGCCCTCCAGTTCAAGGGTGGAGAAAAGCTGTCCGGCTGAACAGATAGGAAGCATCTGAAGGGGCAATGCTTCTGTTACACAGGTCTCTGGAGCAGGGGATTGAAAAGTGAGGCCCTGGCAATGATGAAGAGCAAGCAATGCCTTTTCACACCATACTAGAAATAGTGGATGAATGTTTTGACCTCCTGATTTGCATGAGGTTCGTAAGGTTTTCCTGCGTGTAGAAGTCGTACATCTTCCACCGAAAGCTGGCTTTAGGATTTTGTCTGCCTTAGGTGCCTGGTGAGACCTTTTCATTATGTGCAGCCAGAACATGTGCTGTCTGCTGCCACTGGGGGCTTAGCCTTACCTACAGTCTCATCATGGAACACCTTCTGCATGCTCATTCATGAGTGTCTACACAACCAGAGAATTTTGTTGCCACGTCTGCCCATCAAGTGCTACGAATATTTAAAGGCATGTCATAGAGGAAATGCTTGAATGTTACCAAAAGACATCATATCATGTCAGCACTCTTTTTGTCCACACTTAGGCATATCCTAAATTTGAGAAAAATACTAAATTCCAGTGAGACTCAACAAGTAATGATATAAAATCCAAGGACTTTTTAAAAAGTTTTTCTCACTTTTGCCCTTCTGATTCTTTCTGCCATCTCACCAGGGTGAGGGAGCATGACGGGGTGAGGGTTACCTGCCAGCTGGGGTCAACCTACCACAACAAAGATACAGGGAACAGCATGGCTGTCTTTTGCCAATGTCCATGGTATGGCAGACCTTGGACTGAAATCCTTCATAGCTTATGGCTTGAGAATTGAATCTTTAAATATAAGATAACCGAGCACAATGCCCTAAGAACCAAAACGTTCGTATTTTGGAGTGGGATTTTTTAATTTTCTAATTTTCTAGCTCATGCAGTTTTGTTTAGACTTTAGTTACTTCCTGTTCATTTTACTTAGACAAGGTGTGCAGCTTTGCCTTTCAGTGTACATTCACTAGTAGCAATTTGGCACAATAACCTTCCCTTCCCCTCCTCAGTGTTATGGCCCTACAGAGCTTTTTAGTGAGGGCTGGAGGACACAAGTTCCTCTTTGTCATCTTGCCCTGGAAATGGAAAACCTTTGACGTGGCATCCCAACTCACCCAGCAGCTGAAAGAGAAGCAGGTTATCTCCACAGCAACACAGGTGAGCACATAGATGCTTGCTGTCTTACTGTCTTCTTTATAGCTCTTTATAAGGTGAGTACTGTCATATGTTTAAATGGTGGGTTTTTTCTTTAACATGTCTTTAAGCATCCAGGATAACCAAGGTCCTGTTCCTGTGATCCCAAGTTGCTGTTAGAATACAAATATCTTCTAAAAACAACTGTGTTCTGACAATAATGTGCACATTAAGTACCCTGCTTGGCCCTGTCACTAATTGGGAGGGTATAGTTCACATTCTGTGTCTGACTTCTTGGTTGCAATGGTCAACCAATTAATGGAATTACAGGGATTTTTTTGGTCTTGTAATGTTTGATAAGACTTTATACATACCAGAATATTTGGAGTATGGATGAAATTACTTCCTTTTTCTAGCTGTTTTGTGGTGTTTGTATTCAGTATCGCACATAGCTTGTCTCAAACAGACATTCACAAAGTAAGAATTATCTGTATGAAAACTGTTCCTCTCTTACAGAATAAAAAAACAAAAAGACAACCTCAATCCTAGTCTTTATAAAAACTTAAATCGGTATTCCTTAGTTGGCTCTTCGTTATCTGCTTCTTCACTGAAATGACATCAATACTAGTTTGTCAGGAAAAAACACCAGGAAGTTCAGTATCTTCTGAGAAAACACCTCAAAATACATTTTTAAAGAGCAGGCTATATTGTGCAGCTGCCATGTATATGTATGTAGATAATATATTGTGTATATTCCAGGTTATTTTAAAAGACCTGGTGAGTTTGCCCTTGACATTCAGAAACAAAACCGCTTTACTGAAGAGTGAAGAAGTAAGTTTTGTTGGAAGTGTTGGATTCACTGGAGATTTTTTGAAATACATTTTATAAATCTCCAGCTGAACATTTCTCCTTTTCATACAGTAGATCCCAGCTCCCACCTGCGCAAAACACAAAAGATATAACAGAGGAACACAGAATGTGTTCATTTTGACAGAAGTGTCAAGTTTGTCTTAAATTTTTTCATTTTCCATATAACATCACTGAAGCAAGCACAGTTAAGAGGAAATACTTTAGAACTGCTTTTCAAAAGCAAGTTCTTCTGACAAATCAAGAGAGCATTTTTTCAAACAATTATTAGCTTTTCTTAGGTTCTGTTGTAATACCCACCTTTCTGGTTGGTTTTTTTTTTTTTTTTTTTTTTTTACAAGCTAGTCAAAATCA
>JAOQGH010000062.1:18573444-18616170 GCA_025769975.1 Gallinago jamesoni | reverse complement strand
TTTTTTGTACCAGAAGGAATGACAGTATCCTTAAATAAAAAAAAAAAAAAAGATTTCTGTTAAGCCTAGTCTTGGTTCCTAAAGCTAATTTTCTCAAAGTAGTTTCTATTAGTAATCTTTTTGTTTGTTTGTTTGTTTATAACAAGAAGTCTTCCTGAGCAAAGGAAACATTTATGAAAATGCATAAACATTTTCTGTGGAAATCCAGGCTTTTAAACCGACTTCAGTGAAATTATGCTTACATTGCTGTATCAGAGCAGAAATAGCATACTGTGTGTCTTGTTCAGACTGGGATATAAAACTGCACTTTGCATCAATCTTGCTAATGTAATTGTTTCACTTCTGTGCAGTGTTTGGCTTTTTTTTTTCTTGACTTTTTCTAATTATTCTAGAAAGTGTCTGTGTAGATTCCATTCTAATGAATGTTTCATTTGCATGTTTTAAAAATATTTTTTTGATTTGGAATCTGAAAACTAAACAGAAGTAGTATCAGGCAAAATGCAGAAAGGATTCCTTTCTCAGTTTAGCTAATCCTTGTGGACATGTTCCTCAGTACTTGACTTCTCTGATTCTGGAACGCCATTGGACTGGAAAGAACTAGTTTTGGGATATGCACAACTGTGGTGTTGGACAAGATCACTGAAATTCTTGCCATCCATAATCACAGTTAGCAAGGATGTCCTTTACAGCTGCAAAAGTAAAGTACATGGTAGTAGTGCTGTCCAAGGACTCCTTACTCGTATCCCATATGTGAGTTCTCACAACACTTTTACTTCTTCTTGTTATATGACTGTTAATCTGAAACACAGCTACATTCTTTTAGCTGGCTTTAACATGCAGTTCTGTAGACAGATATGTATTTGTGATAATCTGTTAAATTTCTGTATTTTCCATATCACAGAAAATAATGAAAATAGATAGGGGATTTTTATTGTGCCTTACCACCAGATGCGTAAACTTAAGACATAGACAGTTTCACGTTTTTGACCTGGGAATCTGACTTTGATTTATAAAAAAAAACCAACAAAACAACTTTATGAGAATGCAGAGAATCTTGGCTGCCAGCAGTCATGTCCATTTTCATCTGATATTGTACTTGTTAATTGCTTGGACCACCTCACTGAGGCAGAGATGCCAAGCAATAATAGCTTTATATAGGCACTTTGCATAATAAGGTAAGTGGCATCATTTGCACTAACATCTTCAAAGCACTGATGCCTCATGTCTTTTTAACAATAAGGTACACCTGTTGGCTATTCTGTGCCAAATATGGCCCTGAATGGTGGAGGGAAGGAAAGCATGGAAAACAAGACAATTTTTTGTTGCCAAAAGAGGCTAGCTATACTGCAGCTGGCAGCTCACACCACTTATAGTATATCTAACAGGAAAACACTGCCTGGTTGTGGCCAGAGAGGAAAAATTAAACCACATAAGGCAGAGATTGTGGCCTTACTCTGAGAAATTGGCCGATACTTATAAGAAGACATAGAGTGGAGGAGGAACAACATCGTTCACTCTAAGTGGTGCTATGAAAAGTTAGAATTCCTGGGCCATAGATGCTGTGTGGAAGGTCTATCTGCTCCTTTTGAGTTAGGACTTGGCTTTGCTTTTCCTTTCTTCATGGCCAAGGTCTTCCTAGCAAAGTGTCATTTTCCTGCCTTCCCTGAACAAAATTAGGATATACTTTTGCTGCAATGTTCAACATCAAGTCACCACCAGATCTTGACAGTAGCCCAAGATGATATATACTTAGAAATCACATGATTCAGTTCTCAATGGATGTTTGACAGGTGCTTTAGGCAAATGTTGCTTTAGCTACCAAAAATTCTATTTGAAAGAGCCTTTGGCCTAAGGGATACGTAAGCCTGTACATTGACATATTTCAATTCAATATAGAGCAGATGCATTGCTTAGGACATTTTATGTCTTATTCTATTATATGTTTGTCCATTTATATTAACTCTTGGAATTTTGGAAATGGGAGATTGTCCTGTATATTTCTTGATGTAATATGTGGATCCTGCAGTGGCTATGTATATATCTTTTTTTTTTTTTTTTTAATCTCTGTCCTATCAGCTGCCCTCCTTGCATCTTATACCCATCTCCTACCTCTTGCAAATAATTCCCAACCTCTCTTTTGAGGCTAAACTCTTCTAAGCAAAATATCTTCTTTGTGCTTTTTCTGCCAGGTGGTCTTTTTTAATGCAGCTATTTGTCAAATGGAGTCTTTGTGCTAGTTTTGAGGCAACAGTACCCTCTTTCACAAAGCAGCAACATCATAAAGGCAGTACCAATAGGGATGAAGAATACAACCAACTAGAGAAATACCATAGAGATACAGAGATGATATAGCCGGTTCTTTTCCACAGTGACTGCATCCCCTCTTTTCCACGTGGTCTGCTGCTCAGCCATCTGGAAACAAGCGGGTGGAGAAAGAGACATTTTTACTTATATTCAGCTTTCATTTTGCATCTCAGGCTTCCTGATAATAAGCCTAAATGGAAGTAAAATACCTGCAAAGCAAGCAATGTTCTGCAGTGTGAGAATGACAGAGGTACAGGATCAGTGAGGCTGGGAGAGATCTCTCTTGAGATGATCTATTCCAAACCCCTACTCAAGCAGGGTTAGACCGAGCAGGTTACCCAGGATTGTGTCCAGTCAGGTTTTGAGTATGTCCACAGAATCATTAAAGATGCCGCTATAACCAAAAAGCAATTACTGGGGAAACAGTACATTTTTTATACTTTAAAAAGGGTTAAGTTTGCTTAACAAGGGCCTTCCTCTTTTTCCTAATGACTGCTGGAGCAGAGGAAGGATTTCAGAGGAACAGAAGGAACATATTTAACAGAATGGGACTCTTAAATCCTTATGGGCTTTTAACTTTTTCTCACGTAGCGGCTGTGCAATGTGGAAGATGGGGATGGAGGGAGCTCTCAGAAAAGATTTAGGTAAATCTTTAGTCTGGCAACAAGTAACCAATACAAGATCTTTCCCTGTAAACTCCCAGCTGGAGTTCAACCATTAAACTAACACCAGGCGTTGCAACATTTGGCAATAGCAGCATGCAAAGTTGCACTTGCTCTTATATAAGTAAGGGTATTTTTGGTTGGGAAACTACAAATACATGTTTTCTTCTATTAGAGATAGGTCTTAATATTGAAGTTTAATTTAGGTCTTTGCATATTTAACAGTCTTGTGTGTTTAAAAATGCAAATAATAACTTTTCTAACGTTCTGAATTTACTTCCTCACTAAGATATTTATACTCCAAACCTGGAGTATTTTACAGGTTCTTAGATTAACTTTGCAGACAGCTTGTGAGTGTGGGCTATTTGTGTGGTCTGGTGACACATTTTGACAATCTGTTTGCCAGAATATCTGTCTATCCATAAGTTTATCAGTAGACTTCATTTATTAAAGAGAGAAGTAGTAGCGGTTTCGTTTTTCTATTCTGCTTAAGGAGCAAGATAGATTTCCAGTTGGCTTTTTTGTTGTTGTATTTCTTCCTCTATTCGTTTCTTGGTTTTGTTTGTTTGTTTGTTTGTTTTTCACTGCAGTAATTGTAGTTTGATTTGAAATACCTGAAGGAATAAATTCCTTTTTCAGTGATGAGGATTAAGAGAGAGCACCAAGATATTACTATAATCAGGCAATATTCCTTGGTGTCCTGTATCAAGCATTCCCTGGAAGCAAAGATTTGCGTGTTCCATGTTAATTATCCCACCTATAATTATAACACCTTACCATAATACCCTAATGAAAGTGCTGTTTATATTAATAAACATTACGTTCATAAGAACAACTCTTTACACTGGTTTTCATTCTACGTATAAGCCCCTTAACAATAACAAGGGGAAAAAACAGTAGCTGTGCCCCCAAACAGGAAGCAAGTTGGCGTGTCTGGCAGCTTAGAGAAACAGAGCACATTCACAATCATATTTGACTGCAGTCTTAGGGGCATTTCATACCTCAGCCAACCTCTTTTTTTCCCTCAGGGATGTTAATTCTCTTTATCTACTCATTAGCATGTAAAATTAATGCCGTTCCTGAGAATATTAGCGATCAGAATTTCAGTAATGCTCATATCAATGTTAATCTCACTGCATTTTCCATGACAATTATGCAGATAGTAGAATTATATTGTAAGAGTCCTGTGACATTCATATTTTTCAAATACTTTTAAAAAAATAGAAAAATATTGCACTTCAGAGGGAGAAATTTATTTTTTGCCTTTTCTTAGTGGGGTTACTGTAATAGTTGACACTTATCAGTAATATTTAATCATGGTTTGGAGTTGATTTGAGGTGACTTATCTGAATCATCTTGGCCTATCTCTTTAAAATAAATCTGTCATATATTCATAAACAAATACAGAGGTCAGATAATATTAGTTGTCAGGTCTGACTATGCCCTGACTTTTATTTTAAAGTACAGAGATATGAATCTTAGTAAGAGAACAAAACTGCTGATTTAAATTACATGCCTTTTGTCCTTTTCTTATTTGAAAATCCTCCCTGCTTAATTTGACAATAAATTAAGCAGTGGTGTTAAAACTCGATTTTCATTGAGACTGAAGGAACGATAGTCCTCTTTAGAAGAAAGGATTGCAATGAAGAGGCTTGGTTCATTCATTGGTTCACCTTAATTGAGCTATATGACCATGGATTTAGATTTAACCCAGTCTCTTCCTATCAAAGATCAGTATCAACAAATGATGTGAATTTAGGATAACTATGAAAAGATGGCTCAATTTACATATTTCCTTTTAAATTTTCTCTTTTGTGTACCACTTAGTTGGCATGTCTTACCCACACTGCCCTAAGTCCTCCATGATGATAGAAGGGAACTGGCTTTGCGGAAAACAGAGGGACACTGGATGCTTTCTGCCAGCTGAGGAGACATTAGGTAGGTTGCAGCCTGGAAAACTTTTCATTCCAACTCTTTTCTTTTTTTTGGCAGTTACCTTCCAGCAGGACGATAGTGTCAAAGGCAGCCACTAGAATAATGCAGAGAGATGAGAGTTTGTGAAACGGAAATGCAAATAGGTTGTGACGATTGCTCTCCTGTTGTCCCTCCCATTTAAAGTCTCTGGCCAGTCTCTGAAAGGGAAAAAAAATAGTTATATAAAAATATTATATTAAATATATATATAAATATGCATATATAAAAAGGAGATATATGTATAATATCTCAAGCAATTTTTAATACTCAGAATTAATTTCTTAACAGGGAAGTAAAATTATATCATATTATACTTTACTAAAGCTGTTCCTTGGCAGTGCGTCAGAAAGAGCAGTTTTCATCTTATAAATTGTATTCTAAAATTAAATTTTAATAATGCAGTAATGCTGTCATTCAGGTTTTCTATATTTTGATAAGTAAATTGGTTAGCTTTCTAATCTTTTAACAAACTGGATTTCTATCCTATGACTAAAACTGAAACTAGTCTTTTTCCCATATTACTCAATTATAGAAATTCAAGGGGAATTCCTAACAGATTTAATTTTCACTTCACATTAAATTTTCCCATTTATGTTTATACAGGTTTTTCCTGGGTCTTGTTTCTAAAATATACCTCCTGGTAAACATTTGTTACTGCTGAACCCATATAAACAGACATTTATTGACACTGTTAAAATAAACTTAGTACCTACAAAAGAGAGCTTGTTTATACATGTTAATATGTGTGTTTATCTTTGTATTTCTGTCAGAGGCAGTAAACAACCTGAATAGGTCTCTTTTATAGACTGTAATGACTTGAGTGGAAGAGCTTGGCAATTTTAAAATTAATTATATTAAATAATAGTGCTTATGGTTGGCAAGATACTTATGATCACCAGAAACAATTCTGGATTTGATTTGTTGCATTAAATGTGTAGGGAATCATGCAGTTTTAGGGGTGGGGTGTCATGTAGTTTGTTAAAGACACGGTCCTGAAGGTGACCTGTGGCTCAGCGCCAGGGCTGGACTCAGCACTGCAGCAGAAATGCTCAGAGGTGCCTTTGTGGATTGAAATTGTGAATCCAGCCAATATTCTGTGACAGGTGGGAGACCCAGCAGGGCTGGGGAGGGCATCACCTTGGCAGGGGGATAGTTACGGAGCCCAGGTTGTGCTGGTAAATTCACTCCTCTTCTGGAGCTTGGTCATTCTTATAGTGGAATTCACTCCTCTCTTTGAGACCATTGCCTTTTCCTGAAAAATAGTATGTTTGTGGTTTACTTCACTTTTTTCCCCATGTGGCAGAAAGAGGAATTTGTATCTTTTCCTGCCTACCTGCTTTTTAAAACAGATTTCTGTACAGTTTGGAGTGGGTGTTTTATGTGGATTCTTCATCAAATCTGTAACTGTATTTAGGAGAGTAAACATACTGTCCACAATGGAAGGAGATGCTTCCTTGTATGGGACACTGTTAGATTATCCCAGTTCCAGAGGAAACATGGACAGCCATAACTTCATGAAGCACCAATTCCATCCCAAACTGGTGTGCAGAAGGCATAACTCATTGTCCCATAAGCAGAAATATCACTAGAGGCAGACTTATTATTAAACTGTACTCACCCATTGTTAAAATTAACATTGTCAAACAGGCTTTTCATTGAGGAGCTCTTCTTTGTCCAGAATTAACTTCTAAGAGAAGGGACCTGAGTTGACAGAATGTAAAAAAATCAGCAGTGTCGTTCTCAGAGGCACATAGTCTCACTACAGTAAGTTATCCACTGGCTATAGATAGTACCTAAAAAAAAAGAAACATATTCATTTATTTGTATAAATAGATAGAAACACTATATTTAATCATAAATCTTCAAACCTGTGTCCAGAAAAATGCATGCAAAATCATCTATGTGGAAGAAATTGCTTACCTTGTGGGTGAGCTGTGCACAATGAGTAAATACTAGAATAAAATGTTTTCTTAAATCTGCAGTGTTTATCTTACACAAATGCTACTAGGAGTACAGAAAAAGGGCAAAAAAACCCCACTACAAATCTCCTTTGGAAACCAACAAAAGTTTTAAAAGGGTCTGAGATAGATAGACAAATTTTTCCCCATAGCATTCAAAAGGCAGAAAGTGGAGCAGAAGAAAACTCACAGCTGTTCAAGAAGTGGATACATATGGTTCCCAACAAATCTCGTAAGCTCAAATTTTGCTAATTCTAAACAAAAACATCTAAACAAAGTCTAAAGAAAAATACTGGAAAAAAAAGTTTAGTGGAAATGGTGTCACTGAAATGTGTACAATTATTTGGACATTACATAGCAAAGGATAAACTTGTGCTGGCAGAAGGCTGATTAATGGAAAGACCAGATCAACTGTTTCCTTTACTAATTTCAATTAATTTGATTTTATAAAGTACAGACTGATTGAGAAGATTGCAACAGTCTAAATATTGTATGTTTCTTCGATCTTTAAATTTTATAGCTGCCGATAAATCCCACAGTTTATATACAGTTAGTTGATGTAGAGGGATGAAACCATTTAGTGATTCCTGAACATTCTCTATCTTACCATCTTCTAAAGATTTTTAGAGTCAGTTCCAAAAGACACGGAGCACTACCAGTAGTGATTGTTTGCCATTTCTCTGGCAAAAACCACTGTGCAAACCCTCCACATTCTTTGAAGAGGAAGGAAGCGTTCATAGATAGCACCATTGATCATATATTCAGAACATGCCTATTGTGAGGGCAGCTGGAGAAATCTTGCAAAATAAGGGTATGTTGGCTTAGAAATCCTCCCAGTGGTATATTCTTTTTGAAAGTTAATTTACTGTGTTAAGGATGTTGGACCGACAGCTCTGAAACAACTGTAGGAAAGGGGTGGTTCTTTTTCTAGACCACATAGTTAAGTCTGTTTTGATCTTGGCTTCTAAGCTTGAGGACGCAATTTATTCTCTCTGCCAACTCACTCGACCTTCCGTTGAGAATGACATTAGTATCACTGGTGATAGTTTGTGATGTGGATATTTATCCACTAAAGCCCTGGACCAAACCCGTCAATTCACTTCACACAGGGTGCAAAACAGCCATTGGGCAGCACTGACTTTCAGCCTTTACTATCCAGGGTCAGAAGTGAGCCTGTGACCTTTACACGAATGGGACTATTGCCTGTCAGAGCCATCGTGGTAAATGCTCATTTAAAATACTGTTTTAAAACTGATGAAGATACATCGTAGTCAGTTATCAAAGAACAGCTTTAGTGCCTCAAAAATGTGGGACAAGTTTCAGTCATCAGAATAAATTACAACTGATTCTGAGCAGTCATTGAAGAAAAAGTTCAGGGGCCGTGACAGAAAGAGACCTTGGGATGGGTTGGTACATTATTAATACCAGTCTGTTAGGTCATGTCTTGGCGGTATGTATTTGCAATGGTTCAAAATACCTATTAAACATTTACTCTTTTTCATAGTTCTATGCCATGCTTCACGCTGATGGACATAGTTTAAGAAAGTTGTATGTTTTGGTCAATGTTTTTGGCACATGATTAGTATGCAAGTGTGTGAAGACACATATATGAATATATATGTATACAAACATACATGCGTACAGATACAGAGAATCCATTTTTTAGCTTTTCTACTGTTTGCATGACTTTTTCCCCCTCCTACTTCCACAGAGCCCTGCCAAGAGTAGGCCCTACGGCAAAATAGCTACTGCTTTGCCTGTCATTTTGACATTCCAAATAATTCAGAAGGAATACCATAGTTTCCCCCATTCTGTTTCCTTATTTCTCTTCCTCCTTCCTTGCAGTTTCATTGCTTTATTAATGGTAAACAATTTTTTTTACCCCTTTGACTCTAATCTTGCTGTTCCTCATCTGTCGAGGGAATAGGCAATTAGATCGATACTAAACAGCCTTAAACCACAGATTGCTTACACTCCTGTTGCCGCATGCTCAGAATTCACCTCACATTCCAGACTTAGCTGCATTTAGTTCCTATGGAGCACTAAATCTTGCTGTAACAGGGCTCCCCTAAAGGGCTGTGCCATAGCAATGTTACAACACTTAATTACATATCGAGACAGTGCAGAGACTTTGGTCCAGTGTGTTAACGGCATTGTTATCTTTCTGCAGATACTATTGTATGTCTGAATCATGTTATTACTGGCTAAACAGCTCCTCTCCAGTCATGTGCTTACATCAGGATGTAACAGGTGAGTTACGCTGGCTACATTACAAAAAACATCAATTTTTTCCTGCAAGAAGCAGAATGTCTTTTAGAGTAGGATAATTTTTCTAGAGTAGGAATTACTTTGGTTGGAGGAGACCTTTCAGCTTGAGTCCAACATTAACCTAACGCTGCCAAAACCACCCCTGAACCGTGTCCCTCAGCACCTCATCTACCAGTCCTTTCAGTCCCCTCAGGCGACGGTGCCTCCACCACTTCCCTGGGCAGCCTTGATAACCCTTGCGGTGAAGAAATATTTACTAATGTCTACCCTGAACTTCCTCTCCTGCGACTCGAGGCCATTTTCTCTTGTCTGGTCGCCCGTTACTACAATTACTAATTGCTACTGCACTCTCCAGCGCCCCGGCCCCTCAGCCTCCGGGAAGGCGCCGCTCCCCGCCCAGCGGCCACCGCATAACACTCCCACCCACCACGCGCCACAGGCGCCGCCTTTTGTGGGAGCGGGCCTGGGCCCTGCCGCGCGAGGCGGCCTCGTGCGAGCAGCCGGCCGCCGCGCGCCTGACTGGATGTGGCCGCCGCGCGCCTGACTGGATGTGGCCGCCGCGCGCCTGACTGGATGTGGCCGCCGCGCGCCTGGCTGGGTGTGGCCGCCGCGCGCCTGACTGGATGTGGCCGCCGGAGGGTGGAAGGCTGGTGGTGCTCTGTGAGGGAATCCGTCTCAAGGTGGGGTTGTTTGGTTTTTTTTTTCTTTTTTTTTCTTTTTTTTTTTTTTTTAAATTTAAAACGTGTTTTAAATTGGTATCAAGAATATTTCTGTCAAAACGACTCGGGAAAAGCTGAATTAGTTCTCAAGTGGTGAGGGACGTGCGTCGCGTCCATCTATTCATTGCACTACTACTAAAACTTAATGGAGAAGGGTGAAGGAAGAAATCTGTTAGCTCACCTCTAGTTAAGAGTCATTTTTCCCGTAGAGGTGGGGGTGTGAGCCAATGCAGGCAGGACACCGGAACAACCACAGAACCATGAATTAAGGGCAAAGAACAAATTTAATCTCGATGCCTCATGGATCGGGGAACCTCTGAAGCAGCACCCGGGCAGAAGCAAGCAAGCAGGGGACGCAGGCACCGCGAAGCAGGAGTGCTTAATAGCACGAGAGTCCTTGTTAGCAAGGGAGTGAGGGAGCGAGAGAGCTCCCACTTGCTGTTTGGACCTGTATTTTGAGGATTCTGTCAGGCAGAGCTTTCAGCTGTGCTTTGATCTCTTCAACAGCAGGGAAGAATCTCAGGCGTGTTGGAGAAGGTGCCCCTGAGTCCATCCCAGGACTATGTTATCTAAGTGCAGATGTTCTACGTGTTGAGCACGCAAAACTAAGCAACAATTAGTGTGATACATGTGTTTTCTGGTGCCCAACATGTGAGTCACTTGAGCGTATTTACAGTCCTCCTCGCCAATCTTCTGTTACTTTCCCACAGTGGGTAGGAGTTGTTCCAAAGCTAAGGAATGTTTAATATCTCTAATCATCTAAATGTGAGGTATCTATGATACTGTATTGAAACTTCTAAAGTCTGTTAAGATATGCGTTCCTTCTTGCAAAAATAATGTCTTGTTTGAATTCTTCATATATAATAAAAATTTTAGTTCCTTTTTGGAATGAAGACTGGGGGAAAGCAGAAAGACAAGCAAAGTAGGTTTTAATTCACTATTATTTTTAGCTTTTGTATTGAGGTTAATGTCATGTGGTCTTAAGCAGATCAGTGCAGCTCAGCTACTGTGTAGTGGAGCTGTCTCTGAGCCTGACCATGCACTTAGTGCAAAATAGCACAATTTTCATCATTCCATTATTTACCTTTGTGGAAGTAAAACCCTAATGTTTGCTGTAAATTGCTGTCATTGCAGGTAATACACTGGAGGAAACCACTAGGGATCCCAAATTGAATTCCTTTTGTTGTTCACCTTGCAAAAGTAAGTCTTCTGTAACACGTGTGTTTCAAGAGTTTATAGGCACATCAGATTTGCAGTAAAGAGTAGCTGTAGACATTTCTTCTCTAAAAGTAAAATTCATATTCATAAGGATTCAACTATCTCACATTAAAGAAAGTTATTACAGTAAACATAACATTTCCTTATAGATAGTAATAAAATGCTTCACAGTTATAAGTTCAGCTAGTTTATTTATGTCTTTCCAAAGACAGGTGCATTTTCAGTAACTCTGTTTTAGGCCTTAATGTGTAGCTTATTCCATGTTGTCTTTGTTAGAAAATTCCATGTAAGATCCTAAAAAATCTAGATTTGTGGCATTAATGTAGTAAAAAATGAAAACATGGCTTTATGATTACTCTTTCCACCTGCTCTTACCTGCACAAAAATTGGAAGCAGTGTAGCATCCAACACTGGAGAAACAATGCCACTTCATCTCTAGCAAGTGCACATCTGAGTGACTGAACTTGCCTACACAGACAACATGCTAATAAAACGGCTTGGACTGTGTTAAATTGGATTGGCTATCAACAGGTTCCTGAAGAAAGACAGTTTGGTATGTGAAACCATTATCTGTGCAAGACGTTTTTTCGTTTAACAAGTAATTCACTGTAATTAAAATAAAAACTAAATAGCTTTCACTGTAGTACCCTCGGAGAGTTTACCAAAGCAATACCCTAACTTTGTGAAGGCAGACGTAATTTTTTTATCTATAATGTATTTATAGAAATGTGTCTATTATTTCCCAAAGCAGATTTTTTAAAATTATGTTTTCTAGGAAGGAAGATTTTTGTAACAGAAATTTTTACATAATGCATAATTTATGTTTTTGGGGAATAGGTGATTAAAATGATGCCCTCGGTAGAGGTGGTGCAAAAGAAGCCTTTGACATGCATTAAGATCACCTATATTCACAGTATCTTTTTGATAATTCTATACAGATGTTTACATGGAGTTTTTACAGGGGGAGAAAGAACATTGTCTAGGTCTGTTTGGTGTTTACAGAACAGGTTATTTTATGTTCTGCTTTAAAAAAATGTAATTCTAATATGAGCCCTTTGGAAAACAAGGAAACTGTAATTAAAGGCATTGATGGATAGTTACATTAACAGCTCGTCAACAGCTAATCGGAGACCAACTGTTCCTTAGTGGTCTGAAGAGGTTAACAGCATATGGATGCCTCTACTTGCCATATACTGTAATACAGACTTGCCAGGATGAAGGAATGGTGCTACAGTCCAGGACTTCTGGCAAAGCACATTGTGCTGAAGTTCAGTTCATGATGCCAGAAGTGGCCACACAGGCACGGTTTTTCCAGGCAGGCACGTCATTAACTAGTGTAATAATTATTGTTGTTTGGGGTTTTCTTTGGCAATGTGTGTTAAGCAGACTTAATCAGCAAGTGGCTATATGTCAAGCTAAGAGAGAGGTCGTAGGTGTTATTAAGGTCTTAGGCTTTTTTTTTTTTTTTAGTGAGACTTGTAGATTTAAATAAAATAATAAAATTTAAGAAATTACCAGAAAACACTGAGTATCTGCAGAAAAACTCTGAAGTCGATTAATGAACAGTTTATTTTTTATCTTCTACAGAAAATGGATTCTTTAAATTTTGCCATGTTTAATCAAATTTTCAATATACTGCCATAAAACGAATAGAGTAGTCTCTGTGACAGAGCTATCGTGTTTGTATGGAGCCTGGCACAATGGATTGTGGTTTCTGATCAGCCTGTTTCTGTGAGGTATTGATGTGAGGGCCACAGCTGCGCCTGTGCCCCACCATGGATACTGATGAACTGGTTTTGCCCTGTGGACAGCTTGACCTTGAATGTGCCTCCTCACTGTGGATGGCACAAGAAAAATGATTATGCGAGTTAACTTCCTGGTTTGATTATTTATCTCTTTATCGTCAGCATAGTTTTCATCGCAGAGAAAGTATATTTGTTTAATTCCAGAAAACTGGATTCATGGTAGGGACACAATGATTCTCTGACTTTCATTGCCATGGAGACATGAGAGAGGTAATATTAGTTTTGTCCTTTTTGTGTGTGTGTGTATATATTTCTATGTAAAATATATAGTTCTTTAATAGTATTGTGCATCTACAGTGTAAAAGGAATTTGTTTGTGGTAGTTAAAATAGCATGGGGAGAGATTTTGCATTCTAGTGAGTATCTGGGTAGTAGGATAGCCATGAAGGAAAGTAAATTGGGAAGGAAGTAAATATGCAAGTTTAAAACTGAGGGAGAAAAGGGAGTGGTAGGAGTGAGAGGCGTTGAAGACAAGAGAGTGTGGAAAGGCTGGGAAAGGTAAGGATTCCAGTCGGTGGATTTCCCGTGCACAAAATTCCAGAAGGAAATATTAACAGATTTACCAGGAACTAGAGATAGCTGTATTAGGGAATATGGATCAGACACATAGTATGCCTTAGGAAAACTGAAAATGGATTAAAAAGGGACAATTGAGAAGCCATCTCTACATGTTACAGATTTCCCCATAGTGAAGAAAGCTTCTTAGCAGATGAGAGCCTGGCTCTTCATTCTACCGTCCTGAAGAAAAGTGGTTGTAAGAGTGCTTTGGGTTATTGCTCTCAATTGGGTAAAATACTTGAGGGCTTTTGTTTGGCTGAGATTACCTATTTGACTCTAATATAGGCAAAATCACTGGAAGGTGGAAAGCCTGTTTAAGAAGCTGAAGAGATGAACTGTGTTGCAGTGGTTATGCTTTTATCAGTATAGAAAAGGTAGCTAAAATGTGTCAAGAATATTCTGCAGTCTTACTGTAGAACTCTTCATCCTCTTGCAGTAAAAGCATGGACGGGTCACAGTACTTGTATACCGGAGTTAATGAATCTAGAGCACTTGCGAAGTCACATGGCTTAGCTTACATGTTAGGTATGTTAGCAATTGGCTTCTGGCTGCACTAGTGTGATATTCTCAGTTTAGCTGCCTCGTAGGCCAACAGAAAAGCAAGGTAACTTCTCACAAGATAGGAAATAGCATATGTTTAAAATGCATTATCACAGAATGGAGTAGAAGTCATTTAACAGTGAATCATCGAAAATGTCTCTGATCAATTAAAAAAAACAACCTCTGAAGTATTTCTGAGTGGTTGAGCAACCCCTAGAGCAAGAAGTAACACTTGTATCTGTAAAAAGAACTAAGTGAATGGGGATTATAAATTGGAGAAGTTTATTCATAATAGTGTCATAAGAGGAACAAGCAGAAGAATGTTACTACTCTGTCAAACGTTTTGTGTATCTGCATTCCTATGGAAGGCATAAGAAAGAAACATGAGAAATATATACAGTAAGGAGGAGGAACAGGGTCAAGTTTATGATGTAATTGGCATATGGAGACTTGCAGGAATAATTCACGTGATGTAAGTCTAGAGTAATATTGGAATTTGACAGGAGTATAGTTTGCCAAAGAAAACAACTAAGGTGATATTTCCTTACAATAACTTATGTCTAGAACACAGAGTTTATGTGTCTGTAAAGGTATGGCGAAAAGAGTAAAATCACTCTGATTGCACACATCTAATACAAGCTCCCAAATAGGGCAGTCCAGGTGTTGGAGACTGAACATTGATTAAACTGGAGGTTTGTTAGCTCATTGTAATTACTACAACATACATAGTTAGAATAGAGACTACATTGGTTTTTGCTGGTTTGGGACTTTTTGTTTTAAAGAAAAACAAAACAACACAACAAGCCACTAGGTAAAAGCAGAATTAAAATTGCATTGAAATCGGAGAAGTAATGAAAGGGAAGAGTAGTCAACACAGGACAGAAATTGGGAGGGAGGAATTTGTTGGGAATATGCTGGTGGAATGCAGTTTTGGAAGATGCATCATGAAATAATAGAGTTTCTGATCTTTATGAAAAAAGGGTTCTTAATGAGATAAAACAGTAGATTTCAATAAGCTGAGGTAAGTGATGGCCTGTGCTTCATGTGAACCTAGACTAGGTGTAATAGGGTTAAAGAGACTGCAAAGAAACAGCTATATTTACTATTTTTAATTCTTTTAATGGGAAGAGGGGAAAAGAGCAACAGAAAGTATAGCAGGAGTCCAGTCTGGATATATCACGAGTTGTTAAGTTATCTTAAAAATGAAGTACGCAAGAACTGAGTTTACTGAGGGTGAATACATAGGTACAAAAATAGAAAGGTGAGAGTACAATGCATCTAAGTAAAAGTATTCAGACATTAATTCTCTATGTTACCACTAAGGTAAAATTTTTTTTTTTTTCATTTCTGCTCAGTGAAAATGAGAAGTTACCAAGTGAGAAGTCTTAAAACATTCCAAGTGTTTGATATGTTTTTCCTTCACTAGAAAAGCTAACTGTGATGACTTGAATTGAGACAATTAATTTTAGTGCCAAAAGGCAAGATGGGATATAATAGGAAAAGAATATAATTTTAGTGCCAAAAAGGCAAAAATAGGCTATAACAGGAGAAGAACATTAAATAGTTGGCTTATATTTTTTCAAGATAGTTGGACCATATTAAATTAATCCAGCAGGCTGAATTTATCTCAGAGACATTAAAAATGATCTTAGAGATGTTGGAGGACAGGTGAGGCTGTGAAAGACTGAAAGTAGCATCCATGATTTTTGAAAAACATAAGAGCAGGAGAACTACATGTAAGGCAGCTTAATTTCAATTTCAAGGAAAATAGTAAAACAAACATACTACTTGCAAGCACCTACAGGATAACAAGAAACTGTGTATATGGATTTGTCAACAATAAATCTTATAAAGGCTATTTATTTTCTTCTGTTGCAGGATAACAAGCCTTTGGCTATAAGAGAAGCAGTAGGTGTGTATCTTGATTTTTAAAAAATCTTTTGAGACTTCTATAACATTCTCCTGAGTAGGCCAGGAAAATTAACCCAAGGTTAATGTGTAAATGGTTAGAAAAGAGCACTCAAAAAACACTTATCTGTGTTTCACTTTTATTTGGTAGGTTGTATCAAGTGAGTTTCCTTAGGAATCCAACCTGGGATCTGTTTCTACTAAATTTGTTCATTAATGTTCAGGATGATAGAAAAGGTAATGTGCTTGTCAGATTTCAGACAACAGTACTCCGAGGTTTGCAATCGGGATAGAAGGCAATATTTAATTCTTGAGCTAAATGTCTGAAAGAATAAAAAGCCTAGAAAGACCCCCATACGTAAGACAATAATGACCGACTGCAAAATTTAAGAAGTTATCTAGTAGGTTTGGAATGATTTGGGGAGTATTTTGTATCACAAATTGAGTCAATGATTTTGTTCTGTTTCATGGAAGTAAATACACCGGGGTAAGAGGCAGACCTGGCACTGGTCCAGCGGGCCTTAAGAGATACACCACAGGTAGTGTAATCTCCAATGTGCTCTTTTTTCTTTAGAATTTGCTTGCTCTAATCTCCAAGCAAATGTGTTCCGAAGCGTCCAGTGAGTCAGTCACAGTGGGCAGTATCACTGTCCACTGGGTTATTACTGATGAATGGAAGAGATATATTTGGTTATCAGCTTTAATCGGAGACAATTTTAAAGTGAACAAGAGAAGGGAGATGGGGTTTCATACAACATGTGATCAAGTTGTGAAAGTTCTTAGTGTGAGGCAGTGTGAGTGCTGAAAGTTTATACGGGTTTAGAAAGAAGGGGGAGGGGTTGAGAGACAAATTCATGGGAGTTTAAAAAAAGCCAAAGTCACCACTGCAGGCTCACAAAGTCATTGAGCTGCAAATTATTGGGGATTTGGAATATATTCTGGGAAAGTTTGATTGCTGATTTCTGTGAGAGGCTGGATGTTGAATTAGGTGGACTCTTGAACAAATCACTGAATATTTAATTTGGTGTGAGTATAAAAGTATTGGATGTGGAATACATTTTCTTTCCTAGACTAAGTTACAAGTGTTGCCTGGTCACAATGATACTGCAGCCAGTATTCAGGGATCCTACAAGAAGCTGTAGCTTCACATGGAAGCCTCCTTTTATTTTGTGTGAAAGGCATTGACCTTCTGACTTTTAAATCTGAAATTCCTTCCTGACATATGTGATATTAACGTCAATGCAGATTAATATTTTTTTAGAAATGGTAATTACTCTCCTTTGCATATTGCAAATTTTCACTTCAATTGCATATTTGGGTGAAAAGTAGTATATATGCTAACTTTTCTCTCCTGTCCAGCTGGGATTATCTGAAAAAAAACCCCAGAGTGTACAGCTCAAGTAGGTAGAAGGACTTCTTACAGTTTTGTACCAATGGATAGATACCTGCACTGGTTGACTGGCTTTTATTGCAGTGTCACCATGTTTTGATCCCTATACCTTAAGTTTTCTGCACTGCAGTTCCTTTGTTTTGTTTTGAAATAAAGTCTGCTGTTGAAACATTAATTGGGTATGTGGTTAGTACATACTTAGAGTAAAAACTTTTAAAGGACTGTAATTGCTTTAGTGAGAGGTAGCTTCTGTTTGATTCTAGAAGTAATGTAGATAAATATTTTCTAGCTGAATTTCCAGATATGCTCCAATACGTGAACTAAGTTATGTGACCATGCCAAAAGTTCTGTTTGCATCTACTTTGTCAAGAGAAAGACACTTTCTGGTAAGTCATTGCACATATAGCACTATTATATTTTGCTGATTGTTCTAGGGGGGAAAAAAAAGGGAAAGAATATTGTTCCAGTGATGGGTTCTTCATGTCTTAACTCAAAACTTAACTCAAAAGGAAAACACTGCCCTGAAAGAACCACCCCTGCCGGTACCGTATTACTTGAGTACCTGGAAAAATGTGACTTGGCAGTTTTTTACCAAAAGTTTATTTGGTTATCAGTGAGAGAGAGCAGGCCTGGAAGTCTTGGATATATTTGTACCTTAAATGTGAGTGCAGTGCCTTGTGAGTGACATCTGGAGTAGTGCCTGTGTGTCTTGTTATTCTGACTGAAATCTTTGCAGAACGTGTAGTGTGGACCCCAAATCGGTGGGCTGAGTCTCCTTTCCAAAAGATTTACCACATTCTACTTGAAAATGCATAGACACTTGTATATAATTAATGATTTAAATGACCAGAAAATGTAAACCTTGGTGTTCAGCATCTAAATTGGAAAATCAAGTTGTTATGAGTGTTTGCTTGTTTGTTTTTTGTTGTTTTTTTTTTTTTTTAAACTAAAACTAAGGTTATGTTCCCTATCCAAGCTCCCTCCATTAAATTCTGTGGAAGTTCGGATCTGGAGTTTGCATACTTTGGAAATGAAATTAAAGATAGTCTTAATTTATTTAGACACTTGTCTTCAATTTTTCTTAAGAAAGTGAATTACAAAAGACTTTTCTTACAAAGGATGATGTCTTCCTTATAGATTAGGATTATGAAAATTACTGTACAGTTTAGTTATAGTTTTGTGCAAGAGCAGAAATTTACAGTATCTTTATTTACTGTATCTGAAGTATACAGCAGTATTTGGATACTGTAAACTTTTTCTAAACTTTAAGTGCCACATGAACGTGTTTAGCATTGCAACAGAGTAGAAAAAGCAAACTAATGTTGAAATATGGCCTGGCCCAGGGAAGTCTTTACAAGCCCTTTGATTTAAGCATGTTCAACATAATTATAACAAGATAACCTTCAACCTTCTTGCAGAGGGCTCTAATTTTGAAGCAATGGGCACGTTTTTATTTGGAGTTTTTAAGGCTGTTTGATTTTACTTTTTTAATAGAATGGTCATCTTCATATCTTAATAAAACAAAAATTGAATTATATGCACTACTGGGCAAGCATGACAGGACTTTTGCTAGCAGATGTAAGGTGTGAAAACCTGTGGGAAAATCCTATTCATTTTAGGTTCCACTTGAAAACACTTGCAGTGTACAGGAAAAAGGTTCAGTCTTAACGGTACTGAGAAGATAGAAGCTGGGGAACAATGGAAATCAATGATTTGAACCTAATTAAAAAGACCTGATAAAAATTCTAGAAAGCCAGATGGTGAAATCAATTTTGCAGTGTAATATCAGTGCAGAGAAAGAATATGATTAGCTGTTGACATTCTGCAAGGCTAGGATGATCTTATCAGCAAAGAAGCCAAAGTGGTTCTTTAACAATACTAGACTGTGCTTTTATAACTATTGTACACCTGAGTTAATGTAAATCATTTAGTTTCCAAGAAGTATGAGATACATTGTTTGTCTCAAATGTCATAGTCTGGAAGTCACCCCTTGGGTATCTTGATACAAGCTTAACACTTTGACTGCTGAAGGCGAGACACTTGTGATTTGATTATCAAAGCTGAAACCAAAGTCCAGCTATAGGTGCTGGAAAACACAAGCACTTCTGTGGGTATTTATATCTGTATTTGTGTCCATAGTTTTCAGCTAATTTTCCTCCTGTTGAATTAGGAGGAAATTTCGGAAAAGGATGTTTCCTGTACATATGTATAATGAAGCATATGTCTCAGTGCCTTTAGCTGAGCTGTTCAGTTTTTGTAGGAAACGCTTAAAAAGACAAAATGAACAAATGATGTGATGGCCCAATTGCTAAGGTAATCATGGTGGAGAAAAGATTTCCAGGATTTTCTGGCTCCTGCTGTAGTGAAAGCTTTTTATATAAAGCATCCATTTGATAGACTGGGATCATCCAGCAAAGAATAGACTAAAAGGTGGTGATTTGAGAATTTTCCTGGGAGGCAGAAACTCCAAGTTCAAACCCTTTCAGAGAATTAATTGAATCTGGGTCCCATATATTCCAAACAAAAGTGGTCTGATCACACAGCTACTGAGTAAAAAAGAAATTATAATCATACATCATTGTTTTCTGATTGTCTTCCCTTAAAGTGTTGGCTACAGTAATTTATAATAAAGGTTTTTGTGTTAATTTATCGCTGTATTCGGAGATCTAGAATAAATGCTGGTGCTAGCAGGATTATGAGCTGTTTAATTTTGATTCAAAATGAGGTCACCTGGCTGTTACTCATGTTAAGTTTTGGGAAAAGATGAATAGAAAAGCATTTGTTTATTGCTGATTTATCCAAGCAGTAGCTGATTCGTCGCTGGACATTCTGAGCCCAAGAGAGTTGATGACTGGCATGAGCATAAGCTATTGACCCCTTCATAATTTTTGTTGCAATAGCTCATGTCTGTACAGTCAAGACTACAGTTGTAGCATGTGTGAAAAATTAGGAAAAGAAGCATTTGCTGATTGGATATGTTTTTATCTGTTAAGTGGCATAGATTTGAAGGGCTGGTGATAATGTCACCTAGGATTTTTGACTGATGCTTAGTTTCAGCCTGGGTACTGGACCCTTAAGTATGTTCAAGCTATTATTATGGCTGGGTTTGGGGCTAGGCTAGATTTTTGCATTCTTTCCATTTTCCCTTGGTGAGTAATCTTTCACTGTGCAGAGCAACATAAGCGTGTCACTTTTAACTTTCCTAGAGTGTTACTAAATGTATGGCTATATGTGACTGCTTCTTTTTATGGATGAAAAAAATAAGGTAATCTTCATTAACTGCTTGTATTTCATATGGTAGTACTTCGCATCAAACTATTATCCATTTATGTGTGTGAATAAATATTATTGTTTCTAACATAACCATTACACATCTAGTCTTTTGGGTTCAGACAATATAAAACATAAATCACAGCTCTTTAAAAAAGCCTGAACAACTGGTACTTGATGACCTATGATGCAGGCAGTTCAGGTACAAATTTAAGAACAGATTCATCTTCCTTAAACTACACTAATTGAAGTAGCTTTAAAAATCTGGGAGAAAAAAAATGGATGGTAGAAACGTACGCAAGTAAAATGCAAGACTAGCTGACAAGGGTTGTTTGTTGCACAGTAAAGCATACAGTGCAATGGAAACAGCTTTGAGTAATTGAGCATTGAAATCTTCCTTCTTTATATTTTACAGATAAAATAAAAATTAAAACTGCTGGTTAGCAAATGGCAAATCGCAATATTTGGATCCCAGCTTCAAAATCTAAAGCAGCCTGTTTCACTTGCATATTCTAAATCAAATGTCTCTTAAACATTTTACCCCCACCTCCCTTTGAATATTTTGACTATGTCTCCCCTATAAATTTTAAAGGACTGCCTAAATACAGAACATGGCTTATAGCAGTTATTGACTTGTGCCCTTTATTGAGACAATAGACTTCGTTATCCTAATGTCTGAATTTATCTGTGTTAATGTTGAGCATGCATGGGAATAACTCTTCTTATTAAGTGATAATTGAGGAGTTGATACAGGTAAGCAGCCTACTGTAAACAGGATGCGACTTGGCATAAACACAGTTCCAATAAGTGATCACCAACTGGTTACTGTGTAAAAGAGCTGTCACTAATGTGTTATTCTCTATGTAAATACAGTTCACATGTTTACAGTGTAAATATTCACTGTAATGACAGCCCTTTCTCTATCCTTAAGACAATTTATAGCCCTGAAAATCTCCCTACTGTGAAAATACCAAATTCAGCAGTATTTACCTACTGTCAGCTAAATTTCTTAATTAAGAGTGAAACTAATATAAGTTGCCTGTTAAAAACTATGCATGTATTTCCTTCATGATATAGTTCAGTAAGGTATTTCATATGTGATGAGATCTGATCTAAGTTTCCAGGATTTTGAAAGCTATGTTTTTGCCTTTAATCTGTATTTTGTACTGTGTAGCTATTAAGATAATATTTGTAATGCAAATTACTAATGCAGTTTGTGGTTTTGAAGTTGAAAGTGTAATAATCATTCAGTCCTTTGAGTGAAAGTCATTTTTCAACCTTTGTTTCTGTATCCTTATGTTCCCTAATCATTTTGTGTATATGGTTATTCTAGATTTGCATTTCTTGATGCTGTAGTTAGTTCAGCTTTATTATACAGCGCATCTTCAGCACTGCTGGGAGTACAGCTGATGATCTCATTACTGGATCAGAGCCTTAGTCACTTGGGTCACAACCCTGCTTAATGTTCTTGTGCAGACCCCTCCAGGTTTCCACTAAAAAGAGCACGTGGTGCTCATAAAAACATTTGTTAGGACATCTGCAATCAGAAAAGAAACAATAAAGCAGTCTAAAAAGTATTTGAGGCTTTTGAGTTAAAACAAAACAAAACCAAAACCAAAACACCACCAAAAAAAAGTGGTTTATGGTATCGGCTTTTCATTCTATCTACCTGACATGTTGTTCTGTCAGAACCAAGCTTCCAAAAGTAGTTGATTATTGTTTTTAGTTTCTAGTAAAAACACAGAAAAAATGGGGCTTAACGTTGAAGACTGTGTTTTAAAAACACGTTATAATCCTAAACATGAGGACATTTTGATTTTTCTGATTTTTCTTTCATACATCTTTTTTCTCACATTGGATGACCATGGCATTATTTTATGTAATACAAAAGTTTCATATTATTAAGCTGTGATGAAATATAACAAGGAAAATGACAGGGTCTTGTTTCCTGTTCAGTGAGAGAGCTTTTCAGGTCTTGAAACTGGATCAATTGATAGCAGGGGAGCAATCCGTTCTGGAAATAGCTAAATCGATCCCTGACAATAGGTAGAACCATAGAATCATATGGGGTTGGCAGGGACCTCCGGAGATCAGCTAGTCCAACCCCTCCACTGGAGCAGGTCTACCTAGAGCATGTTGCTCAGGAACTTGTACAGGCGGGTTTTGAGTGTCTCCAGAGAAGGAGACTCCACCACCTCCCTGGGCAGCCTCTTCCAGTGCTCTATCACTCTCACAGTAAAGAAGTTCCTCCTCATGTTTAGATGGAACTTCTTATACTCAAGTTCGTGCCCATTTCCTCTTGTCCTGTCCCTGGGCACCACTGAGAAAAGACCAGCCCTGTCCTCCTGACTTCTTCCCTTTAAATATTTGTATGCATTGATTGGATCCCCCCCTAAGTCTTCTCCAGACTAAAAAGACCCAAGATAAAGAGATATAGCCCCCCAAATATGACATGTTGAGGTCACACCCTGCATACCATAGTGATAACAAGCCTTACCACATCTGGTAACTCAAGGAAGAGAGAAAGTATTTCAGGATTCAGGATCCTGGGCTTTTTTTCTGGCCAGCTGCTGCCCATAGCTGTGTAGTTCCATACGAAGGTGGCCTGGAGGCTCTATTGTGCTATGTTTAGTGTTTACTGGTAAGTTCCTTAAAGCATGTACAAATTGTGGAAGGAAGAGCAGGTTTCATTGAACAGTGGACAATGCTGAGCGTGCTGGCATCATACCTGTGTCTGAGGGCCTCCCCTTCTTGTCTGCACTCTAGCACACTCTGCCTGCATGACAGCAGGGCTGCTGCTCAAAGGGACCTGGGCAAGGTGGAGGATTGGGTCACAGGAACCTTAAGAGATGCAGTGAGGACAGATGTACTTGCAAAGCAAGAACCTCTTGCAACAGTGTAGGCTGAAGTATGACTTCTGAGCACCTGGACCTTTTTTGTATGGGGCATAATGGTCACAGAGTCTGTATGAGATAAATGAGTCATCGTACAAAATCTGTGGTTTTAAGGCCTGATAAGTTGGAGTGCCTTCCACTAAACGCTTATGACTGTAACTTCTGTGTTCCAAAAGAATGCAACATTCAAATATTACACACAACTTCAAACAAGAACTAGAGCACAGACATACCTTGTGTTAGGGTGTGTGATATATTCTTACATATTGTGTCTGACAACATAGAAATGTGTACCTAACAAGAAAAACTTTTGTACATGTGTTGGTTGTTCTTATCAGAACCTTTGCCAAGATGTCAATAAAAATGGTCCGAGAGTGCAAGATGCCAAGGAAAACTGGGCTATATAACCTTCTGAGAATCTGCCTGATGGAAAGGCGATGAAAGCACCTATTTTCCTCCCCAACAGAGGAACCTGCTGTAATTTTGGAAGGTTTTAGCATTGCATAATGGAGAGTATTTTTTCCTGAAAGTTTTTCTTAGCATTTAAGTGTCTTTGCGAGTCTTGGCAGTACGAATATCTACCTGCATTTTCTTATCCTGGATAATCCTTCATTTGAAAAAACAAAAGGGGGAGGTGTGAGCAGGAAGGGGTTTACAGTTCTAGCAAAGAAGATTTTAAGGCTTAAATAACTGCAACGTGAACTTGTAATACTGCTTCTTGATTTATCGCCTTGGAAACAGCCTGAAGTCTTTGTTTTGTGTACTAGCTCTACTGTGATTTAAAAGCAGTAGATGAGTGAAACATATATCTAATAAGATTTAACTCTTCCTTGGTAAGAACATGTAATCAGACATATTAATTTCTTGTTTTGAAACAAGAAAGCCTTCCATGTGAATGAACAGAGTTCTTACTGCTGTATTGAGTTCCATCTGCATTTGTTCTTATGCCCTTTCAAGAGCCTTCTAAACAGAGGTTTTTACTGACCTACCAAATTCTCTTAGAGCTATTTGATAGAAACAATGCAACCTTTTAAACTTTTTTTTCCTTTTTTCCCCAGCTGATATCTATTTTCTATCTAGCACAGGCAGTAGTGGCAGCTTCCTGTAACTAGAATGTCTATTCCCTTGGGAGAAACAGCCATCCAGACCCTTCCACCTAGCATGATAATACATAGTTCTACAACAACATTTAGGTACTTTTTATCTACTGCAAATATCTTAATACAGATGGGTGGTTGCAGTAGCTAAGATTGTATAAACTGCATAGATCTCAAGACTCTATACATGTTGTTGCTAATGCTAATACCTCTAATCAATAGGTTCTTCAGACTTTATAGGAACTGTGGAATGGCCATTAAATAGGCTTTCACTGGATTATTTGTTGCTTTCCCGTTACGTTTCTGCTTGGTTTTTTTTAATGTTCTTTAGTACTCGAGAATCAACGGAGCTGAAATAAAAGTGCTTCTGTTTATTCATCTAAAAAATTATCTCCCAATTTACCATTGCTTTTAATTGTAGAAGTCAAAGGTGTAAGAAAAAATGGCCTCAAATTACACCAGGTGAAGCATACATTTGATATTAGGAAAAAATTATTCACTGAAAGGGGTTGTCAAGCATTGGAACAGGCTATCCAGGGAAGTGGTGGAGTTGCCATCCCTGGAGGTGTCTAATAGCTGGGCAGATGTGGTGCTGAGGGACATGGTTTAGTGGTGGTTTTGGCAGCTGTCACAGTTTTGACTGGATTGACTAATCAGAACAACAGATGACCACCACCTCCCCCCTCTAAGAAAAAGAGAGGAGAGGAAGAAATAAGTTTTATGAGCTTAGAAAAAACTAAATTAATGAAAATATTAATAAATCATGAAATAATAAATAATAATAAGAAAAGAAAAAATATACAGTATATACAAAATTATATCAAGCTCCCAGGATGATCATCACATCACCAACAGGCACAGGGAGAGTGAACAATCTCTGAACAATATGCTGTTAATTTCAGAGTTTAGTTAGTTAGAAGAGGCCCAGCAAAAAAATGAAATTTGCTGGACAGAAAATTAGTTCTGTTTTACCTCAAACCAGGACAGCAGTGTTAGCTTGATGGTTGGACTTGATGGTCTTAAAGGTCCCTTCCAACCTAGCCGGTCCTATGATTCTGTACAGTGGTACTGCACAGGGGTTTCTTGCTGATAAATGCTGATATAGAAAAAGAAACGTTAGATTTCTTTCCTTTTTAAAAAAAATATCTTATTATTAGAATGGTAGTTAAATTATACTGTGATTCACAAGTGTCTCTAAGGGAAATTGAGTAATAAATTTAGAACGCACAAAATACTATTGCCCTGTGTTCTGAAAGTTTCCAAATATCACTGTGCTCCTAATGTTATAGGATATACAGTCTTGCTTGTCCTTTTCTAGATCTTATCCCCCTTTAAAGAACAAAATGCTAGATATTAAGAATCTTTTCTTTGTATCTTTTGAAGATAGAAAAGTGGTACATCCTTGGGAATTTATGCAATAGAATGTTTAAAATAGATTCGTAAGAAAATAGCAGTGATATCTTTGCAAAGATAGATAACTTGTCTTTGGTGGTTGTCTACATGTTGAACAATGAAAATTCATATGCAAGGTATATGAAGTAAGAAAAAAGCCCTAGATACCCATTGGAAGAAGAAATACCTGGATATAAGATTACTATGTATTTATGCATATGTAAAGAATTCATTAAAGGCCTTCTAAAATTGTAGGCTTTTAATTTTAAAAAGATTGTAACTTGCAGAAAGAGTAAAAGAAAAACAGGTACCTAAATTCTTCACAAGTAGCAAATCTAGTATTGAATTTTTATAGGCAAGTGTTGTGGAAATGAGAAACGATGAACAACTGGTTCTACAAGCTTATGTTTTGGTTGTTTTCTAGGTCTTTCACAGAATAAGCCTCACACGTTCATGCTGGGTCTCTCTTTCCTAAACATTCTTAAAAAATTGATCTGTTCTCTCAATTGTAGAAGGGCTTTTGTGGTGGAAGATAGAGACCCGATCAAAAAATATCTGAGAAACTAAGAGGGCATTACAAGAACATGAAAGAGTGATAAAAATACTTACTGCCTTAGTGAAATTATCTGATACTTTTGGCTGCATTTTTAAATATGGGGAGCTGTATTTATGCATTCATCTGAAAAAGGTGTGTTTACTGTATGTGCACTTAATCCCTTATCATGACAGTCAATGAAAAGAAACTTTATGTGATGTACATGGTAAAAGTTTGGGCTTGTTATCAGACTTTGAAAAATGAGATCTCCAGCTGTGGATGCACAGGTGTAAATAAATTGTCATTTAGAGCATGAAGCAATATGAGAGAGAGAGAGAGGAAAATACTGAAATCTTCAAAGTAAACTGTGAATGCTGCATGTTAGTGGTGATAGCTTGATACATTTTCTCAGAAGGAAATGCAAAAAACCACAAAACCTTTTTCCTACTCATAGCAGAAGGTAAAACAAAAAAAAACCTGTGGTTTTTTATGAGGAATAAAAATGGTATATAGCAATACAGTGCTATATTAAAGCCAACCAGGAGACTGATGAGCCTTGGTTTAGTGAGGAACTTTTTCCTGATATCAGCCATAATTGTGGATACTTAATACTTCCAAGAATTAGCCCCATGTAGCCATTATGATGTCAGTGAATGGATCGTGTATTTAATACAAAATCCTGCAGATTAATTCAGTTCCCATTGTATCATTTCTTTGCGCAGACTAATTCTTTGACTACCTTGGATATTTTGTAGAACTGAGTACTTAAAACTAATGCTCAATCAATAAATGTTCTGTGAGTGTTGTTTCTCCCTATTATTTTTCTTGTCTTTAAGTGAATTTAACATTGAAAAGTCCAAAACATGAACCGAGTTGTTAAAAATGGCTTCGTTCTGGGCTCTAGTCTAGGTCCTTTGAGAGGAACATAGAGAGATTTTCAGAAATTCCTCAGAGTCCATGTCTTTGACAATCAAACACTTTTAAACGGCTCAAAGGTTTCTGCCTGGGTTATTGTCCTGTAAATGGCATCTTCTAATGAAGAAGGTTATGGATTTTGAATGTTAAGATGGGCCACTAGATGAGCACTTCGTCTAGTAGTTTTAATGAGTGGAAAGTAGGTGCCTCAGAAAACTACTTGAATTATGCAACCTGATTGTTGGATGTTGGTAGATTATTTTGTTTGTGCTTGTGAGTCATTCACAAATCTCAAATTCTGCTAGAGCACTAGTGATGAGCTGTTATATGCTAAATGGTGTTAACCAACATCTTTCACTTACAACTTTTTGCTAGGTGTTCATTTTGACACAAGTTAATTGCCTCTACTTAATGCTTATATTATTCTGCCTTTTCTTATATGACTGACAAGCCAGGAAACAGCCAAAAACAGTGTGTATGTGTGAACCAGAAAAAACCTTAGCTAAAAAGTTGCAGGGAGATACTATTTTTGGAACAGAGGCTATCAATAATAAATAAATGATTATAAAATAAATGTGTTTATATTCGATGTTTTAATATTTTCAGAAATTTTAAATAAAGAAGCCTATACTGCTTTTCTGAAAATACGCTTAACTGGAACTCTTAGAGCTAACCTGCTATGGTGCTGCTGGCTCAAAGAACTGCAAGAAGTTGGGTCTTGTTGCTTACATAGCTTGTGTGCCAAGCTAAAGGAATATATGTGTGTGCTTGTGTTTGCGTGTCTGTGTCTGTTAGAGAAGTGTTTATTAAATAAATTGAAATAACATATTTCTGTGTAGATAGATGTACTTACTATTTTCTCTGAGTGATCGTACAGGAATCCTATTAAATGGGCTAAATGGTTCTGAATGAATTGTGGGAATCGCAGCACATCTAATTTAATTCTGTTCTTTTTTTCCTTCCGATATTTTTCACAGAAGGAGGGTTGATGTTTCTCACAGTACTCTCTCTCTTGCATTGCTTGTGTTGTAATCTTAACCAATACGAATTAATATTTAGCCACTTCTCTTTTTACTGAATTTTGTTACAAGCGTATAGTATCAGAATTCCCCTTGAGCGCAATCCTTCCAAGTGGAAAGCGCCACGTATCTGTAATTCCTCTGGTTTTCTCTGTGAGCTGAGGCTAGTCAGTGCTTTGAAAGACTGTTCTTTCATTTTGCAAAGCCCTCAATTTAATATTATTTTGACCTTTTTAATATTCTGGGTTTAGAGTGCTCGCCATGTTACAGTATTCCACAAAGCAAATGAGTGACTACAATTTTAGGATTTGAATTGGGGATTTAAGTAGGAGAGGACCAGAATAAATTTCCTTAATCTGTAGATGAGATAAATACTCATGGTTTTCAGACTGTAATTTTCTGTTTACCTTCAACAACTCTTGCTTTTATAGTTTCTTCCTGGAAATCTGAGTTTTTATTTAATTGGTAGGTGTTAAGACTATATGAAAATCGTGTTGTGTTGCTGATAGTGTGAGTAGTGGGAGATACTTTTTTCAGATCTACCTTTGATACTTCCACTTGCTTTTGGAATCTGTCAGATGTTTATCTTCCTAAAACGTACAGGTATAGATGACTTAACAATTCATAGATGTAGCTGCGAATTGCACATAAATGTACACAGTTCAGACTTACTTAGGGCATATATGTATGTATCTCATTTCTTGGTTTTCCTCTTCCTACCCGTCTTGTATATCTAAAATCAGTAGGCTGACACTGAGGTAAATTATTCAGATTAATGAAAAAAAACCATTATGTCTTCTTACTTAGATTTTTAGATGGGGGGAGTTTTGATTTTACTCAGATTACTTAACTTTATTTGATTTGGTTGTTCTTCAGATTTCCTTAAATTTATATGCATTTGACTTTGTATTTTTCTGGAATGTTTGGGAGCAAGACAGCTGTATTTTAGGGTAAATTGCATGATAGATTAATATGCAAGTAGACAATGCAGAAGAATTTTAATATACAAAAGTATAAGAGAAACATTTAAATAGATCTCACTGGTTGGAGAAGTCAGGAAAATATTTATCTCTAAATAAGTACATATGGACTAAATATGGAATACATTAACCATTTCAGTTGTGAGGGACTCTTACACTCCCCCTGTGCCATACACAAGGAGATTCCAGGGTCAGCAACTTTTAGGGAGTCCCAAGAACCTGTTTGCTCATGATCAATAGGTTATTAGGAAACAAATTGGAGGAGGTCATAGGAAAGGGCAATCCTCATAAGAGGCAGTAAGGGATTAACTCATCTGTCTTATTGATGAATCAATCTTATCACTTTTCCAACCAACAAAATTCAATTAACTTTTATGAATTATTTAGCCACACTGAAGTCTTAGGTAGTATTAATATTTGTGTTTCAGCCTCTTTTTTTTTTTTTGCAAGGAATGTAAAATACTTCTTTTTTTTTTTGTCATCAATCAAACTCCAATATAAATTGCAATTTTCTATTCACTGTTTTAAGAAATATCTTCTTAATCACACCTGATGTTGACTGAAGAATTCTACACACTAGCTACAGCTTATATTTAGATTATGAATTGCCTCAGGAAAAGGGGACCCTTTGTAACTTAAATGATTTTTTTTTTTTCCCCATGGCAACTTTTTTAACAAAAGCTTTTAGAACTTCAGTGCTACCAGATAAATTCCAATCTGCTAGTTCAACCCAAGAATAAAGGAGTTTGAACAATATTGCCAGAAAAGTTGCTAGAGTATTTATGTGTTTGACAAAAGAGTTTCTCAACTGGGAAACTGCGCTAGAGAGAGTGGCTAAGAATAAAACAGGATTAAATTGTAGACAGGAAAAACTACTTTTTTGAATGTCTCAAAAAATGAAAGATTGTTGGTCCTTCAGTCACTTCCTGCACTTTTCTTAATATGATGGCAAAGATCTAGTCATCCAAACTGTGAAATACGAACTTGAAGACTTGACAAGCCAATCAAGATCATGAGAATGCCTTTTGGAAGTGCTCATTGAAAAGCATGGGCAGAAGGGCTTGGAGGATGAAGAATGAGACTGCATGGGCTAGTTACTTAGCCACTGTTGTCAATGTTGTTGTGAAAGGATAAAAAGTTCAATACAGCGTGGTCACCCAGCTGTGTATTCAAACTCCTGGGTGACTATTGGAATCTGCAGTTATCATGTTGCTACGTCTGCACTGGCACTCGTTCCTTTACATAGTTTAAAGCTGGTGTGGGTATGTATGCAGAAGCAAGAATCAGAGCAGGGAGTGAACTGCATCTCTAGACTTTAAATCATTTATGCCAGGATTTGTCTTCTCAAGTATTCTGGCCACTCCAATTACAGTGTCAGCATTTCTGCATGTAAATGAGTTATCTAGCACCTTTGTACTCTGCCTTCATTTGAGCTTGGACAATACTGCATGACATCCTCCTTGAAATATCATATCCTTCACCATCAGTCAGGTATTTTATCAGTCCCCTCTGGTTTCTCTTGAATTGCTTTAGGCTGATTTAATATTAAATTTTACTATGATTTCTTACTGCAGTTTTTCCATTGACTTTAATTAAACGTCTGAGCCTTGTGGATCAGGATAACTTTTATTAAAATTAATAAATGGATGTGGTCCTTACAGATCTGCTTGTAGTCTCTCCTAGTTTCATCAAAGCGAAAGACTCTGAAGATAGAATATGGTTATAAGGTAGACGGTAAAACTGAAGGCTGAAGAGTTTATTACATGAATTTCAAATGCAAGTTGCTAAACTGTTCTTAAGAAAACAAGGGGACAATGCTACCAAGCAAGCTGAAGAGATACCTTTTTGAAAAATTTCACATCAAACTTAACAAACATGATTGGGTAAGATAGGAATTTACTTACAAAAGCACAGAAATTTTCACTGAATGTTGGCACATTGATTGTAAATGTTGAATAATTTACAAGTCTCAGCAGTACTGCCAATGGTAGTAAGATATGCTAATTCCTAACATAAGAATGTGCTGTTTAGTACCTTTAATTTTACTCTCTGCTTTTACAGCAGTCTTACCTTTTCAGTGAAGGAAACTCAGGAAATAATCCTCCAAGTGTCAAAACTGTATGTGATAGAATTGTAGCATATTTAAAATGTGCTATTGGAAGTTCTTGGGAGTGTACAATACTATAAGCTTAACTCTGAAATGATAGTAATTGTAGAAAGACGCATACCCTTTATCTTATTCCCTTTCGGTAGTTTCTCTTGCATTATCTATAATATATATTTTATATATATATATATATAAAAAACAGTTGGAAAGGAGAAATTGTTTAATTTTTTTTTTAGTTGCATGGGGATTTCTCATTTTAATTGTTAATACAACTAATTGCATTATTAGCTACTAAAAATAGTGCTATACAATACTTTTTTGTTAGTTATTGTAGACTATAGTCTTGCAGAGTAAGCACACTAAAATTGGGTTGCTTACCTTTTCTCAACATCCTCAAGTTTTTCTGAACAGTTCATAAGAACTGTAAAGTGTGTTCAACACACAAATATAAATGTTTTACAGATGTACTCTACATGCCACTGTTAATTACTTGATTAGTTAAGTAGCAATTTTAATGGTCATTATTAGCATAGTACTCCATGAAGATTTCTGCTGTAACTTACAATAGTTCACCTGTTTTTCTGGAACATACGTAAGCTGATACATTACAGGAATTTTGGCTCTATTAACCTGTACCGGATTTGTCTTTCTTTCGGCATACCTATGGTAATTTCTTTTGAGACATATTTGAAAGTAATTAAGGAATGGAAGACTATTAAATTCAGCAGCAACTATAAGGGATAAACTAGAGAAAAAAACATTTCCCACCACTTATGAAATTTTCCATTCAGCAATGTAGTTCAATAACGTTAAGCTAGCCTTGCAATAAGATCCAGGGAATACAGGCTTCTCGTTAGCACTTAAAAATCTGTCTAGATTTTATGCCACAGTCAAATTTTCTTATGCAAATGTTCACATGCTTGCTAATATTGCACACCTGGTCTAGTTATGCCATGTGTAATTACACTGACAAAAATGAGGATGGCTTTAAAGTCAAGTGTTTGCTTAATTTCAGCAACTACTGAACCAGATCCATCCCTTCTACAAGTGGCAGCCTTTTCATTTCAATGGAGTTTTTCACTTGAATAAAGAGAAGTGGACTTTGTATGATCTACACACTGATAGGAAATGTTGCTAAGAACTCTTTTTTCCATACCAATGTTCTATTAAAAAATAAGTATTAAAAATGTAGGGACGCTTAAAAAGCATCACCACGAGGAAAAGTTAACCATTTTAGATCTGGTATAGAATGTTTAGATTTTACATAGTGTGAATTGAAGGGTGTCAAGGCTACACATTGAATCTGGTGCCCCAGCAAAAGAGCAAATAATTCTCCTTTAAGTGAACAGGAGAGTTCTGTGGGAAAGGTGAACCTTTACATAACTGAAGTTTGTGTCAAAATTTTACACTTTGAGTGTGTGGCATTCAATATTTGCCAGGCCTGCAACTTATGTGACATTGCAGTGCCTAAGCTAGAGCAGGTTACGCAGTAGCCACTTGGCCACTAGACCAACAGTTGTTAAAACAAGTTAAAAAAACAGCTCAGACGAAGGACAGCTTATATGAATCCTGAGATCCTGCAGAGCCAGATCAGTGCAACGCTACTGCTATCAGCAAAAGTCATATTTACTAGGCTGTTTATCTACACTTCAGCCTAATGGCGGTCGATTAAGCTGGGTAACATTGAAGTTGTTCAATCCAGAGAGTGTGGCAGTACTTTAAAATGAATTTCCAGATCTCTTTTGCAGTACCCAATGTTGGAGTGCGGTTCTCCAGGATATAAAAGGAAACTTTGTATGTCCAGTTTAGGAGCTTACAAAAGACTTGTTTGTGGAGAAAGTATTTTCTTGGTGATGATGGTTAGGCCCAGCTTCCTGGCTGAAGTAAACTCTGAGTCTAAACACTTAGAAGTTCAAAAAAACCAGTGAGCACTACCTATTAAAGAAAGTCTTAGGCCTACTTCACTAAATAAGTCTGTTTGGAAAAAAATGTTTTAAATTGCCATACGCATAGCAGAAAACATGACAAATTTTCACAAGATCCTATCTGGGGAGAGATAAGGTTTGTAAGATTGTCCTGATGCAGCAAATGACAGTTAAAATTTCCACATTTCTAAGTAGTATCTTTAAAACAGCTAAAAGCAATTGTATCATTTAGAAATATAAAAATGCTATAGATTTGAGGAACATGCCACCGATCCAGATACGGTGTTCTATTTCAATCTTAGCTAAACAAGTTACAACATAAATGCCGTCTCCTGAGAGTGTTCCATTTCCCCTTCACTTCTTTGAATGGTTTATTTTTTGTCCCTGTGCTTACGACATGAAGATTAATAGAAACACTGACTAGAATAGTAGTGTCTTTTTCTAACATAAGCAATGCTATGAAATCTAAAACCAAAAAAATCCTCTCAAGGAATAGAAGCAGATTTTGAAGAATAATATATACTATATAAGTTTAATTTTTACAGTAGAATGCTTTATTCTGTTACATAACTTCAAACAATTTAGAATGTTTTGTTCAAAACATATTTAGCTGTCAGAATACCCACACGAGGGTTTATCCTTTTTTCCAGATCAGCAAATGGAAGTCTCGAATTTCAACAGCTAAATTTAAGTATCCCAACAGTGAAGATGCTTTATGAAAGGGCTGTGCCCTTCCTCCCCCCACCTAGTTTGATTATTATTGTTTAATTTATATTTCAACCTTTGCCAGTTGCACTTCTTTGAATTGCATTGATGCACAAATAAACAGGCATAGCATATAATTTGCAAATGTAGATTTAGATATAGATGAATATACATATATGAGCGGCAAGCTGATGAAGTAAGAAATTAAACAATTTAAAATGTTTCCACTCGATCTAAATGCTAAAAGACAAACTGTTGTTAAATTCCAACATGAGCTGTTTCCTTAGGGCTTGCAGTATCTCTTCAGCTTTGTATTTTGTCATTTTAACAATGCCATTATAGTAAAAGCAGTACGGGTCCTCTAAAATCAACATAGTAACCTGTGGAATCGGAGGGAAATTATATTGACGCAGGTCATCTTTCTACATAGGAGCTAGGTGACTGAAATGTAACTCTATTTACTGTAGTTTTATTTTAATCCTCTGGGAATTCATTAGCATCCCTCTCAAATGCTGGTGTTCAAATCCTGCCTGTAAGAGAGCAAATAAGAAGGATAACAGAAATGATTTAATAGAAGACATTTTCCCATGGTATACAAATGCAGCAGAGGAAATACTGTGTTCTTCTGGGTTTCCCATGTTTTGTTGCATTAGATGAAAGATACAGAAAATAATAAGGGTTTCCCTCAAAAAAACCCCATTTCTTATGAGGTTGATCATACCACCTGGACAGGGAGATAATGAATGCAATTCACTAATATTGTACAATCTCCTCATCAGAGATTATAGTGAACAGGAAGGAAGAGAACTGTTGAAGAGTTGTTTTAGGAGTGGATTAGGTGAACTGCATATTTTTGTTTACTTGTAAATCCTTTTTTAGTAAGACAATGAGGGCGGCTGTTGTTGTTAGTAAAGAAAACAACGGCAAACAATTCAGATCTTAAATTGTCCCCGAGTAAGGTGGTCGTGCTTGCCTATGTTTTCAGTAAACCGTCAAGAATGGTAGCTACTGAGGGATATATGTATGTTCTGAATGCTGGATAGAAAATCTATAAGTAATGCTGGAAGTTTCCTACTGAAATGTTTTCATTATCCCTAATCACTCTTTGAAAGTGTTCCTTTTAAAACTGAAATTCCCTCTGACTTAATTGTTTGTCAGATACATTGTTCGTTTACATATACACATTTTGCCTGCATTCAGAAAAGGCATTCAGATAGAAAGTGTTTCTGTGTGCTGACCCCCACTGAAAATTTGTTTTCTCCAGAGTGTGATACGAAGACAATTGACTGCTGGTACTCCTAGAAGGTTTGCTTTCTTTTGCTGTTTGTTTTGGTCTGCAATATTGGTCTGCAGATCTTAACATTTCTGGTATAGGAACCATGTTGCAGTGTGCTCACCTAAAGTAAGAGAACTCGTGGAAGGCATGTGTTGATAAGTTAATACTTTATAAACCCATCAAATACAGGGCTTCCAACATTATGTGGTCTGTTTGGAAATCTAAAATCTACTTTATTCATTGCCACAGCATAAAACAAAGTTCTGTAAGTTACAGATGGTCACCAAATTGACAATGCATTTACTGAAGCATAAATTTCCAGCCCACTGAAACTCTACATCCCATGTGCTCGAGAGACTCCTGGAATAACACAAAGCGACAATATGCATGGGTATGCAAGCAAACATACAAGCATACAGCATATGTTATACCTTAGCTTCATATTGAGCTGAAGGGAATTGATAGAAAAAAAATAATAATGCTCTTAGCAAAAGATCTTTTTGGTACAGGTAAAACTCTTTCTCAGTTCCAAGCGGATGTGATGGCCTAGAAATGCAGCTATTCAGATCTCTGTTTGATGTGACCCACCCTGTACTGCTCATCACGTGCATTGTAAAGGTTTCTATAGCTTTCACACAGCTACCTGTGACAATAGTCAATACTAAGGCCAGGACCTTCTTTGTGATTCTAACTACTCCAGTTCTGTTCTACATAATGAAATTCTAGGCTTCTGATACATTGTTTCTTTAAACTTTGCAAGTGTGCACTTGCTCTTCAAACGTAAATTCATATTTACAAGCATAGTGCATATGGAACTTATAGATTCCTACTGGACTGCCAATGAAGACATACGGTTCCTTAAACTGGTGTAGGTAAGAGAGTGTTTTACAACATAATGTCAAAGTAGCATGCAAGTCCATTCATGTAATCAACATATAAACCTAGTATATGAGAGATACTCCCACTGTCATATATAAATACATGTACACACAGCAGCTGTGCTTCTTTAATATTAACATGAACATGTGTTTCCAGTTTCTATGTGGAGATATTTATTTTTCTTACTCCTCTTGGAACATGGTTTAGAGATTTGGACTCAGCTGGAAATGTGCTGCTTAACCATCTGGTTTCAATTGTCTTGCTTTTTAATAGATATTGCTGGATTATTTTTTAGTGGTTATTTTCTTACACACATTCTTTGGTGTCAAGATTGAGGTATAAGGGAACGAATCAAGTGCCTGAGTACAGCTATCTAGTGCCCCCCACCCCCTGCTCCAAAAAATGTGGCTTTCTTATATCCTATTTCAGATCTTCCAGACCTGTTCCTGTGACTGAGAAAGTTCAGGGTATGTAATGTGGTACTGCATGCCTGTATTTATGCGCCAATAATCCTTATGAAGCAGCAGAGTGTTTGACTTACTAATTCCTGTCACATCCAGTTGATTTATAGAGTGCTGTGATTGTTACTCTTACCCCTCAGTGCACACATTTGAGCATCTGATTTTGGCCCCGAGAAGAAATTCAAGGCAGATCAAAACCAAGAAAAGAAAGAGTCAGAAAAAATAAAATACAAGGAAATGAGGGAAAGTTGCCCAGTACTGGATCTTATGATACATTGTGATGATTTGACAAACAAAGATCATTTTATTTTCCCAGGACTGAGAAGAAACCTTACAAATTGGAGTATATCTTTCCATTGTCTCAAAACTATGTAGGCCAAAATCACTGAACAATTTCTGAAATTGTTCAGAAAATTAGCTTTCTGAAAGCTACTTTTTGTTTGAGAGACACAGCCTTATTAGAAATAGAGGTATTATTTCTCTTTCCTGGGAACACCAGCAGTAATGGCTCTCACGCAAGATGTGGGGCCTAAGTTCAGCTCTCAGGAGTCACTGTTTATCAGAATCCTTGTCTAAATCCCCACTCCCCCACCCCACAACCAGGTGGAGAGTGGATTTTTATGTGTATATTCCACTACTCAGTTAAAGAAGTTGTAAGTAATTTCAAATGGATTTTTCTGAATTTTTATAGCTGGAGCCAGCAAATATATTTGTATAAAATATTTATGTAATCTCTGAGCCAGAAAGGGAATAAGTCACTAACTTGGTAGGTGGAACATTCACCTGGGAAAATGGGGCACATAGCTATCAGTCTTTTCTCCAAGTCTTAAAGATTTATGCAGGGTGGAATAACTCTGTATAAGATAATAAGAAAATCATGCCTCAATAGTCCACCTAGGGCACTTTCTCCAGAAATAGTAAATGTGAGCTCAGATCTGTGCAGGCAGAGGTCTGCACTGAGGCTGAGTCTCTTACCGTCTGGGAAATAATTCTAAGGAGTAAGCTGATAGAAAATACATGCCATCAATACCAGTTTTATGAATGTAGTTCCTTGGTTTCTTTTCTAACAGGTGCTAAAAAGGCATTTTTTTCATTTAGGTTCAGATGGAAAGTTTGAGTTCACTTGAATTTCTTTTCTTTTAAAATACTCATTTGACAAGGATTTTTTCTTATTGGTTTTCTCCAAACAGTTTTTGCTTTGGTTTAGCTGCACAATATTAGTTTCAAATAGGTTCTTTTGAAACTTTTAAAAAGTATGCCCTCAAGTTTATCTGGTTTTAGGACACCAAATGAAGACTCCAAATTGAGATGGATACGTCATGATTAATAAAGAGCCTGTGTACTTTGTGTTGGGTGGTTTTAAATTTTCTTTTTATTAGAGAGGTGGAGGAAGGATGGAGTCTATGTCTTTTGTTCAGCAGTACCATGAGGGTGAAGCCAGTTGTATTGTCTGCATCTTTCTCATACACATTTCTAATTACCATTTAGCCCAGAAAAAAGGAGAGAAAACCAAACAAAATTATGGGAATTTTCCGACTCTAATAACTGTTTTTCAAACTGTGGTACAGTTGTTTCTTAATAATAAATAATGAATAAGTGCCAATAACAAGATACACCTGGAATGGGCAAGGAATAACTTTATATCTATGGAATAGGCATGGAATAACTTTAATACTTCATAATCAAGGAAAAGACAAGCATTCATTCTCTTTGGAATTGTCACTCTTCTGGATCATCTGGCAGACAGTGCTGTGAGAAGCACAGCTGGGTCTTTTTCTCTCAGGAGAATTGAATGAAATACCCTGGTGTCAGACTCAGCTGGCTGAAAACAATGCATGCCCACAGTTGTCTCCCAGTTGCCTGCAAAATGCTTTTTTAATCTATCTTGCACTAACTGGAATTAGTGCAGCATTTCAGATTGATTAATAAGTATTTTAATAATATTCAAAACACAGTCCCCAGAAAATACATAGATGTCATGAAAGCTACTATCAGACTCCTAAAGACAAAAAATGTTAATTATTTAATTGAGAACACTATGACAAACTGCAGTAATTATCGTAATTTCCATTTTATTGTTGTAGCAACAAATATTTCAAGCTCCCATTGCTATGCAGTGATACAGAAATTAAAATACTTACTAAAACTAAACATTAGTATTTCAATTTAAAAAATACAAAGGGAATAACTTGTCCTATTTGACCACTAAGTGTGCTTCCGTAGGCCTCTGTCTTGCAAATATAAACACGAGTATTTGACTTGATGTTGGTGATTGGTACTACTGAAAGCTAAGAAAAAGTCTAGCTCAAAAAAGTCAGAGAAAAGCTCCTTTAACTCAGCTCTTTTTTTCTTTGGTTTTGATTTTTTTATTATATTAAAATGTTCTATTATTCTAACTGACTGATAGTTTTGTTATAGTATAACATTGTTTTGATGGGTAGACAAACAATGTGAGAAGTGAGTGCAGCTAACAAATATGGTGTATATAATGGTTGGGGGTTTTTATCCATAGGTCAGTGATGTAGAGATTGTACTGGCCGTGCTTCATAATGCAATAGCGTCCATTACTTACATATTGGTCATGTAATTCATACAATCGTGCTGTAAATTCTTTATTTGTAGGGTGCTGAAAAATCTATGTATGTGAAATAGGAAGTATACCAACTGGGAAATAAAAAAAAAAATCAAATAGCTATATATATTTTTAAAAACTCACAAATTAGAGAAGAAGAAAGATATACTTCTTCCTATTTGTTGAAGGTGTTAAGTATGAAAACAGGGAAGAAAGCCAGCCACGTGAAGTAAGGTAGGCTAATATCTGTATCATAAAAAAATGAAGCGGAAATCACTACTTACACTTACTAAAGAGCAGTTTCTTTGAGGAAATACATACTTGCATGACTGTAAAACTTCAATGCCCCAAACTGACTATTCTGATGTCTTTATCTGCATTGCAATAAATCAGAAATAACCAATGCCTATAGGTTTTCAAGTTATTTGTTAGAAACACATGCCCTGAAGTTCTCTGAAGCTCTCTTGAATGGTCCTGTGGACTTCCAGATCAGCTGATATTGCTGTATTGATAATGATTACATGGGTTTGACAGGCATTGTTGTGAGACAGTGGCAGAATTTTGCACTTTGCATCATAAGGACATACCAAGAATTGAGGCTGTATATATGTATAGCAGGTAAATTCAGTTAATTAAGAAAGAGCAAGTTGAAACTTAGTTTTGAAGTAGCAGTATCATAACAGTCTCCAGTTATTTGTTGTCAGAGCAGGCCATTAATACATACGTTCAGTCATGATATAGAAATATGTACCAAACTTACTGTTTGAGCCTAGTGCCACTGAGAAACACAAATAAGCTTGTAGTACAGATTGGTTTTGTTTTTTAAACAGAGTTTTTGGTTGTGAAATTTTAAGTGTTAATTCCAAAGCCTTATATCAGGATTAGGTGAAACAACCTGGGATAGAGGTAGATGTTCACCAGTGCTCTGCTCAGTGCTCTGTGATGTAGTCAGTTGGAAAGCGTCTTGACAGCTTATTTTTTAGAATGAGCCTTCAGATTCTGGTGCCATTATGCAACTCTGCATCCACGGGCAGGGAGTTGGACTAGATGATCTTTTAAGGGTAATTCTGTGATTCTGTGATCTCTTCCTATGTTCATAGCGTGTTACAGAAACTGGCTAACCATTTCCAAACTAGTTTGGGGTTGTTTTTTTCCTGAGAGTCTAGTATACTGAAAATGGCAGAGCCTATGAGGAAAGCAGTATTGGCAATTAATACTTCCTAAACGTATTTTTGGAGAAAAATTAAGATGCTTAATGTTGCAGTCTAATTATTGTGTGAAATGGAAGATTGAAATCAATAGTGTCAACTTCTTATTCCTTAAAGCTTTGTAAATTAAAATATGCACTGAAATCTAGTATGTGTTTAGGAAATACATCAGGGAAATGCAAGCAGATTTCTGTATTGCAGATTCTTCTGAAATTTCTATGCTCAGAGCACATGTTCTCCATTAAATTTCAGCATTAGAAAAAAACGAAGCCAGAAAACAGCAGAAACTTTAATGTGATTGACCTCAGTCTCTAGAGTTCTTTTAAATATTGATTGTGTTACATTACAAAAGAGTAGCCGCTATCTATCAGCACTGTGCAATGTAAATGGTTGGTTTTGTGAGGGCAAGAGCACTTAAGTTGCGTCAGGAGGTGATGGTAGATGAGGAAACTAGGATACTGTACATAATAATGTATTCATTCTGCATATTAAATGTACTCAGATTCCTCTAAAGATCTGAAATCCTCACCCTGTATCATGTTATTGTATTGAATAGGTCTCAAACTGATTGCACAACTAAAAATAAACTATAAGAATTCAGAGATGGAAAGGACTAAAGGCAGCAACTGCCTTCATAAGCAATAGTTTTTATCTGAATATAATTATCACTCCCTTGAATTGTAATGAATGCTTTATGCCAATTAGCTTCCTGTATGAACTTCAGGCTTTGATTTTCACTGGAAAGCTTGAGCACTCATATACCCAAGATGAGAGCTTTCTCCCAGTAATAACTCCAACAGCAGTGTGGAAGTTGAAGAACCTATCAGTTCCCAGGCTTCACAGAGGAACGAACTAATAGTCTGGCTGGATTCTTCCCTGACATCTTGTTCGAAAATACTCTTAAGTGTTCTCAAGAATTCAGTTACGTGAAATTGTAGAGGTTCCAGATTTATAAAACTATTAATTTTACTTTACTTGATATTAATCTAAAATCAAATATTTTCACAACTGTCATGATATATGCAATAGTAACCATAAGAATCTATTTGTTATTTATGTATTAAAACTTACCAATTACTGAGTAAGAAAATATGTGCAAAAACGCCTCTTTTGACTGTTGGGCAAAGTCAGCATTTCAAGGTGCTATTTCCTAAAGCAGTGATTGGTTTCAGTCGATAGGTATTTCTCAGGACAGTGCATGGTGATGCTGAAGTAACTGCTTTGATTTGCTTTTTTACTTTTTATTGACATTTTTTGTTATCCCCACAAAAAGTAGTCTTTTGGGTGTTGTTTTTTTTTTTTTTAAATGACATTCATCATTTTTCATCTTTCATTAAATTCTTTTTTGTTTGCCTCAGAAAAGCCATTCATTTTTTTATTGAAGCCTGAATCTTACCTTTTCTTTTACTTAGCCCAGTAATATAATGAAGTATTTTGTCCTATAGACCACTTCTTTGGTATTATCTAGCAAAGCAGAAATTATAATAGATGCATTGAATTTAGCTGGTATTTTACATTATGGAAACCGGAGGTAGTTTAGTTTACATTATGGAAACATGAACACTTTGAATCAAACTCATCATGAAAATACATCAGGCATGAACTGGGCTTTTCAAACCCTCCCAGGGCCTTTAGGAAAATATGTAAAATATCTTTATCCTAAACTGAACTTTCTTAGTTTAATGTGCTTATTCCTCCGAGAACTCCAGTTTTATGGAACATATCTAGATGTAGCCTTTTATTGAAATGGAATAATACTGTGAGATACCCAGGAATATATATTTCTCACTGCAGTCATATCAGCTATAATATATGGGAATATATTTGAATGTGTTCTACATTAACAAACACAAGCTTATTGGTGAGAATATACGGTTAAACATTCTGACATTCACTCTAGAAATATTTGTCTAGTGTATTAATTCCCAGAGAATATTATTACCACTTTAAGAGCAGACCATTGGAGATTCAGCTGTGATTACTTCTTTAGACTGGTTGCGGGATTACTGTGTCAGTTTTATTTCATAGAATTCTAGAATCATCTGGGCTGGAAGGGACCTCCAAAGGTCATCTAGTCTGACCCCCCGCAGTCAGCAGGGACAGCCCCAACTAGACCAGGTTGCCCAGGGCCTCCTCGAGCCTCACCTTGAATGTCTCCAGGGAAGAGGCCTCAACCACCTCCCTGGGC
>JAOQGH010000062.1:18427918-18573344 GCA_025769975.1 Gallinago jamesoni | reverse complement strand
ACACAGTGCTCCAGGTGAGGTCTCACCAGAGCAGAGCAAAGTGGCAGAATCACTTCTCTGGACCTGCTGGCAACACTCCTTTTGATACAGCCCAGGATGGGATTGGCCTTCTGGGCTGCAAGTGCCCACTACCTGCTCATGTCCAGTTTCTCATCCATCAACACCCCAAAGTCCCTTTCCTCAGGGCTGCTTTCTAATACCCTGTTGCCCAGTCTGTATTGATTAATTGATTTATTGATTGATGGATTATTGATATCATGATTTCACGATGAAACTGTTGTATTAAATCTTCAGACTCCCTTTTCCTCCCCTTTCAAATATTTTTGTAGTATTGCTACAGAATTGAGAACAAAGCCAGTGCTTCTCAGTGCTTCCTTATAGAAAAGTTAGTTGCATTGTTGTAGATGTTTATATGAGCATATTCTACAGTTATTTCAGTAAAAAACATCAAGGAAACTGCATCGCTGCTCTAGAGGAGACATAGATTTATGCTTTCTTGAAAGGCAGTTAAAAAGAGCAGATTTTTATGTGTATGTAAGTTGTCAGTTTGTTCCAAACACAGAATGCTACCCATAATACAAGTACCAAAGCTTCTGGTCCCAGCAAGGCATTACCTGTTGTGGAGTCACCTGCAGCCTTATGGGCAGGGGGAATGGTTTTTCCATCGTCTGATAAGGCACTGCCTAAATGTGAACAGCCTTGGGAGTCCCAATGCTGTGACAGCACATACGCTGTCAGGGGCTGTCACACAGCTGAGGGGCTGTCAGGGCAAAAAGATGATGGCCTGTGTATATTGCTTTGATGGGCTGTGCCCAGTGTGCTGGTTGTAAGTATACTCAATTCCAATGAAGTAAAGACCTGTGTTTCCCAACAGCTAAGAAATGTGATTAATACAATTATTTGCGTTTATGAAAAATTACAATTTTTTCCCAAGTTGCAGGATGAATCTTATCCAGCTGCTTCAGCTCCATATTGGGAAACTCATCTACTCTCAATGATTTTTAGGAACTGAATGGGTTTCTTTCCTGAACATAATGCAGAGTTCTGTTTGTAGATTGCCTTGGTTATCTTGTGGCTCATTTGTCTATTCTCATTTGCAGAGATTTAATTACAGTCTTTGTAGTCTTTGTTCATTTTTTTTCTCTGAAATGAATGAAAAATTTACCAAATATTTTCCACTCGTATTCACTTTTACCAAATGTGACCAAAGCACCCAAATTCTGTAACATATTTTATCCTCATTATTCTAAGGAAATTATGTTTGATTGTTCATCTTATTTGTATGTGTGTGTGTTTCTGCAACTACCCCTCACATTTTAGCCCAGGAATGAATATCACAAGAGTGTCTACACTCTTAAAAGCATTAGATTCCTACAGGTTTAGTGAAAATTGGCAGTTAGGTGGAGAAGAGAGATCCTATTAGTTGTGTAGGTTACAGCAAGTCTGTAGTATCAGCCAGGTTTGTGTAGCACCAGAGAATCTACCTGGGAAAGGGCTGCTATGAGCCAACAGTGCTCTAGCTCCTCTGCTGCTGTGCTACAACAATGCAGAGAACCTTTATTTAGAACTTATTAAGGATCAAAAATTCTTATCACAAGACAGGAATCCCTATGAAAGCAGGCTTCCCATGGGTCCACAGTGTGTAGAACAACCTGTCATTTAGTTTTGTTTGGCTTATATAATGCAATTTCTATCTAAAGCAATCAAAGCGTGCATTAGAGTCATTATTAGTCCTGTTGCTTTCCTTGTACCTGATTTTCAAATCGTCAGAATGATATCTTTTGTTCTATAATAAATTAATTGAATTTGAATCTTCTGTCATTAGCAGATGGATTTCTTTGTTTAAATATAAATATGAAGATGCTGATTTATTTCGATTCTTGAATGCTGATTGTATGATAATTGTTTCTTCTTGTGAATAAATGAATTATTTTTGCATTATGTTAATCTCATTTCCCTTAAAGCCTGCCTGAAAGTCAGACTAATTAATTTACATGTATAGGTGAATACCTAATCCAGAATGATCTATTTTTAGTCTGCAAAAATACTCTTCAAATTTCTCCTGTATCTTTTTGTTATTGGTAATGCTTGTTAGAGCAGTGCTGATGCAGCTGCAGGAAGTAATTTTTTTCCAAAACAGCAGCTCATGCAGCTTTTTCTACTGTATTTCAATAGTAATTAAATCTAAAGTGTTAATATTTTATAGAAAAACAGGAAAATACTAGAAATGAGGATTTGGCCTAAATTATACTACATACTCTATAAAACATGTGTTTGAAGGTTCTGCCTAGTTTTTAAGATAATCAATAGCCTTAGCTGGTGTTATCTGTTTGTTGCATCCAAGTTATGGAATATGTTGCATGAATGACTTCTCTATCAGTTTCACATGCAGAATCTTGTAATGGGAAAAAGGAGACACTTTATGTGCAAAGCCAACATTTTATTATCAGCATAATGGAAGATTTAACACTCTAAAAATATAATTGAGTTATGATGATATTAATTGTTCAAATTATATACAGTTAAAATTAATACACACAAACATTCCAGCACCTTCCACTTTACCTCTAGGCCCTAAGGGGAACGGCTTCACTTATGGGGTGGACACAGGCTATAGAAAATCATTAGCATCCTGTGACCTTTGCTGGGAGAACAATGCTGTTGATGCTTCTTGCTTCTTACTGCAGGTTCTGCACGGGGCCATTTTACTATACTTATGAATACAGTCTATATCTTGTTATTTCTGCATTGATATGGAATTCCACATCACATCCAAATTTACTATATATGGTTTGTTTTACATATATTGGACACTTGCTTTTTTCCTCTTTCTTATTTCTAAAACTGGTTTTGTCCAGTTGCATCTTTTCATGCTTGTTAATTGACCATTGAGTCAGTTGAGTTGCTTATTATTGTGCTGAAGTTTTTGGAATCATCCTGTGATTGTACTTTCAAGGCAGCACTTTTCTTTCTGCGCCTGTTCTGGTTTTGGCATTTCGTTCTAGGGCCATACATAGGTTAGTCTGCACAGAGTAACTGTTCATTATTACTAGATATTTATTTCAAAAAATGTGTTGTGTGACAATAGTCATGAAAACATGCAATAATATGAAGCTAAGCAAAAGCTAAAATAAAGTAGCTAAAAGTAATGTTTTTCATAGTTGTTTTTCCACAGCTAAACATGCTAAAATTAGTTTCCGTGCAGGCCCAGACAAGCCCTGAGAAAGCCTGACAATTCCCCAAGGCCTGAGTTATTAGCTTAACACGGAACTAGTGGCATGTCGCAAGGAATGGCGAGATTTAATCCAGAAATTTAAAGCAACCATTGTAAGGTTCACATGTGTTTTTCATTTTTTGCTCATTTTTCATCTGGATAAAGATCATCTGAATACGAACTCCTGGTATACCACTTACTTAATATTGATATGTTTTTACCTGAAGAATGAATGCCCTGTTTTCCCATGGAATATCAGTAACCATGAATGGTTGTTATTACTGAATATCAGCAATGTCGATCACATAATTTGCTACTTCATGGTATTCTGCCTCAGGAAAAATTGTATGAGAACTGAAAATACATTTATTATTAATATTTATGCGTGATCATATGAAGTGAAATCCATAGCATTTAACATAATTTTGAGGTCAAAAGGAGCCCTACAGTAGTTTGACTGGTGGGAAGTACATTCCAAGCTCAGTGTCTCTGGTATCAGTAGAATATTTGAAAAGAGAAGGACTTAGGTTGGCATGGCAACACTGCGTAACTCATATTTGTTAAGGCTACTGTAATTACTTAGCAGAAGACATAGGTCACAGGAAGAATGTTATCAGAAGCAGAATTGTTCCATCATTTTCTCAAGTTCCAGGCCAAAGGTTTCTAGATAAATCAAGAAGTGCAGTTTGACTGGAAGAACTCCTTCTCTCTTGACTTGGCCTCAGCAAGATCTCCTGTCAGTACACGTTTATTCTCATGTGTTCTGTGTGTGAATTGTGGATCATTTTGGTGAAAAGTATCTTTCTCTTGCTTATGTGTAAAAATGTCTGGATATCAACGAATGGATTGGTTTTTTGAGGTGTTACTCTCCAATGTGTGTTTCAGACTCAATATCTGAGTGTGACAGCATCTGACAGTAGGTATTAGAATACAAATTAGTGTATCAAGCAGTGTATCAAGAGAGAACATGAAAGTACGGTGTACTGTACTGTGTTTATCAAGTAAGGTTGAAGAAAGACTTGTTTCGTTTTAGGGCTGAATGGGTTTGATATAGTGAAACTAGAAGGCTGGTAGGGCATGATTGCTGCAAGGCTTATGCTAGATTGCCGTTTAACACATCTTAAAACCATGAGCTGTGGTATCACATCATCACTATTATATCTAAAAATTGTTCTTGTCAGTGCAGGGTTTTGAGTCTTTTGATCAAAGTCTGAGTTACCTGTTGCCACTAAAGACTGTTCTTTGCCTATAAAGGTTGAAAATTTGCTCTTGGAGGTGTTATACTTTTAAATGAGAGAATTTAATGGTTGCTAATAATACTTTTGCCTCTCCAAATTCATTTAACTTGCTTACAAATATGAAGCAGTAAAAGCTTCTTGGATTAAACAGTGATAATTAGTTTACTAACTAAGAGCCTAAAGAATAGCTACAGAACAAAATATTTATTGGTATTTCTCCTTTCCTGACATCTAAATTGTTTTGCATGCCTAGCTAACAAATACAGACTTTAAAAGAAAGGTCATGTATTGCACGGGCAGCTTTCCACCATGAGACATGCTGATTACTTCACTCCTCTAGGGGTGCTATGAAGAATATCTACTGAAAAGGACTCCCCTATCACTTGTGACCTGTGTCTTTATTTTGGTTGTTGGCTGTACCTTCTAGTGCTGCAACCCTTTCAGTTCTCACTTCAGAAAAGGGAGCTGCCTCTGTATTTGAAGAAGCATCAGATAGGTGTTAGTGATTTCAGAAATGGAGTTCTTTTGCCATAGCCTGATTCCAAACTGTAGTTAAGAATGATCTTGACAGAGTTATTTTCTTTAGCTGATGTTTTCACACCATATTAAAAATGTTTTTCTTTTGTTAAAAAGAAGGATATTACTGCCTGTGCAGGATAATAATACAGGAAATTATTATGAAGTCTGTTTAAATTCTAGTTGAAGCTTAAGTTTAAGTTATTTTTTTTCTTTACTTTCCTAAAGTTGTGTACACAGTGTTGTAAAATTTTCCGTATAGAATTTCACGCATGGGTTATAACATCCACTGTTTCTGATAAATGGCTTGTAAATAAAAGGCATTATGGATTTTAATGGTGTTTAAGCTTTATTTCTATTTTCTTCTTGGATTTATAATATGCTTTTTCTATTGATCCATAGCATTAATGTACAGATATGCTGAATTAATTTTCTGAGATTGATCGTGCTAAGTGTGGTTTGTTGGCGTTAACCTGAATGTGCATCAGAAGAATCTTTGAGCAGAAGGAACTACTATTTGGAACACAGAGGTCTTCTCAAGAAAAAAGTCCTAGGGAATGTTTCTCTCATATTATAGATTTTACATATAACTTTTGAGTTATCAATAAAGATAAAGCTCAGAGGGAAAATTTAACTTTACAGGAATACAGGTTCTCAGTTGTTATAGTTGGTTGTATAGTTGGTATAAATAGGCCTAACTCCTTCAATTTCAATGGACTTACACCACTTCATAGTGTCAACTGGTGTAGTTTCTGCTGAGGGAAAAGAATATTGCTTTCGTCAGCAGCCTTTCAGTTAAATAATCTAGTAATTTGTCTGAGTAGCCTACTCAGAATAAAAATGAAGAAATGTTCTTGTTGGAGCAGAGAAGCAGAATAACAAGGCTGGCTGAGCTCACACCTTGCTGAGGATACTAATTGAAATTGAAAAATCAAAACAATTTAAAACAAAGCAAAAACAATTAGCAAAAGAATATAACAACAGTGAAGTGTACCACTTGGAAATTATCTTATTTGTTTCCCAGAAATCTTTATAAATTAAATTTCATTGGAAGTGTTTCTTTTTTAATTGACTCACAGAGTTATCTCTTAGTGTTTAATGGCAATATTTCACTGTATTGAATTTCCCTAAAATAAGGTAGCACAGATTTTAGCCTTTTATGTTGTGTGCTCAGATCCATATGTTGCAAAATCTGTCTGTGAAATCTGCAGGTAATGGCTGCAGTCTGTAGGACAGCGTGCTGAAAACAGCCCTGTAACATCTTGTGCAATTCTCTGTGCATACTGTTGTGTAGGGGACAGTACCTTTAAAGGCCACTATTTTTTTTTCATTGAAACTCCTTTATCAGCTCCTACCTGAACTCCACACAAGGACTTCATTTCACCTGTGCAAAAATCAAATGAAACCTTGAAAAAATAATGAGACAAATGGGAAAAAAATACCTACTGCAGTGTGTTGGAAAAAATAAAATGTTATCTTAAAACTATGAGCTCCCAAGCAGTAACATCAACCATGTAGAGCATTGTGCTCCTCTCTATTGCACTCAGATTCTCAGTCAATTCTGGGAAAAACCTGAGCTGCTCAGTTTTTTGTTTTCTCTATTGTTCCTAAATTGTTTTTGCTGGTTTGAGTACTTATGCCTTGATGTCTTTTTGGCTGTCGTCATTAACAAGACTTGCGGCTTATTGCTATTGCTATGTGCCAGGGGTTCAGGACCAAGGCTGAATAGGTGTTCCATACTGAAAGATGGCAGTTATCCCATAAGAACAGGGCTGTCTCTTAACATTGAGGATCTAGCTGACCTTTGGCTGAAGTATTTTCAGTGGCAACACATGCCACTGTTTTTGTGTAAAGGACAACAAATTGTTTCCTGCTAGAATTGCCTTTTTATGAAAGATGTAATCACTAATAGCTAACTGGTACTCCCAGTCTTGCTCTTCTTCAGGATGAAAGTCTTACTTCAAAAGACCAAGGCGCCTGTAACTTCCATTTTGCATTTCTGTTCATAAGAAAAAAAGGCTACTCCCTCTATTTGTGTTAAACATTTGTGTTAAACATTTAAAGTTTGATTGACTAAAGTGAACTACATTGGCTTGAAGCAGTTGAAAGTCCCCTAAATTTCTTACTTATTTCGATGCTGTCCAATTTATAGGGAAGAATCCAATCCAGTTATCCTGGCTGAAGACTCACAGCAAGGTCTACATAGTTTGTAGTTGAAATTCCCAATGAAAGAGGATGGGAACAAAGTGTTTAGACTGCACCTTGGGATTTCAGAGATCCAAGTGTTGGTCGCAAAGAATTAAATATAGGGTTCCTAGGGTACAGAGTTTAAATTCCTCCACTGTGGTTTTTTTTTGTCTAAACATATTTTACATTTGCCCCATGCCAGGGAAAGAGAATGGTCTCTTGTGAGGTGGGAAGTAAAGGTTTGCTACACGACTACTATTGCCATGTTCCCTTGTCTCAAGTCTGTGTCCTATTAGCTCATTTCTCCAAAACTGTACTTGGTCTTTGAAGAGGCTTCTGAGTGGAATTCTGCAGTCACAACAGATGCCAAGGGGCAGGATCTGAGGCTCATCCTGTCTTTGGGGCTGATTCAATGGGTAGGTCTAGGCAGAACCGTAGTATGGTTTTTTTTTTTAATGTGAGGCGCTGTTTGTGCCGTCTTCAGGCCCTCTGCTCCAGAGAGCAGGCATTGCACTGAGAATTTGTGATGTGATGTACAGAATAATTTCAGAGCTTATGCCCTTTATCTGATCTGCCATTTGACCTTGCTGTGCCTTTTATGTAAAATAGACTTAATATTTTCCAACTCAGCATTAAATATTATGATGTGTCTGGATATTAGGATAATACTGACACTATAAATTCTTTATTTGTATATATGTTAGGATAAACTAAACTGAACTTCTATTCACCATTCTGATCATGAGCTTTTAAAAGAAATTACTTCAAGCTAGAATAGTTGCAAAGAAGAGCTAGTATGATTAGAAGATGGGATATAATATCTGAGAAAAATTCAGGAAAGCTTGCTTTACCAGCTCTAGTAAACTGAAGGCTGAGATAAGTATGAAGATATGTAGTTATCAAAAGCTGGAGTTCCAAAACACTTTGAAAATGAAGGCAAGCCCCAAACAAGACTTTTAAGATAGAACGTTATGAAATTTTATTCTAAGCATTTGACTGTCATAAAACCCAATTGCATTCTGATATCCTGCAAATTTCTATTAAACTCACTGAGCATCTCATCTATAATGTCTCTTGATTTGTAACAGTCTTTTACCTTTTACCTTCTGTATCACCAAAATCCATGACAGTTAGTAGTGTAATGAAACTGTTTCTAAATCTAATTAACTAGCAAGTAAATCTTTAATTAATATTATTCAGTTGAAATTTGCATTATTCTTGTTCCTAGGGCCAAGTTCAATTTAAAATATTTTGGGAAGAGATACTACAATGTGTTTGTTCCAGAACCTTCCTCACACACTGCTTATACTTTACTCACATAATAATGTTTTGTACAATTTTAAAATTAGTTGGAACTTGGGAATTTAATTCCACTTAAGATTCAACAACTTGCTGTTGCTTTCTGATTTTTTAATAAATTAGTAGTTAAATGCTCATTGCTGTGTTTAAGGAGAAGTGAGTGTGTCTCGCTCAGCTATGATACCAGAATTTAATTTTGTCTTTTGATATTTTATAAAATAAAAATTCATTTTACTTAAAAATCTGTATATATCAGTACTTTTTTTTAATTGCAGAAATGTATTTTTCCAGCTATTGATATAGTTATGAAAGAACTAAGGTGGCTAGGAAAGGAAAAAAGAGATATGGTATAGAAAGCTCTCATCTAATAAACCAGTGTACACTTAGTATCTTACAGTTGACCTTTAAATGAACTTACAAAAAGTAACTGTAATAATTGAGTATGCAACTTTTTTCTAAGATTTTTTTCTTGTTCACATCCCAGTTTCTTGTACATATCAGAAAAGCTTCAAGTGTTTTGAACATTGTGTTTACTTCCTGGCATATAGATGAAATTACTGTAATATATTTGCTTTTTTTTTTTTAATTCTACAATTCCCTTTATACCTGTTCTTACTAGTCTCACAATAGCACTGGTAAACAACAGTGCAGTGTGGAATATGTATGATATCTCATATAATAATTGCACTCCCACACAAGTAATTTAAGGGAGTGCAAAACTTGTTTTCTTTATTATTCCTTACAAATCAACACTGTAATCAGTTTTGTATGAGAGACAAAAGACATAATTGTACTATGTGGTGAATTTATCCAGTTATTTATTTTAACAAAAATCTCAGAAAACTAATTTAATGCAAAGGTAGAATTCAGCCTTGACATGGTTATTGAATATATGACCCTGTGTCAAGTGGAATAAGATTCTTCTGGCAGAGAAGGAAGAAGGAACCAGCTTTGTGGACAATGTGTATTTGGGGTTAGTATTTCAGATTGATACACAAAAGCTTTATTCATTCACTTAGCTTGGACTCCCTTTTGAAAGAAACAGAAGAGTATCTCTGATCTCATCTGTGGATATCTATTTTTATGGAGAAACTGGAAAATATTTCGTTAGTTCTTTTGGGACGAGGTAGTTCTTCTGAATTGCGATCAAGAAATTGTATTCTACATAGCTGTACTGTGGTCTGTAGTGAGAAACTGCTGATCTTAGGTACTCCTATGACCTCTGTTTCCAAGGATGGGGTTATTTATAGTCATAAATGCATTAATTAATACATTTTATTATGTATAATTGTCATACATAAGAAACAAGAAGAAGATATTATCCCTACTTTACAGGGAATGTGAGTCATAAAATGGTGAAGATCTAGATTGTTAATGCCAAATTTATATTGAAATCATTGAGAATTAGTTCCCCATATATGGTCAGCATCTGAACCTAACATAGTTGCTGAGCAAGGAAAGGAAATCTGTGGAATATCCAAAGTATCTCAGATTCTAGATGAGCAGCCTCATTGCTAAACTAGCTATCATATGGCAGGTACCATTTTCTATGTGTAGATTTACTGTCCAGTCATTGTTATGTATTTCATTGGCCTGGGATGATACTCCTTTTTGAAATCTCTCAACACAAGATTTCTGTAGAAAAAGGCTCATTTCTGTGTATCTAACCACTAATAGTGAAATTCATTACCGATAAAATCATTATTTAGTTTCTGCTTTGTGGCATATAGTTTTAGTGAGAGTATAATGTGTTTTATTTTTGTTTGCTTGCTTGATTTTAAAGAAACCTTGCAAAGTGTATCTTAAAGAAAAATCACGACATTTTCCAGCACGGTCAAGCCACTATTTGCTCCCAGCAAGAGGTACAAGGTCAACTACCTCTCTCCAGCTGCTGCTAGCTAAAATTTGGCTTTCTGTGGCTGATAGCAAACAGAGAGGAAATGACTACTCTGAGTCAGGATTGAGAGAAAACAAATTCAAGGGAATAAGGTTTTGGCAGCTAACCTTTAGAGGCTAAGTCATGATTTCATAGTCAAGTCTTTAATAAGGATATTTTTTTAGAGGAAAACAACTGGGTCATTTTCCAGTTAGGTCATCCAATATGAGGGAGAATATCAGTTCCGGTGTTAATACTTACATGAAGAATATATGTGTTGTTAGGATATTTCTCTAGATTGATGGCATTGATTCTGTCATCTTTATAGTTCTATTTTAAAAGGGGTTTGTTTGTTTTGGTTTTTTAAAATATCTTTGTAAGGGTAATTCCTTTTGAGGTCACTGTATATTATATATTGTATGGGTTAGTCTCCTGTCCATCTCTGTATCATGCTCTGTATGCCTTTCATGCCCCTTAGTCTGTCATTAGAGCTAATATAATTTGATGCTTCCTTAATCAGGCCTCAAAATAAATTTCTTGTGTTTAGTTTTTCTTTCTACCTACAAAGCTCTTGTAAAAATTCTACACAGATTTGTAATTTAGTTTGCTAAGAGAAAAAATCCATAATAAGGCTTTTTTTTTCTTGACTAAGTTGAAATCAGGTAGAGTTACATGGGACATAGAAAGGGAGGAAGAAGAACTGTGTTCAACTGAAGTGACAAATGCAAATCCTTCTGTTACCTTGAATTAAAAAGTGCTCCCCTAAAGGGTAATTTGAACAGTAGCTACATTACGCTGTCAAGTGCAAAACCTTTAATGGAGAGAAATTGCCTCAACTAATCTATTTGTCAGTAGGGAGGGGAAGTAAAAAACTATATATAACTTAGAAACTGAAAGGTTTTGCCCTTCTCCAAGAGAATAAAATAATACAGCACTGAATAATGGGTTTGACTCTAGTTTTAAATTAGAAATCCAATTTGTTCTTATGAGTTCCCTACTCCATTTCTTACTACTCTCTCAATCCTTCTGGGTGACATTGTGAGATAAAGCAGAATTTACAAGATTGAAATAGGTAAAATTTTCTTAAAGCTAGACTGAAACATGTCCAGAATGAGGTATATAAATTCTATTGCTTTTATTAATAAATGCCAAGTATCTCCATATAGAATAATTAAGTTTTATGCTCAAAGATGTGTTAAATGCAGATGACAAAGCCATTCTATCCATAATTAGTGTTACCTGATGTAGGAACTGAAATAGGGAATTTTTAAGCTGTCTGAATACAGTATTGTGTTACCATTGCATCAACCCAGGCAGGGGAACCAGAACTGGAAGAAAAAAAAAAAAGTGTTAAAAAAAGCGATTTATATCATTCAGAAGCGCTTTCAGAAAATGCTACAAAATACAAGTGCTACTTAATAATTTATATCTATGTTTAAATTGGGATTTATCTGCTGTGTTAAAAAAAGGTGTTGCGTGTTCATCATGTCCTAGGGTGGTAGCGATGAAATGATTTGGGTCATTGTTTAGGTAACGAAAAACTGTGCCAAGTAGCAGTTAATAGTTTAGCTTTAATGAAGAAGAGCTCTTCTTGAGAGAGATAATTAAATTTATTATCTTATTTTGAAATTATTTTTTAGAGAAAAACAGTAGAGGAAGAATCCAGGTTTCCATCTTTCTTGTTCTGTATATCCCTACAGTGAAAAAAGTAGGAAAGTACATTGAGAATCTTACAACGTACAACTTGTGAATCTTTTACTATGTATGAAGTACATGACATGCAGTAGAAAAGTTACTGAACATAGTGTACTTGAATTTGCAACTGAATTAACTTCAAGAGCTTAACTCTTTCCCAAAGAGTGACTGCAAACTGTAAACTGTATTCAGAAAACTGTAAACATTTATGCTAAAGTGCAAACCTTAGAGTCTGCAGTCATAACACATATGGATCACAAACATTTATTGTCTTGTATCAAAGTGAAAGTATTTATCAGGAGTATTCTAGTAGGATTGTATTTTGTATGTTTTGCAAAAACGTTTGGAGAAGCAGGAGGCTGATGATTGTTTGAAAGCCACTGTAAAATTCTGTTTGACTTCAGTGGGAGCTCTGATTGCCATGTGTTCAGTACACTTGCAGTTCTAAGAGCCTGCAGCCAAATCAACAGACAGTTTCAAGCTTTATTTACACGTCCAAATTTATTGATGGACATTTTACAGTAATACCTTGCTCACCTGACCTCAGAGTCCATCATTACTAGTTATCGACAAATGATGTTCTTTTAGTGACATGGTTTAGTGATGGTTTTTGTCAGTGTTAGGTTGATGGTTGGACTCGTTCTGAAAGTTCCCTTCCAACCTGAGCAATTCTATGATTCTGTGGTTGGATAATACATATTAAATGTATTCCTTTTTCTTTTGCACTGTGTACGAGTTTCACTCTCTCCTCATTGTGAAATATTTCCAATCTGAAAAAATGTAATTTCAAAATACGAATTGTATGAAGATACAGTTAAATCTGAGCTATTTCTTTTCAAAGAGTTAAACATTTACTATGCTTTTACAGTTTTACATTATTGTATAAAGTATGATTATGTATGATTATATATTATATGAGTATGATAAATTCTTAGTTCCTGCATAGTCATTCCAGCTACCATCAGTTTCAAAGGGAGTTTCGGCATGACTTCACTGTCCTTATCACTTTCATTCTGCTGCTCATTAGTGGGTTTGTTAAGATTTTCACAGAAAAGGAGCCATACTGTGTCAGACCACAAGCGCCACCCCTCTGACTGCGGGCTGCTGTGGGCAGTAGTGAGTCCATGGGGACAAGGGACAGGACCACAGCCCACCAGTGGCCTGGTAAATACTATACAAGCATCCAGCAACCAGATGTTTCCTGAGGCAAAGCAAATATTTTGTAAATTTCTGAAAAAAAAAAAAGTTTACATTTATATTTATTTTCTTGCAGGGATAGCCCCTAGAAACTGTTTTCCTATTAAAGTAGAGGAATAGTTACTGTGTGATATTCCAGATGATGTAAAACAGCATTCCATGACAGTACATCTGTCATCTATAATTCCAGAGGACATAGTCTATTCTATACAGTTGAAGTTGCAGAATGTTATTGTTCAACAGGTTATCAGCTAAAAATCTGAGGTGAATATTGGAATATTGATGAGAACCTATCCGTATTTTTATTTAAAACATGTTTTGTCTAATAGCACAGTATGTGTTCTACATATCCATTCTTAATGGCCTCATAGTGATTGGAAAGGGAAGAATGTCATTTACAGAGTAAGCAATGAGACTGTTCTTGAACAATATATGAAAAAGCTTAGAAGGGAATTCCTGGGTAATACAAGATATGCCTGTAAGGCCAGGTACAGACAATTGCAAGCAAGATCTGTCTGGAAATAATTTGGAGCCTTAGCAAAGGCATATTGATTTTTTTTTTTTTCTCTTGATATAAGAATACCTATACTAGATTTTTTCTTATCTACTCAAAACTGGTAAGCAAGCAAACAGTTACAACGAAAAGCTATGTTATTCAGGAACATAACAACCGTGATGTACTTACATTTTAACCAGTGTGAATAGGAAGTTTTTCTCCAGACTGCAGAAAAGGGGCCGGGAACTCATGCCTTTAATCCTCTGAGCACCGAGGCAGATGCCAGGCTGAACATCCCTTCCCTTCTCGGGTGCTTGCCAGCTCCTGCCAGCCTTTCCGCTGGCTCCCCAATGGCTTGCCATGTTTCCCCGCATGCTGAGAGCAGCCAGGAGCGTGTCACAGAGGGGCACAAACATGCCATGAGGAAAAAGACTTAATTGACAAAACAATCTTTTTCAAGACAGAAGTTTTAATTAAGCTCAAGGTGCCCAGTTAAAATTCTGCATTCTGTGTCACCTTCCTCATCAGTGCCATTGGCACTTGGTGGAAGCTTTGCATTGTATCCTCATGTATTTAACTATTGCTTTGGAGACATTTCCCGACAGTGCCTTTACTCCTTCAGATGAATCGTAATCGTTGCCTTATTTTCTTCATATGTGAGGAAGTCCTCCTCCTAACATCCGTAAGAAACGCTTCCTTTTCAGTGACATCCACAGAATCACAGCTTGCTAATATCCACTGTGATTAGTTTTATCCCTAATGCAAATGATTAGCCCTTTGATACTGGAAATGTTAGCATGTTGTTGCTGTAGGCTAAGTGTAATTCTTTTAATCATGATGGTAATTTCCTGGTTACATATTTTAGATAAATATATTTAAATAAATATTTTTGTACAAATAATATTAATTAATCATATCACTTTAGTAGTACATTTGGATATTCGGTTATTTCTGACTCTATATTTTTTAACTTTTCTGTTTGGAGCCTAATTTGGCAATGAAGAATATGTTTTCTTTGTAATCGTGTATTTTAATCAGCATATTTTTGTTCTATTAGTACCAGCGAATAGAGTGAAAAACTAATGTAGAACTTAGAGTGCTGTTCTTAATGATAATCTATAGGCACTGAGAGGTGACAGAGACTTTCTACTGTGCTCTCCTCTAGTTTCAGAATCCTTTAAAAGACAAAACTGTGGCAGAAATTCAGCTTTTATGCTGAAGCCTTTCATCTGTTAAAAATAACGATTAACTGGCTAGATACGGCTGAGATGTTATGTAAGTTCTTGTGTAATGCAATTGTAGCACAAATGCTTTATTATATCTAGGACATTCCTGAAACAAAGAGAGTTCCTTTCAATTTATGGCAGTATTCACAGAAGCTTGTTTTGATGATTCTTTGCAGACCTTCATTAAGTTAAGCTTAGGTCAAAGAAAATCAAATGGGTTTTAAGCAAAGACCCAGCTATTGTAGGTGTTTGTTTTCTCACAAACAATAAGAATAACAAGCTTTTAAATGATCGGGAGACAGTCAAGGGATGGAATATGGGTCTTACTGTATTTGTGACCTTGACATAGAGGACATCACAAAGGGTGGAGCAAGGTGCTGTTTTGAGAGAGATTGAGGGGTTTTTATTTTATCTTGTATAGTTTGATGTTAATGCAGATCTGCTGTGATTGTTTTTCTTGTTCTGTTTGACTATGATTGTACTCTTCAAGTTTTTAAGGTTGACCTGAAAAATGAGAAGTGTTTCCTTATTTGAAAGATTTCTTGAACATGTTCAAGTGTTTTCTTTATACTCGTTTTACATTTTTAAGAAAAAAAAATGCAGAAACAAACCCTAAAATTTCCATGGGATTTGTTCCTTTTTATTTCATCTTCGGGTGCATGCAAACCTCTCTGAGGTTGGCACTGTTTTGTAGCCATACCTTCACACCACAGCCCCAAGGTCACGCCTACTACTGTAATTTCTGGTTTTGCAGAGTAATTAGTGCTGTGTTTTTCCTCATTTTACAGCTCTCGCTTATGAATTCTGGTAGAACCCAGGTTGCTATAACTGAGTTAAACAGAGACACCGTAAAGATAACTTCTGTTTTATGGGACCATTGCCCAGATGTGGAACGACTCAACAGTTAAAGGTTTGGTTTGTTGTTTTTTTGCATAACAAAATGCTAGATTTCACTTAATGTCACAAAAAAAAGTCTTCCTCCTACTGGAGGAATTACACACATACATTGCATAATTTAATAGATTCTGCATAGTGTTTTGCTATTTCCTCTGACTTAATTTTATGCCTTTTTAACCTTTCCACCCTATTTTTCTGGCTTCTATTTTTTTGCCTTGTGTCTTTGTAATAATGTAGTTTAAAGTAGCATTCTTACTAACGTTTCAGAAAATCCCTACACTTAGTCAGTAAGGTCATAATGAAAATTCTTTAGAAGCTGATTTTAGAAAACTAATCTTTTTCAGTGAGTTCTATATAGATAACAATTTTCTTGGCTTCATATTTATTTTATAAATATACATATACAAATACAAGCATTTACAGGTTTCAAATAATATTTACTCTCTTTGTCCCCATTTCTGCTACATAGTGAGTCTGAAATAGTGAGCCTTCCTGTTTGGGACCTTTTTTATTTGCGAATAATTTTGCAGTCCAACTGAAACATCACACATTTCCAGAAGAATAACAAACTAAGAAATACTTTGAGTGAGAAGTAGAGCAGTGAAGCTTTCAGGAAGCGTGAAGAACAACTGGAGAAGGCTTGCACAGCATTTCATTCTGAGCAGTGGTTGTCTTCCAGGAGGTAAATGCTGGTTCCAAGCACTGTTTTGCGGTTTTCAGTTAAATCAAGGGAAATGAGCCGATTATGTTTCTTTTTACAAAAATTTGAAACTGCTGTATACTGCATAAAAACAAATTGGGAGATAGATATTCTCACTTAGGATACAAACAGATAGGGAGACCAGTGAAAAACTTATTATAAGCCGATTAGCCTAAGACTCGGGCAGCTACAGGGGAGAGGGCTAACGGAAGGCTCACAGAATCCTATGACATTTTGGTCACACCAGGTCTGACTCCTTACAAGATGCAGGTGGAATTCCTAGAATTAACAGAATTTACCAAGTGATAAACGCATAAATAAGTCTGTCCAGAGTAAAGCTAATGTAGACCATAACAACAGCAGCAAAAAGTTCACCTAAAGAAGAATGGCACTATTTTAGTTCCACAGTAACATCATGGTTATAAATGTGTGAGAGCCAAGTCATTAGATATGGACATCTTTACATTCTTGTGGTATTGTAATGGGTTTGTACTATGATCCCAGCCTCCCTGGTCAACCTGGCTTGCACCTACTTTGCCAAGTAGCCAGCTTCACTAGACCTCTACCTTTCCAAGCTCTTCCCTACTTGTGGCTGGCAACAGTCAGTAGTGTCTGGGCAAAAAAGAGTCTTAGCATAGATGCATCAAATTTTGCTTTAACCAAAAAAGTAAATTGACTGATATCGTAGCGAACTAAAATGACTATTTGATGACATTTCTTGAAGCATATGGAAGCTCTAACTAGAAGGCAGGCTAGAGCTTTAAAAAATAAATGAGGCAAGATTTGTATGTAAAGGTAATATGTCTTATTTGATAGTCTCATACAGACAAAAAAAGAGACAAGTTTTTGGGAGGAGATGTCTTTTTTGTGGGTCATTTTTCTATTTTATACAGTAGATACTTATGACTAAATTATTAATTATAGATTAGATAGCTGTTTCTACAAGAAGTTATGTTTTACTTTCCTTAAAAATTGCCAAGGTAGTTACTTTTCTATTTACCAAGGTTTGTTTATCAGTTTTTAGGTAAATCTCTAGAATGCAATTAACTCTCTGTATTTCTAGACTACTTTTAGAATTTCTTTCTTACAGCAGAGAAGCAGAGCAGACACAGATTCATTGACTGGTCAAACCCGCAGCATCATAAATTCTCAGACAAACCGTTTGGTTCTGAAGTGAACTTTGACTGTTGCTGTTCCCTGGCTTACAGCCTTAGAGGACAGCTGAATTTGCTGTTTATAATTATACATAGTTTTGAGTTCCCACTGTTGTTTCCTTCTAGAAGTTGACTGTCCATATATTACAAAGCTACTAAGCATAACATCTATACAAAAGTTTTCTGTATACAATATAAAATTTCTGCCAGAGGGAAAGAGGTGGAATAATTATTTTTTAAATCATACTGTATGTTTAAATCCGAATGCAAAGAGTTGTTTACGCTTTGCCATAGTTCTAATAAGTAAGCTTTATATAATTATTGCATTAATAGAAGTGACTCTTTATAATAGAGAAAAATGGTTTTCAGACTTTATATGATACAGATAATTCAAGAAATGGAGGACTGCTTTGTTGCTGTTTAACAAGATTCTGGATATACCAATATTAATTAGAACCTATTATTAGGCTTCCTCTTGCCCCATGCTGTCTTTGACAATAGCCACAGTTCTGAATATGGTGATACAATCTTAAACAGCCTTTGGATGCAGTAGTATTTATTTTAAAAAATCAAATTACTTTTGGTAAAACACATTTTAACCAAATCAAACCAAACCATATCTTCAAAAGTGATTTAAAGCTACATGAGTCTTTTCCCGTTAATTTTTCATGAGACAGGCTAAGTGAATAAATTATTTTGAAACTGGGATTTAGTTGTCTAAGTAACTTGTTACTTAGTCAAACTTTTAATTAACTAAACTGTTCTTATAATTCATATTGAGCAATTTCCTGCAGCAGTATTTTACAAGTGAAAATCCATGGATTGCATTTACTGAATAAGAAATAAAATATGAGAAGAATGACTTGTAAAAAGGTTTTAATTTATTGCTTTTTCATTTCACTTGAGAATGCTCTTATTTTTGTTCTATGAGTTTCCAATTTTTCTTAAAAGCATTATTTTATGAACCACTGACATACATGCCATCACTCTCTTAAACTATAAAATGCTTTTAAAGAATTGCAGGATATTCTACATAAAACAGAAAACTACTCAAGCACCAGCTTTAAGGTTTTTATTAAAATGCCAAAGAAGAATTATTTTATTAAAAATAGCACTAATATTTAAAAAAAATCCAGAAGGAGACACTTGGAAAAAGAAAAAGTTTGAGTGAGTCTTGAAATTGCCAAAAAGAGACTTAGGTTCTTTTAAAAGTTAAATATATATATAGTTGTCACACATTTTGCATGGAGCTTGTACAGTGTAAGTAGGAAATATTTTAGAAATGGTGTTCATAGTAGAGCAAAATGATATTTCACAGAGTTACAGGACACCAACCTGTCTTAAACAATAATCCAGAGGGCTATAAGGATGTCAGTGCTGTGTTGACAAACTTAATTGTCCTGAGTCCTCTTGCACTGATTCTTCCTAGCATTCTGAATTATGTTGGGTATTTTCTTGCATTAGGTTAGTAAGGAAGAAAGAAATAGTGTGGATCCTCACATTTACTTCATAGAAACTCATGGACTAAATGTCTGTCTGATCCACAGATAAGCAAGGAATGTTCTAGTCTGTGTGTGTTACGTAAAGCAAAAACAATTTTGATTCTACAGAGTGTGTTATTGTAACTAAAATACAAGTACACCAAATGTTCAGAACACAGCTAATTAAATAGGCAGCTATTTTATAATGGGATCAGTTCATCCCACTTGCTATATCATTATCCAAGTGCAGTTCTTAAACTGCATAAGGTCTAATTTTTCACAGCACTGTTACTTCGTTAGTAATCCATATATATTGAGGTAATGGAACTATTTGCAGTAGAAACAACTCACACGCTCAGAGGGCTATAAAAGTATCTCTTCATGTGACAACCTGTATTTTCCCCGTATTTGTTTTTATCATAAGAGATACATTTCTAATAGGTTTTATTGCATTTCAAATACAGTTTAAATTTCCAAAAGGACTTGAAAAATTTCACTTAAATGGCTTTTGAAATGCATCTAAATTTTTCTCATTCTTGTGAAAGTCCCCAAAGAAAGGAACACATGTTGCCATCAGTAGGGAAATTTCTATCATTTTGCAAATTTTATATCCGTTTTGTTTCATAGAGCTGCTGAGTGATATTAGAAGTGGCTAGCATTGTATCATCCAGGTAATAGAAAGGAACTCACTCATTCATTGATTTTTGCAACCTAGTTCTGCATTGTCAGTGTAAACCTTCTTCAGTTCTCCTGTAGAAAAAAATGCATACCCAGTAGATCTACCTCTTTTTTAAAAAAAAAAAAAATAAAAAAAATAAAATTCTGTCATTTCTTTATGGAATCCTCTACCAGGAATAAATTTAGTTCAGACTACCTTCAGTTTTTATCACTTTGTAAATGTCAGATTTAGAAAATGTACACAGAGTTTTATACAGAGATCTGAAAGATTTAAGTTTGTGTAATCTAATAATTCTTACATACTTCAGTCCTGTGTAAAAATTGCCTACATTTCAGTCCTCCTGGGTTTCCCATTTATCCTTTCATCTTTAGACATCACTTTGATTTGCTGAATGCAAGAATTTAGTATACGCACTGTTTTCCAGGATAGCTATCTTAATCACATTTAACAGAAAATGATACGATAATTTGGGTAGGAAGGAATAGCTGGAGGTCTGTAATCAGAGAGACCTACCTCCTGCCCAGAGCAGCATCACCTGTGAGATCGGAGGAGGTCACTTAGGGCTTTGCTGAGCCACGTCCTGAGGACAGCACTCCGCCTGGTGCAGTGCCGGGCTCTCCTCGGGCCGGAACTGGTTCTCCTTCCGTCACCTCAGGAACACTCCTGTTTCCCTGCTTCGGAGCCTGGCAGCAGTGGGGGCTCTGCAAGTGTCAACAACTCGCTGTCTCTGACTTCGCAGATACCGTGCTGAAAATAGCTATATACGTGCATTTCATCTGAAATACACATATTTAGAATAGTCCCAGCCCAGTAACAGTAACTGTACTGGCCTCTACAGTGCTCCAGTCAGCTAAGAAAAAATAATAATGTTTGAACCAGTACATCCTAAGCATGTGTGGCAGAGTCCATGGTAACAAATCACAAGATCTTTTGTTTCTTGTGGAAACAATTGTTCTAATAATAATGAAATGTAATTTAATTACATTAATTTTTGTAATTGCAGTGCTGCCTGGAAATTTGAAAATAGGTACTAGCTGAAATAAATTTACACAAACTACTAAATATAGGGTTGGAAAATGAGGAAAGTAGTATGTGGTTATGACAAAGAAATACTAAATCAAACATCGATCTATGTCAACTAAAAGTCTGCATGTAACATTCTTACTTGCTTATAATGAGCAATAATGCAAATAGAGTAGACTTTTACTAATTATTCTCCAGATTCTCTGGAGAGCAAATAGTGGCAATATCAAACAGATTTTCCCTAATTTTTCTTGATATATTTACTACTGTAATGTTGGAACACTCACATTTTACAGGACATATGTAACTTTACTTTCATAGAAAGATGGACCTTCTAATTTTAAGTGGCATTTTTAAGCAAATAAATATAACCTACATCTGCACTTGCTTTATTTTCTATAAATATACTTTATATACGACTTGCTGTTAATTTACTGATAATTTATAGACGTTTTTGTAACAATACAGAAAGTAACACGATTATGCAGAGTTTGCAAGTGGTCGGTGCAACATAAAACATGAAATGAGCTAATGAATTCAAACTAATCACTGAACTAGCCAGAAAGGAACAGCGACTGAGAAGATGCGAGGATAGTAAGCAATGCCATAAAGCTCTGTCTTACTTTTTATACTGGAAAGGACTGTGGAAGAATGAGCATGAAGTTTCAGATGTTAATATTCTTTATGTTTGTTTCTTTTTTAGGACTCTTTCTGCATAAGTTTTTCACTGGTCTTCCTGTCTGTTGAGAATTAAGATGTTTCCAGTACACTCTGGTAAAGTTTATTGTTGTTATTTCAAATTATTTTTACAGTGTTTTTATTTGTAAATACAAATCCCAGCCTTTTCCCAGGCACTGAATATCTTTCTTAGTTTAATTTCAAAATGCAATCTGAAATACACTAAGTGCCTTAAGAAATACATATTTCAATTAAAAATACTCTGTGATATAGTAGTGCTGCTCTGCTACAACTTTTTATTTTGTGCCATGCTCAAGTAACTGAAATAACAAATGGCAAATGTAGCATGTTGCAGAGTTTATTAGCCCTATATCTAGAAGTTGAAGAAATAGGAATTAACTTCTAAAGCTAAGACTAATTTGCTGGTGCTTTCTCCCATTAAGCCATGTCTTCGTGACATATAAAAGCCCACTTCATCCCCAAACCAGCCACTGTTTCGAGTAACAAGTCTTAGCCCCTGTTTTAGAAAGGGTAAGGCTGTGGAGGGGTGTGCTGTTTTTCTTTCAGAATTAACTAAAGATAACAATGCTACACGGCTGGTACTAGTTAAGTATTACACTTTAAAATATATTAGTTTGTATATTTACTGAAATGCTAATATACGACGAATTACTTTTGATATAACACTATTTGCAGACGGGTAGGTTGGACTGAAAACTTGTTGTAAATGCTGATGTCATTGCTATCGGTGTCATGTAGAAAACATACTTTTTTATGCTGTGACCCATCAGCAGACACATTTCTTTTTGTCTTTGTCGTCCATCTTTGTCCTCTAATAATTACGATTAGGAAGGCAGAAAAATTTTGGTTTTTCTTTTGTGTTCCAAGCTTTCAAATTGGTTTTGCCCAGGGCAAAATTTTCTCTTGCCTAGTTTCTGCCTAACCTGCTGTGCTATCAAAATACCAAAGAATAAAGTGCAGTTGGGGGTCAAGAAAGTAAAACATATCCACCTACTTGGCAGTTATTCCTTGTGACTCTTTATGTCCTTTCTACATATGTTTCCCTGTCAACACTGCACAAATAATGCAGCTTGGTTCAAGGGCTGAAATTCTATTCTCATTTCCATATCAAATTGTCAGCAAAGTTCTAACTCCTGGACCTTTCATTATTGGTGCAATAATACATAAATCAGTCAAAGAGCTACAGCTTGATTAAATTTTTTTAGGACTCTCTTTTAAGTCTGCAGTTCTGGAAGTTGAGCAATAATATAATGAGTAATTAAACATCTGAATTAAAAGGTGAACCTCATACTCTGTCCTGAATATTTTCAGGTTTAGGCTTTGAAGATCATTTGAAAGAAAGGTCATTTGTTAGAGATCTCTTTTTTCATCTGCTAGGTTTCAAAAATCAGATACTAGCCTGAGAAAGGGAGAACTTCGCAGCACACTTCTGAAACCATAACTAACATTTTCAGTTGTATCTGAAATTGTTTTCAGTAGTAATTGTAATTACAGCTTATTTGGTTCCACGGGCATTTTGTACATTTTGGGGATCTAGAAAAATGATAATGTCGATAAAGGGAAACGAATGCCAGGAAACAGTCTTAAAATTGTAATGTTTCATACAGATACATGTAATAAGTGGAAAAATATGGGACAAAAAATTAGAAAAAAAATCTTCATTATGAGAGTCTTGTGGGTACCATTCAAAGGAGCATCTTAAAAACATTGTGTACTCTAGATTGCTGCACTGTGTGTGGCTTCCTTTACAGTGTTACAGTTTGGGGATTGTGAAGCGTGAAGTGAGGATTTGATGTCCTTTCTTAAAACTGTTTTGTTTTTTTTTTCCTTTCTTTTTTCAGTACCTGAATGGCAATTTTTTGCTTAGAAGAAAATAGCTAGAAGGGGAAAATCAAGGTATTGTTTTTGCAGTTCCTGGTTGGTTGGTTTGACTTCCACACTTTGTTTTTGTAAGGGCATTACAGTAAAATCCCACATGTGGATGATATTAACCTGTACCATATCTATTCTTAAGGGTAAATTCCTTCAGTCTCACATGGGTGAGCTGTGTGGGTAAATCCTGTGAATACTAATGGAATCATGAAATATTTTCTCTGCCAATGAAAAAATTGTCAAGTGTCCATTAAAACAGACATACAACAATTCCTTTATACTTTATGCAACTTTCTAATAAGTGAGATCTGTATTAGATTGAAATTCTGTCCTCATATTTACATATATACTTAATACAAATACCAGAGGAAGATAATTGTGTAGGAGGTTATAGTTTGTACATTTTATAAGTATATAACTATAGGATACTTTAAAAATTCTAATACCAAATTTTGCTAAGAAAGATCCAGCAACAAGGGCTTTCCTTGTCTGAAAAGAATTCCTATAACTTGAAAATGCTCAGTCTGGTATAAAAAGAAATAGAAAACTTCCATATGAATAAGTCCCAAATTTAGGATCTGTTATGACAGTTGAAGTCAAAGTGAATGCGATGACTTTTTATTTTGTTTTAATTTTCTATCACAGTCTTTCTGGGTCTTTTTTTTCTCTAAATTAGAGAAACACTGCCCAACATATCAATGATTATGGATATGTGTTGATTTCACTGCGATTATGAACAACTTGAGCATATTAACAGAATACAGGTAAACCACTATATTCCGTGCTGAAATTACAGTTAACAACCCTGTATTCAGAATTCACCCTGCTGATGCACAAAGTCAGTTTGGCACTGAATGCAGTTATGGCTGGATGTCATAGAAATTTGGCTGTACAGTGGAGAGGTTTCTATATCTCAGTTTCATAGTTCAGGCCAGCACCTGTAGCTAAAAGAATTGAAAATCTGATCCCTGGTGAGACAATCTGCAATATTCTCTTCAATTCCAGATAGTTTTATGCCCAAAACACAAAAAGCCAGCCTTCAAACAGTTTACCAAATAAGATTGAAACTAATTTTTAATAAGTTTTGATACTGGTAGTGGATTTGAAATGGGCAGAGTGATTATGACTCAGAACACCTGGTAGTTAATTAGATCTATACTCCAGTGTATTTTGAAATCTGTTTATGTGATTTTTTATATTATGTCTGGATTTGAGGTGCAATTTCAGTAGTCTAAGCTAGATCTCATTATTCAGACATGCATGATGAAACTTTTAGGAGTCAAGAATATCAGTGAGCATAGGAAATTTAAGCTCTGATAGACTCATTTTATGTTGACTTAAGCTTCCACAGTTTATATTTTATTAATTTCAGGTTAGCATCATATTTCTACATGAACAATCACTCCTGAAAAGAGAAGATAGACAGGTATGTGATATTCCTGAAAAATTTAATTCTGAAGATTTGCTTTTTCTTATCTCTTCTAATTCAAGATTACAGCATTTCAACTTCTACTAGTCTTCTACTCTGCAGCCGTTGATGTAATATTTTTCAATAGTTCTAAATTTAGTGAGTGAGGTAAATAAAATAATATTTTAGAAATTGTGATAATAATAATTAAAAAGGCATCTGGCAACACTTTTAATCTCTATCACAAGCTAATGACAGTTTCTACACTAATTCTTTACATTATAGTACTACTTTTTGTTGTTGTTAGTGAATAAATTATTATTAATGCAATCTGATACAAACTTTATTCTTGCGTTAGACAAATATAGCTAATTTCCTCTTTGGCCTATCATGGCCCTTCATGCATAGAACAGATTTGGTTTTTGTGGAAGACAGTTGTGTAAAGAGAAAAGCCTTTTCCAATTGAGAAAATGTTTGGATAGAAGCACTGTTAGAAACAAAATCAATTTATCAAATGGCACAGCTGTTCACTGTATGTTCATAATGATCCTTTTTATTTGGGTGCTGTTTGGTATTTATAGCTAATTAACTCCCTTTTACTCCACCCAGCAATCTGCATTTAGAGAACAGAGAAAACGGAAATAGATTGAATTAGAAGCTGCTAAATACATAGAACAAATTAATTTAATTCACTGTAGACCACTTACTACCGGAGCATTGACAGATATTTTCAGGTTTTGTTCCTGTTACTGTGTCTTTATTTTTTAAAATTTTACTTAAAAATTGAGTGTAAAGATTTTGAAAAGTTAGATAAACTAAAAAAAATTAAAATTCTCATTTTCTCATGATTAACTTTGACAAAATGGACTGTTTACAAGGTGAGATTAAGCAATTGTTTCTATTGCTGATGTTGAACTATTGATATATGGGTGATATTTTATGAGGGGCTGCCTCTGGCCACTTTAAATAAAGAAAATCATTGCTTTTTTCCCTCTTCCCCTACTTTGAAGTTAGTAGTTTGTAACAGTTTCAGAACGGAGAATTGTAGCATTATCAATTAAGTGTATTAAAATGGGTAATGATATCTTCTGAAATAGTCTTCCAGTGTAGATGGAAATAATTTAGAAATTACTTTCTGAATATTTGTTTACAAGCACAGGTTCACAGTTAAATTCTACAGTAATATTCTGTATTTAAAAAAAAAGGAAAAAAAAAAGATTATTTGGATGCTTGAGCAATTCTAAAACATTTTTTTCTCTTTTTCTTCCAAATAACTCCTTTTTGAACCTAAATTAATTATTTTGGTTTGATGCTTCCCAGGTATTTTTATCAGAACTTGTAACTTTTGAATTTTTAAAAATTCTTCTTTGATGTAATTTCTGATGGATTTCCTGCTTTTTTTTATTGTTAGTTCTCTGTTTGGACTGAGAAAAGTCACTTTAAGTTTTAGGTTCAATAATGATTGCATATATTTTAAACATTCCATTGTTACATGATGTCTTACAGTTTTCCCAGATATAATATGTGTGATCAAGCTGTCTTTGTGTAAGTATGTTGGAACCTTATTGTTTTTAAAGCATTTATTGATCTTTAGATGAGTCTTTCTTACAATTATAAATAACAGATGTAAGGGACAGGAGGCCTTGTTACTTATTTGTTTTATCTACGGTAAGCCTCTTTCAAAAATTGTTTTTGAAGTACACATCTGCAATCACTGCTGTTGTGATATCTCCAGGCAGATGAGGTAGGCACAGGGAACAGGAAAGGAGGCATACAGACTGCCTGTGCCTGGTGCTGGCTGCTTAATTCAGGTTGTACACCAGTGAGCATGTGGTACCAGTGGAGCGGTGAGACCAAAGGAAAAGACCTACATTGTAAATCTGGTGAGTTTGCCTTCTGTCTGATTGCTGGGCTGCTCATGCCTTTGTGTAGAACGAGAAAGTTTGTGTGTCTCAGATTTGAGAAAAAATTAAATTTCCACCTCTCTGTCCCACCAGGCTTCTCAGTCGCTGTCAGTCAGTGCCAGAGCACCGATAAGTTAATTAGTTTTTCTCTTCTTCAGCATTCCCTGAATACAACAAAATGCTTTTAAACAAAGCACAGTCCTCTAGCTCTGCACATCAGCAAGAAAATATTAAAATATTATTTCATTATTCAAATTATATATTGTTTGTGTACTATTTAATTTTCACTGACTTTAAGGCAAGATAGTTTTTCTATCCTTAGAGTTTAATAGCACAAGTGGGTGTTAATTCTGATAGAGTTCAGGAGCTAGCAAAATAATGCTAAAAGAATTTTAGTAAATAGAAAACTGCTGTAAATTTTAGTAATACAGTGCTAGTAGCAAATAGAATGAGCAGCGAGTCTGCAGATGAGAGATTCAAACCACTTTGAACAGATCTCTTGTTCAATTGGCAATCATTACAGAGGTATTTTTACTGATTTAGCATCTGGTATTCAGTCAGAATTCATATTTCTGAAAATGTATAAAATAAGTGCCTTTTATAAGCTAGCTAGTCTATTGAATTTGATTTTAACTTCAGTTGAAAAACCTTCTTAAGAATATAAGCATGAAGAAAATTTTATTATCTCTATAATTTTCTCTGAAAAAACATCTCAATGGGAATTTGTAAACATTGAACTACATAGAAGTCAATGACAAATTTTCAGACTTCAAATACCTCTTGCTACTTTTATTTCAGAACTGATTTTATTCTTTTAAGAGGCTTCAAAATTTCTGTTATCTGACCAAAATATCAGCTCTGGGAAGTGCTCAGCTTACCTAAAGAATGACATTTTACTTAGAAACATACCTTTGAGCGTATACTTGTGTCCTATTTGTGTGGCTCAAGTGTGTATCACAGTGGAAGGGATTTGAGGTTAAATACAAATACTTGACTGAAAGAAGTCTTTCAATGTAAGTGGGGAGGCAGGGGAGATTACTTTCCATTTAGGAATTTTTAAGTGTGGAGAATCATGAAAAACAATGAATGCAGAAAAACAAATACCAAGAAATGCTTTTCTTTTCAGTCTATTTTAATATGTGCCTGGGTAGATTTATGTTACTGGAGAATCTGACAGACACTCTGTGTGTTTTCTGAAAAAGAACTGTTAGCTTTTTTCCTTTATTTTCTATTTTTTTTAAATCTTCTCCTTAGCTTCCTGATCACTGTTATCTGTTCCTTAGCGCTTTCTGTCCTCCTGCCCACCATTAACTTTTATGTGTGTTGGCCGCTTCCAGCCACGTTTGACAAGAAGGCGTAGATCTGAGTCATGGGCTCCTGTGAAGGTCTGCATGATGTTGGTTCAGACATGTGCAGACTCCAAAGCTGTTTGTTTTTCTTGCCATTAATTCAGAGATACTGCTTCTCTGATAATCAAGCAGCAGCAGCCAGCTAACCAGTCAATGTATGTCAAGCTGCAAACTAAAATATAGCACGTGCCATGCAGTGGGCTAAAAAGAAATTGTTAGTATCCATGGAATGGGATAAGAGTTTTGGAAAAAGAAGAGAAAGAGAAAGAGGCAGCTGGAGACTTGAGGGATTGTGAAGGAATGGGTTGTAGAGACATAAGGGAGCTGAATAAATCAAGCACCATACATAAACTTAAGTGTCAAAAGGCCAAGTTTTGTTAGTTTTCTTGCTCAGAGTATTCATTACTTGTCTTTGCTGCTGTACACAAGAAAGTAGTAGAAAAGAATCACTGCATTTCAACTCCTCTGGGAGATAAAAATATAGTAATTCATAAGCAGCTCATTATATTTAATATATCTCTCCAGAATAATATTTACTAGAGATTGCTTATTGTCTTGTGTTCTTATATAATTTGTAAAAAGAATGAAGTTTCTTAAAACTGGTACCTCAAAAGGATTGCTGAGGCATGTCTTTTTGGGGGGAATGTTTAGAGTAAGGGTTACTCAGACATACTATTTTAGTCCTTTCTTTATGAATGTATTTGATAGATACAGAAACATCAAAACAGATTGAGAACACCTGTCAAAGTTTTCTTTCCATACTCTATGACCCTTGTTTGGTATCAAAATCCTGTGTAGGTTTTAAAAGATGTCTGTGCATTTCAGCATATACATAAGGCTTTGCATCAGATGGAGGGAAAGTAGACAGTGACAAGATTTGCTGAGTATATAGTGTATATAATCTGACATTTTCAGGACACGGATTTTAACTTAACTAATTTACGCCATCAAACCACACTGCTTAAAGTATGTGACAGAAAACCATCTTCAAATTTTATGTATGGATTTCTACATTTTGTAGATCTAAGATCCATCAATTTTGTTCTGCAGAACTTAATCTTCTTTTCTCCTTCCATATTACGACTATGAATCCCTATTGTAGTTGCTGTTAGCTCCACCTTTAGTCTCTCTCATGTCTGTAAGAGAGCTCACCTTCTGCTGTCAAGCCCTGGCTCTTCCCTTTCATAAAAGGTCCATGAATTTTCCAAGGATGGATTAAACCATAGGCAATAGTACTGTGTGTACCTAATTTGGCCCCTGTTATCTATTCAAAAGCCATAAGAAATCTGACTCACTCCTCCTCACTTCCAGGATGAGGGGGAGATGTCAATAAAAGCATGGCATGTAATTGCTGAGAAAAAGAGACTTTTACACCAAACTTATTCACGGTGAATAATTGCTGTTCCAGAGGTTGTTGACTCAGCGTCTTGTCATAGCGTGTGAGGAAATCCATGTGTTACAAAGCTTTCTGTGAGATTACAGAACTGTCTTCAGCACTTCTCGGGTTTGAAGCTAAGCTCTGATCTTTCTCACTGTTGGAGTCTTTGGCTATAACTATACCCAAGCCCTAATGTTAGTTGAAGAGTAAAATACCTCAGAGCATAAAACACTAAATTGTTTGGTGGAGCAGAGAGAGTTGGGTCCAAAATAAGTCAGAGTGGGAACATCTGGTTCTTGGTCAACAGTAGATTAGTAAATGGGTGAGTTGGTATAAAGATTACTGTGAATCAGAATTTGCACATAAGTAAATTTCAGCTACTGAAAAAGCAGCAAGTATCAAAGATATGAAATGGCAATAATTATTCTTGGAGTTTCTGAAACATGCAATTAGAGGCTTTATAATTAAAAAAACAAACCAAACCAAACCCCCTTTATGGATACATCTGTTCCTTGTAACTTAAATAGCACCCGTCCCAAGGATACTCTTTAATGTGAAATTTCTTTCCAGTTTTATCATCTATTTTATTTGTAATCGTATTGCTTTGTTGGTGGATATTGTCTTACTGACTAAGCAGGATCAAAATCCAACTTTGCTACTGTACTGAAATCGTTCCAAGTTTACACCAGCAGTTCCTCATGAACTCTTAGATGAGGATTTTCTCGTGGCCTGGTATATTCAACGGCCCATTTTCATGCATTTTCTGGTCTTTGTGTAATTACCACCTCGGTCTGCAGTTTAAAGTGCCAGAAGCTTTGCTCTGACTGGGTTTGTAGGAAGCCAGTTTCTCCTGTACAGATCCCTTATATTCCAAAAGTTTCCACAGTGCTGCCCTATCTTACCCGTACTTTCTCTTTGGTCACCTGCAATCTACCCCTCTGCTTCTACATCTGGACGTGCTTGTGGGAACAGAGTATCTCCTACCCAACAGCTGAAGTTTTGCCTCTGACACATACCTCCTACTGCATTTGCTACTGTCAGTACCCATGGTCTGTGCATCTAACCAGGTTCTTGGGTATCACAACTACAGCTTGCAATGCCTCTTAATCAAGCCATCTACCACTCTCTCTGTTTACTTATGGTATTGTGAAATACAGTTTCACTTAATGTGGATAGTCTATAATTAGACCAAAATAACTAGACCAAAATTGTTTTCAGAACGCTGCATGGAATAGATGTAACACCAAGGAGGATTTTATTCCTCAGCAAGTTACACACTTCATGGCAAACTTTCCCTGTGATGTGCTGAAGAAGAATGAACTGTACTTTAGGGCATTAATTAAAAAAACTAACTGCTATGCCTTCATAATGTTACCTAATGTGATTAGATCTCTATGCTTTTCAGAGAAAAAAAAATTATAGATATATTTTATTTTTCTAAGAACAAAGATTTTAACTGAAATATTGAGGAAAAAAATAGGCCCACAAAACTACCCCCGCAACACTACAAAATCCAAAAATGCTGAACTGGCTCAGTCTCTCTTTGACATTATTCCTATAAATCTCCCCTTCCTTAGCGGAGGATGCAGATGGGCTGAGGGTTAAAGGCACATGGTTGATGTATACTGCATTTTTACAGAGTGGTATACGGAAAAACAGATCTATAGGAAGCCATCATCACATACGGCTGATAAAATCTATTCAATAGTTCAGAAACACTGAAGTAGGATGAGGAAGCTCTGGTACTAAAGGACTGGAAATGTTGTGACACATTTTCTTTCCCTTGCTTTTTTAATTTTGTGGAAAATAAATTGCACTCTCTAAGTGTGAGGTGACAGATGATCTGAGTTTCCCAAATAAATTCTGGACAGCTAGGGCAAAGTGAGGATTTAAGTGGTGTTATGCATCATGAACTTGGTTTGCCTACTTAGAAACATGTGCTGTTCTTTTGTGTGAAAATGTTATGTGCATGTTCATGAGCACAGCACTGTTCAGATACAGAACATTCTCATTCTGTCAGTAATATACAGGACCCCATATTTTCCAAAGAAAGGCCCAGCTTTATTTCATGCTGCCTGTTCTTGGGCAGCATGAAATTGTGTTTGTTGGGTGGAAGGAAGTATCTCACTGTTACAGCATCTATTCCTGATTATATCTTGTTAGAAACTATCACTGTGTTAATCAATTGTTTCTACTGCTCTGTGCACATGTCCAGTGCCACCAGAAGAAAAATATGAGGAGAGAGGCACCTATTTGCAGTGCAAACACCTTTTACGTAATTAAGCTAGAATTGTATACTGCTGATTTTGTTCTGAGTGAGAATACAAATGAAACAAATTTGAGATGATCACATGGGTGCTGCTTAAATTCCAGAAAAATTCCAGAAAAAATGGTGGTTAATTACTGAAGGCAATTGTAATTTTGGATTGAATATGCCCAGGAAAAAAAAAAAGCAACTATAATTAATATAATTAAAGGTGGCAAAGGCAAGCTCTTAAAAGTTATTACATAGCAAAATTAATGCTGCCAATACAACCATACTTGAGCTTCCTTATGTGAGTGGATTCTGATACAGTGCAATTACACAAACTTACACTGTTTTTAACATAAACCCCATGCTTTTTCCTGTACACCAAGATAATTTAATTCACCCAATGAACAGAGGTTCAATATTTCCTTGAATCTTTATTGTTAATTGTTGGCACCTTCGTCTGACTGGCTTACTGGGTCCACTGGGGCTTTGATCTGAGGGAAGAACCGTTAATCGCTTCCTTGTCCGTTATACAGTTCTCATGAATACAATGTATAGGTGCTTTTCAAGCATTAATTTGATTTATGCGCTTTCATAATGCTCCCGAGATAGAAGGATACTATTTCCATTCCACAAATAAGTAAGTAAACAGCAAAGACATTGAGGTGAAAAGCTTTGGCTAGTTTCAGAAAACTTGGATTTAATATATTTAAATCAATGCTGTGAGTTTTCTCAGAAACTGAAAATACTGATTTCCTATGAAGAAGTTTGCTTTAAAAAGTCTCACAGAATCCAGTTTCCCAGAGCCTTTCTCAAGTGCTATAACCATTTGATTGTTTTTTCCCCCCATTTACTTATGTCTTCCAAGTTGTTCTATAAATGAAATGGAATTCTTAGATACAAAATGAACAAGTCAGTCAGGCCTAGAGCAGAAATGACCAAAGGGGAGAGTATTTGTATGGAGAGAGAGAGATGGGAATGTGATGGTGCAGTAGTATACTTTCCAGTTCCAAGGATTTGTTTTGCAAAATTAATGTTTTTAATACCATCTATGTGTGGAAGTTTTTTTCATATTGGCATTATGTAAGTTATGAACAAGTGTGAAACTGGATAAACCACATCAGTTGCTTAAACAGAGCAAACAATCAACAATAGCAGGTTATGATTCCCAGTTTAGATCAATCCTAAAAGAATATGCTTTTCCAGTGGAGAATTGCATACATTTCTGAGAATGGACTATGGAATGAAATAATGTATTTTCTCAGCCTGCATCCCGTGGCTTATTTCTTCCAAGTGTTCTTTTCATCTTGGAGATCCTACCAGCTCCTACCTTGTTCCCATCTACTTAGTCTCTTTTCCATTCACGTAGCATTTAAATTAGACAGCTTCCTCATTTGCCCCCTGAAAAGCAGTGGGGCAATGTTGAGAGCGTGAGAGAGTTTATTGTCATCAGCTGCACCATCAACCTGTAGGAGTCTTCACCATGTAGTGGAGGTTACCATGTAGTTCTGGGCTCTACAGCACTCAGCAAAAATCGCATCTTCAGTGAAATTCCAGTGTGGCCTGAGTTCCTTGGTAATTGCAAAGAGCTGTCAAAACTCTCCTGAATGAATACAGATAGTAATTTTCAAAAATTTATAACTTGGTCCATTTTTTGGTAGATTTCCATTATTTCCACATTGTGTAAGGACAGGATTGACGTGAAGACATTACTGGCCAAACCTCATGTCAAAGCAGGAGCAAATTACAGACTCTTAAAAAGAAGGCTGTGGGAAGTTTGAGAGGGAGAGGTTATGGTTTTTTTGGTTGTTTTCTTTCAGTGTTTGTGGTTTTGTTGGTTTTGTTTGTTTGTTCATTTCAGGAAAAATCTTGAAATAGACTCATTCTCTAACAGATGAAGTGCGTTGACTAGAAATTCCTGCTGAAAATCAAAGTGAAAAACTAACACAGAATATTTCAGTTTAATGGCCCAAAAAAAATTAACTAATACAGAGGATTTTATAATGAGGAATGTTAGGCAATATAGCCAAATTTTACTGTTATTATTCCTGTAGTGTTTATACTGTAAAAATTTGTTGAGCAAATCAAGAAGTGATTTTCATCTTTCTTCCAATTGTAGAGTTTTAACTGAATACGAGATCTTTACTCTTCCTATAGAAACTGTGTAAAAAGAGAAGTGAAACCAGTATTATGCAGATTCCCGTAGTTATGTTGAGGAAGATTGTGGGGAAAAAAACAACCAACAAAAAACCCCACAGTAGTGTTGTGTAGTTTGGCCAATCCTCCATCAGAACAGTGTTCCTGATGGGACTGTTTCTACCAGTGTATTTTGAAAGCTGTTTTACAATTAGGGCACTGTCAAGGTTTTTTTGTACAACCATGGCTTTAACAAGGGGATTCCTGCTGAATACAGTTCTCATAAATCCATCAGAAAGGAGAGCAGTAAATCTTCTGATCTCATAAAGACTTTCGTGTGTGTGTGTGCATAGAAGCATTCTGTAACGTTCCTGTCACCCATATCATATGTATTTTAAGGTGAAAAAGTGTAATTTTAAGTCTGAGAGCAGAGGTTCAACTGAGACCTTGAACAGGTTTGCTTTTGACCCAGTTGCCGTTCAAAAGGGGATAAAATATTTGAGAGGAAAAACCCGACTGTCAGAATTTGCAGATATTCTCACAAAATCGAGGTGGTAATGGGAAAGAGGAACTGAATAAAACAATATTCTAAGGCCTTTTCATTTCATTAATATGTATTTCTATTAAAGATTTCAGTTCAGAGGACATGCATGAAGGGAAAAAGTGTTGCTCCCACTAATAACAGGAATTTACTTCCACTTTTTAGGAATTTTTCGTTTTGGGGAAGGATTTTACTTATATTACTACAATTAAAAAGTGAGTGTAGTCCCTCAGTATCAAATAAGTGATACTTACATGAAAGAGGATGAAAATCTTCACTTCTGTAACTCCACTGAGTTCACTGAAGTTAATTAAAGAAAGTATCAGACTTGTGCGTTCCTGAATGGTTTGATGAAACTGTGAGGAAGTTGGATTTCTCTTGTGCTTTTGTCTCCTGTAACACCTTTCTTCCAAGTACCTGAATCTGCTTTTAAATAATCAATTAAAGTTTGTTGCACCTTTGGGGAAAATTTCAAATCAATATTAACTGCTGAATAGATACTGGTGCTGTAGTATAGTTAGAAATAAGAAAATCTGGGAAAAGAAGACTTAAGCAGACAAAAGGCAACTTTTAGCTAAACTTTTTTAGGTTTGGATCTGCATACATTTTGTTACTTAATTGGTATTCTAAATCCATTTTTATAATTCTGCTTTATTAACAATTAGACTAAGGTTTTGAATTCATTTAACTTGGTGACAAAGTAAAATAAACTGTCTTGAGAGATAAATCAAGGAGGAATTTGCAATTCCTGGAGGAATTCCCTCACCATCCCTGGAGGTATTCAAGAGACGAGTTGACATGGTGCTTGGGGATATGGATTAGTGGTGTGGGTGTTTTGGTTTTGTTTTTCTTTTATTGGTTGGACTAGATGATCTTAAAAGGTCCCTTCCAACCTAGGTGATTCTGTGATTCTGTGATTTACAGCACCGCAAACTTTGATACTGTTTCCTGGAAAATGAAACTGTTCTCTCTCCTCTGCCCCAAATCTTACATAAGTAAAGGAACTTGAACACTGGAGCTGTTCACAAACTGAACAGACACACATGAAAAAAAGAGAAATTAAGGATTGCATTTATGGACTGTGTCAGTGGTATATCAACATAAGAATATCAGGTAGAGTAAATCATGGCTGGAATGAAGCTTGTGTGGTTTTGGAACCGGCAGTTTAAATGTCCTAGTGGTATCCAGTATTGGCCAAAGGAGCAGACCTCTGCCTTCTGTGTGTTCGTATGTTGCTGAAGTTGTAGACTTCAAAAGAAGTTAAAATAAAATATTAAATAAAATACTGAAGGAGGGAAAAAAAAGGAAAATTACGTTGTTCACTAAATGCAATTTTGGATAATCCATTACTTACCTATGTGCACGCTCATTCTCTCTCCCCCCGCCCCCCCCCTTTTCCCTCAAATTCCCTGCTTTTCCCCCATAGTTACATATTTTTGTATGTATATAAACGTTTAAATTATTTTTTTTTTGCATATATCATGGTATTCCCACTTTGCCTTCCCAAATACATATTTGGATTTGATGCCTCTGGAATACCAATGCTTCTGGCTCCTTTCAGAAAGCAAGTTCTAAAATTAATCTTTCAGAAAGAAAATCCTCGTAGCTTCACTTTGTTCTTGACCAGATCCTTGGAGGGTGGTTTGTGGTTTTTCTTACTTCATTGTTGTGTTTTGTCTGTATTGAAAGTATTTTCGTTATTTGTGCTTGAGGGGCGAAGCAGCTCTCCAAAGTCCCGAGAGATTTATTCAGCAATTCATGTATGTAGAGATAATGGTACTGACGGAGAATCATAGTGCCGTGTTTCATGGGAGTTGGGAAATGCATCTATGAAAATGACCTTGCTGTAAAAATTAATATAATTTATTAATAACAGGTTAGAATTAGAGAGTGGATAAATTATAATAGAACTTAAGGCCAAAATGCTTCTGACAATGATTGGCTTAGCCTGAAGAAACTACTTTCTGCTATCTTCTTATCCCTCTAGGCATCTTGCTGCTAATGGAGACACTAAGGAATGGGATAGTTATGCCCCGCAGCTGAACTCTTAATGAGACCTGTGAAGGAAGGGCTGGGGCAAAACCCAGGAAACTTAAGAAAAAAGGAATGTGGAAGGCAGAGTGCAAATAAAATGAAAGGAATAGAAGTAAACAGGTGAGATGGCATAAAAGTGGAGACAAAGAAACAAAGTCAGATATGAGCAGAATGTTACATTTCAAAAAGAGAATGAACTCTCTCCAGCTTCTTTCTTTATAATTCTCTTATTGAGAAGTGCTTTCAAAGAACTAAACTAAATGATTAATAATTATTCAGGCTAAACCAGTAGGATTTACCCATTCAATGATCATATTCCAAAGTGGATTTTACTTTAAACTTTTCTCAATAATCAAATCTGTGAGCTTACATTACTTTTTCTTAAAACTATATATATATTTTACATATATATATATAATTTACTATATGTAAATAAATGTAAAGCAAACCCTTCCTTAACACAGTATTGCTGAAATTGAATACGAACAACATCCACGTGCTACCTCAGTGAAATATTTGGGTACAATTTTAAATTCATAATATTTGTGACTTAAATTCAAATGGTGACTTTCTTTGTTTCCTGAAGTAGAGAATCTTAATTCTCCAAGAACACTAAATCTCCTGTAACCCAAATGTCTGTAAAAGGTGTGGAAAAATATTGTGATGCTTAAAATAGATTGTCATTACTTCCTCTTAATTACATGATGGGGAACTGCAGCCAGTGTCACCCTCCTCGTGTGCAGAGGAGGGCAGAGATGAACTCTTAGCCAAGAAACTGCTGCTTCATTTGATCCCAGTCTGCAGCACTGATTTGTCCACAACCATTGCAGTGAGGTACTTGGAGACAGTGTCAGGGTCTTTGTATTTGCTGTGGTTTTGTCCATTTTCTGGCTGTTTGCTCTGACACTGTCTGTTAAAAAAACAAGAGAGAAACTTAAATTGCTGTATCTAGAGGAAAATATTAAACATTCCACAGAATAAATAAACAAACAAGTGTAAGCAATGTACTACTGGGGTGTTAAGGTTTACATTATCAATAACAGTAAATTTTGTGAGTGGAGTGAAAGACAGTGTTGGAATTTTTTTGTTTATTTGTTTTTGTTGTTGTTGGGTGTTTTTTTAGTGGAGTTGTGAGAATTCTGTGTTTATGCATCTCTTAAATCTTTAGTCTTTATCCTGAGAGTGCAATAGTCAAACTTAGTAAGCACTGGCAATAAATTATCTGAGTAATTTTTGTTTTAAACTTACTAAATCACAAAGTTTTGATAAATTTGCCTTCAACTTTGCATGCATAAAGAACCACGAGCAAATTAATTGCATGATTGCAGACTGGCTATGTTGCAAATTTTCTAAATGTTCTCTCTAGATTTTTTAAAATGACCTTTCTTGCATTGTCGATGGGCTGAGGCGATGAAATCTACTTAAAACAAAGGAAAAAAATACACATTTTTTCAGCCTACCACTGAAAACTCTGAAATTTATATCAAAATACTTTTGCCTCTTACCAACAAATGTGCCTTTGGAATAAAGTAGTCAGCTGCTATGTATTGACAGTCTTTAAGAGAGTGTGCCTAACTATGCCTAATACAGGACTGCCCACAGGTGTCTTATAATGAAAAAACTCAAACCGTTCCTGCTTGGGGAATTCCATAAATTCCTCACTCAGTTGTAAGCAATAAATATAGGTATTGGCTTCTTTTCTGGATGATATTTATCTTGTATCTAGCCATAGCTTATATTGCCCTTAGATCACAAGAGATAAGGGAACTTGCTCTTTTCAAGCCCGCACAACCAATATGCCACTTTAAATACCAGGCTTAACCATCATTTTTCTGTTTGATTTCTGTTCTCTGGGATATGTTCTGTGAATCCATACTGAGAACAATCACCTTCAGGGTCTTTGTTCAAAACAGTCTGAAGAAACTGCTTGCATATTTATTCCACCAACAAATTACTTCAAAAATTAGAGAATTGTTGCTGAGGTACAACTATATACAAGGTGGCATGGTAAGGCTGAGGAGTCAACATTATGTTGGTTTTCTTATCCTTACTGTGAATATATCTCTGTCATTTCTTGGTAGCCCAAAAGGCATTGTGTAGTTCTACAGAATCTTTTCTAAATCTGGATTCTTTGAACTCTTGGGATGTTCATTAAAGGGAAAACAATCCATCTTCCATGCTTTTTCCCTCTAAATTCTTTCCCTGGACGAGATATCTCAAATTTATAAATCTTTTATGTTTTAATAATTTGCTCTTTGTCAAAATACTTAGGAACGGAAAGAAAAGGGTCCTTGACAACCATATTTCTTAGCCAACACAAGGTAGCTCTTAATTAAAAAAAAATAATTTAGACACAGCAAGAAGCCATAGACAGCCAGTGAAACAAGCTTTCACTGAGAGAATGAGAGAATAAAAGTACAGTCAGAGCTAACATTTGAGCTTTTCTCCCACTTATTACTACACAATTTGATCGTTAATTTTAGATAAATAGCGTGTTAAATGCTTTTAAGGATGTACAAAGACTACTGTCTCTTTCTTCTTTGTCCACCTTTGCTGGAGTTATTAATTACATATTATCTTTTTAAAATGTAACATTTCCTACTAATTAAACTCTTCCAAAGATAAGGAGGTATTCTTGTTTTTATAGATCATAACAATTGATTTGGGGGTTGGGCTAAAATTGGTTCTGTAGAATATCAGATTGTCTTCAGAGCAGAGGGGAATCTGCACTGCTGTGCCTCTAGATACAGACACACAAAAAAGTCAGGTCTGCATATCAGAGTTTGAGACAATAAAACTGTTAAGCAGAGCTGTCAAAAATGTTCAAAATATATTTTTTTACTAAATCAATTATTTTCTGGAGTTTTATGAAATACTATTATTATTATTTGGTTGGGTTTTTATTTCAAAATTCCCAGCTGCTGCTATGGCAGCCTGCATTGGCACTCTGTTCTGGCTCCACATCTTTATTCTACACCAGTGTCCACTTTAGTGAAAGTGCACCATGCCCAGCCCTTGGGTCATTCCCATTAGGGAACCTGCTGGAGGACATCCCCGTTCCCAACCGGTTGCGTGTACACGAGTCTCTTCCTGACCTAGAGCTTTCATACAGGCAGGGATTACCAAAGGTCGAAGGCTCTGCTCTCCGTGGTGGAGCAGCTCTGCTCCATAGAATAGATTTGGCCTAAGGAATATTAGTTATAACAGTCTGATTTATCCCCTACCTTCCCTGTGATCAGAAAGGTACGTTAACTGAGTGCACAAAACCATCTTAGAACTTGTCAATGGGGTGGAGGTTCTCAGGTGCCAGATTAATACTTTTTTTACCAATTATATCAGTATACAGGATGAAATAAGAGTCCATCAGATGCAGCTCCCAGTCATTCCTTTTTGTATGATTTTTCGAGCTGTATCTTGTGCGATACTTGCAGCTTTTATATTAGAAAATGCCTATGTTAATATTCTAACGTATTCTGATTATTATATATAATTATTATAATATATATAATTATATAATATTCTGATTTCGTTCTAGCAGGCATGTCAGCCTGCAATGTAAAGCTACCATGTTCCAGGACTTTAATGAGTGATTATCGGTAGTAACTGTAATAGACCACATAACATTTTACTTTGCTACCCTAGGCATAGTTTAAGTCACCATGAAGATGGTTCAAATCAATGAATTTGGTTTGAAATTGTTAGTCACTATCTATAAACTTGTTTGATAGGCGGTGATGTGCGAAGTCATGGTAATGCAGTAACTTCTAAGTACATGATTGTTCCATAAAAGTTGCTCAGACAAATATTTAAGAAAACTGAGCCCTAAAATTGTGTAAATATTACTGGGGAGAACTGATTGAAGAACTTCTTTTGTCATATTTGCTTAGATCTAATAATAATCTTGAGAGCAATAATGTAGTCACAAAATTTACTGAGAAGTCAGATTCTTCCTTAAAGCATTCTCTTAAACAATTCTGTCGTCTCACATGTAGTACCTGTCTCGGGAGTAGCTGTCTTGCACGTTTGCTCAAATACAAACAAGTATGAGTTCATGTGCAAACTGGTTTGGAATATTAGGATCTGCAGAATCCAAGTGAATGGTTGATATTCCAGTGATCATTGTTATCTACCCAGTTGCCTACTGTGAATTTAAAAATCTTCCTTGGCGACATATCTCCCTCTCTAAATACAAAGAAACATAAAGTAAATTTTTTATGCTTTTTTTTTTCTTTCTTTTTTTTTTTCTAATTTCCCTAGAAATTGGGGTCCAGAGTCAATTTCTGATAATAGTAATGGAGTCTAATACATGGCTTCCTTTGACAGGAACATATTTACTTCCCTCTGTTTTCTTTCTAATCTGAAATGAAAAAGGCATTTTTTCCTTTTGTGCATGGAAAGGGTAAAAACTCCCATGATGATTATGACAGAAGTCTTCTTTGAATTACTCATTAAGGCTGGTGTGCATTTCCACTTAATTTTCTCTTCCTAAAACAGAATAAATAATCACAAGTTTGACAATTGTTTCAGTGCTGAAACTCAGAACTTAACAACCTCTTTAGGTGTTTTGCTGATGGCTTTTTCAGAAACATGCCAAGCATCCCAGGTATGTTATTTTGCCTCTGGGAATAAGAAATAATAAAGATTTAGATCAGAGCTAGAGGGAAAAAAAAATACCCTAAAGCCAGACATTTATATCTGTATCAAATTTAGAATTGATAAAACCATATTTCCCAAATTTCTGTAGAAGCTGGTTCTGTATTGTACTATTGCTTGATTCTACTTATCATTAAACATTAAACATACCTTTGCCTCATCTTCCAGCAGCAGTTACTGAGAAGGTTAGCAAAGTTTAATGGAGACTACTGTGCAAATAAACACATAGATGGGACTGATCTTCTCCCTCTGTAGAACATACGTGTTTTCGGCCACTTCTGGTTGCATTTGTGGATAGCATTGCGATGTGTTATGCCTCAGTGCATCAATGAACAAACTTATAAGTACTGAAAGAAATTAATACATTTCCATAATTACACTGCAAGCACCCAGTAATTAGAGACACTCTATTAATAATGTTACACTTAGAGACTTCTAAAGAAATTTCAGACTAGTTTAAAATTTCAGAATCCCCAAAGATATGAGGAAACATCTAAATCTGTATTTGATATAAGTCCAAAACAATCTTGCTCCTGCATAGTTGATCTTTAAATTCATTAAAGAAAACTCTTTCTAATTAAAGTTACATCACATAAAAAAATGAATCTAAATGAACTAATCTGATAATGAACATCTCGCACCTGTTTGTTCATAAGACACAAACTCTTAGCTTCAATGCATGGTTTTGACAGAACTGCAGAATTCTTCCCTCTGCATTTTTTTATTCTAGTAGGAGCCTTTTTACTGACATAGAAGACTTTTATAACAAAAGAGCATAACACTTCTTTGAATTGCATGAAAACATTGTTTTGCTTTATGGATCCAGACTCTTAGCGATTGTGTGGAAAACATGGATTGATTTTCATTTGATGCTTTTAGCAGTTCTGTTGGTATGTTGTCTGTTGCATTAGGCTTTTTTTGGTTTTTAAAATTATTTTTTTAACTCCTGCTTTTAGCTTTGATCTAAATGGGGAAAAGTTTCTCATTCAATCAATTCTTCTCTGTGGGACTTTAATAGTCACTGAATGTGCAGAACTGCTCTTCCTTCAAGAAATAGATGTATTTTCCACTCTTGATTTAATAAGTCTGAGGTTTGGACTGGATGTGTGTTGTTAGAGGCACATGTCAAAGAGTTTTTCTTTTTACCTGAAATTTGCTTGGCTTTTGACTGTAGACACTCTTGTGGGAGACAATCATCTTTGGCCCTTCCTGACATTCTCTGCTGGGTGCTTTGATATTCAGCAAATAGGAGTACACGTGAATGCTTGTTAGTATGAAACTATTTGTCTCCTTTAACCCAAGTAAATGGCATGGTCTCTGTTTTGCACTATGTAAGTTCAGAAAACTTTATTTCCAGAGAGAACAGAAGAAAGTTGTGTGCTAATATGACTTCTTCTGTCTTTCTCTCTGCATTTCACCCCTCCCGCCCCTCGCCAAGTCCTTTTTCTTTTTGGTAATTTCAACAGGTTGTGCTGAGGTTTGTTGGTGCCAGGCTTCACTATATTTCCTTACCAAATACAAGTTAGTTTTTCTTCCATCTTCAAATCAATACCTTACAACCTGAAAAACAGTCAAACAAGATCAGAAACATGGCATTTAAACAGTCCTGCCATAACAGACTAATATTAATGTTTAGAGGTAAAACTGCTGTTTACCTCCATTCTGAGTTCTAGTGCCTTTATTTTAAATATGATTATTTTACTAAGTTTACAAAGCATTTACAAAAATTTAGAAAGTTCTCTTTCAATTGATTTTTTTTTTAATTCTGTCATTATATAAACTACTTTTTCCCCCCTTTACCTTTTGTTAAGTGTAGAAAGTACGCTCAAAGTTACCCCAGGGAAAGCTGTACACCAGAGGACATACACCTTTTCCAGTTTTTCATGCTTCAGGCTAAAATAGTTTGACTGATCCATCATCTGACTAGTGGGCAAAGTATAAATCATGTATGAAAATGTCAGCTGAAATGTTAGTGCACTGTCATATCAATAATTGCCTTTTTAAAAATCTTATGTCTGTATCAACTCCAGAAATTCCCCAACATAACACAATTGCAAGTACAAAATACTGACTTTGGGAGGGCGTGTGTGTAAGGAGGGGTGTTAGGGTTTTTGTTGGTTTGTTGGTTGGTTGTTTTTTTTTCCCTAAATGGTAAAAAAGTTGAGGAGAGATATACTAGCTTTTTTAACTGCATCACAAAGTCAGGTCAAAACACTGGATATGAGAAGAGGTCCTTCCAGTTCTACTAGTTTAGGTCTAGAAAATCTAGAAGAAAATCTAGAGAAGAAAATCTAGAGAAGATCTGAAGTACAAAGGTCAGCTGACCAGTGGGGTTCCACCAGCCAGTGGAATGCAGTCAGTATTTTCAATCAGGCAATGCTGTATACCTTCACTTAGAACTATTTAAATTCAAATTGTAACTTATGTATCAAGAGATATTAAAAGGTACTCTTTAATCTTCCTCCTTTGTATATGACAAGAGGGAAAAAAAACAGGAAAGCAATTAAACTTACACTGTTGTTTTCAGGGCTTCTGTTAGAGACTGTGGATCCCAGGCAAGTTTGGCTGTGTAACAGATGCAGTTACAACATATATACAACATATACAAAATATGTCAACACATAGTGCTCTGAAATCTCTCCAGCTTCAAAAGTTCTATTTTTGTGTTGTTTTTTTTCTAAGTACTGACAAAACCTTATTGACTGAAATGTACAAAAATATCTCCCAGAACGGGTTTATATTTTGCAAGCTATACAGTTGTGGGGGATTTCACATCATAAATTCATGTATTTGCAAAGAGGAAGCCTGGTACTCATATAGGTAAGGATTACACTATAGTCATCTTCTAATGTTTTCTCTCATTAATTGTGTGTGGATTTGAGGATTTGGCTTGTTCTGTTGTGCAGGCTGTTGCTTGGGATTGTTTTATTTCTTGAACAGCAACAAAGGATTGATACACTGGAAATGGAATGATTCTGCCCCTTCCTAGTGTTTTGTTCATTCGACTTCAATTAAACTGTTTGCTTTACCAAACTCTGTAACTCCTAATCTCCTTGCTGAAAACTGCATTTAAAACTGAATCATCGAGCAAGATACAGTAATCACTAGTTTAACAAGGAAGTTTAAAGAAGTTTAGTATAACCTCCTTGCTTCCTCCTCCCCTTAAGACAAACACAGTCAAAAGGGAGGCCAATTGGAAAATGCAGACCTAGAGACCATCTAGCATGAACACAAATAAGGCATACGAAAATGAAAAGTAGATCCTTTTAAAACTTCGTAGTTGTAGAGTCAAATCAAACTTTCCTCTTTGTTTTTTCTTTTACGGCAAATTTACAATTAAAAGGGTCCCTTCTGTTTCCTGATACCTCAAACTGCCTTTCTTCTGATTAGCGCTTGGAAGACAAGCTGGGGTTGCTTTACATGGTTCTGTAGACTAAATAGTAAAAAGAGGGTCGATTTAAATTTACTATAAAAGTTGTGTCAAAGTTTGCCTTAGTGAGAGAAACACATCTTCACATCTGTCTTTCCACAGCATTTTAAATATGTAAAGATTTAGCTGGTCTAGCAACACTGAACCTATTAATAAGCTATGGAGCTTTTGCAGGTCAGTAAGACCATACAGAATAAGGGAATAATCAGAATTTCTGCTTATGGAGTAATGGATGTAGCAAGGGACTTAAGATAATTTATATCTGATCCAGAGGTGTCACCACATACCCTAGAAAATAGTTTGCTTCTTGGATATCAGGCATTTCAGAGATAATATTTTGAACCTAGTTCAAGGGCTGATATTTTCCTTCAGGTGGAATTCAAATGTCTTCCATCACGGGTGCACTTCTGAGGGAACATGCAGTTCAAAACACTAAAGACTGGTTTGTTGAAATCAAACTTTTCCAGAAAGCTTCTAGTAACAAAACCAGAATTTACTCACCCTTCTTCTTTCTCCTTATTTGTTGAGGTAATGATAGAGTTTTACCGTAGGGGAAAAAATTAGAAAATGAAATTGGAATTGTATAATTCTCTGTAAATAAATAACCAGATCCGTTATGATAAAAGTAGAACAGAAAACAGATACAATATTCTATGGAATTGAGATTTTGCCTATTGTTCTTTGGTCACGTGAATAGTATAATACTATTTATATTCCTTGACCAATTATAATACTTCGTAGAACTGAGTATCTGGATGCAAATTTAGCTAGCTTTTGTCACTGGTTTTCAGGTTTTCACTATGGACAAATAATGGAAGTATACAGTTTCTGCAACTGAACTTTCAGAGTGTGATTTCCAGGTTTCCCAGACAGTTTCATTTCATTCCTTTATTTATAATAAATAATTAAATATTTTGGTAGCTGAGTAGAATCCCCTTGATTGTATTTGTACTTTTTCATTGACTGTGGGCCTGATAGCAGATTAGACTATGGATGTTCTAAACAAGAGTCTGTAAAATGTATTTTAGTGCAAGGAAAAAATATATTTGATTTGCAACCAATTGTTAGGATAGAAATTAATCACTTCATAAATTATATTAATATTATGGTTGAATTTATTGAATTACTGAAAGCCTTTTAAAAAAATATAAGTGTGATACTGACTTAGCAGTGATGGGTGTTACAGGATGGTATTATAAGAGCATTGTTAGAGCAATTTTTTTACCTTAGATATCATACCAATGAACCATTTTCTACAAGTGAATCAACCTAGTAAGACCTAATAAGCTTCCATTACTGTGTTTAGGACCAGAGTGACTTCTGTTGAATATTTTTCTGCTGTGTGTTGGGAACTATACAAATGGAATTATCTTGGGCAAAACCCTTCCATTGCTTGTATAGCCAAGCTACGCTTAGACACTGTATGGAACCATATGCAGGAGCTTTGTTCCTGAGCTCGTAATTAAGCTGCAGTGCACTCATGCTTTCAGGTGATTCTGAATGTGCTCCACAGGACAGCTAAGGTAGTTCCCACGCACCTTTATAGGGGCAACTGTTAATATTTGACAGTGGTATTTGGCATTCTAAGCAACAAATATCATATATAGCATGCTGATAAAGACTGTGTGTCATAGAACATCCATACTGTTGACCATATCAGTAGAAATATTTTAAATGCATGTTAATAAGTAGATTTTTGAGTGATCAAAAAAAAAAATGTTCATGTTCACTATAATTTTTTATTTTCAAAACCCAGAGATTTTAATAAGATCATTTCAAACTAGTGGTTCAAAATCAGCATTTACAAATACAACTTCCTATAGAAGGACAAGAAAGAAGTATTCCTGCTGGGATATCAGTACAGGTTTTTTGTTTGGAAAGTCACAATAACCTGAATTTCCATACCTCTGCAGACATGTTTACATTTTTCTCTTCCTTTTTCTCTGACTTAACATTTGCCAATAACTGCGTGGCTGAAATGTTTTTAATATTTCCATTTGTAGTTATTTTTTCCTTTTTCTTGCATATTGCTTTTATTAATTTTAAATTTAACATTAAATTCACTGCTACTTCAGAATCCCTGAAATTGAATTTACTGTTCAAATATTAATACAAATATTAACTTTCTTTCTGGAAGTTCTTAATCTTAAATCCAAGTTATTCTTGCATATTATTCGTCTGGCCATGATGCCCTCCTGGTCATTTGCTATGAATATAAAAGTTTTCATGATTTTTCTGTCCCTATGTACTCTTCAGATAAATGCAACCTTCTCTTTCTAATGAAATTCTCAGACCAAAGAATTTATTATTATTATTCTTACCACTTGCCTTGGGGAAGTCATATATTTTACGAACAAACTGTTTCATTTTCCTGATGCAAGAGCAAATTCATTGACCTGCACTCTGTTGGACTATGTTAATTTTTCTTATCATTCTGCCATAGGAAGATAAACTAAAGAGTTTATCAAATTAAAATTTTGTGAATGTTACATGTTCACATCCCCAGCTCCTTAACTTTATCCTCTCATACAAAATGAACCAATCTCCTAGTCCACAGGTGAAAACAGAAAAGTAGCCCTTTCTCACGCCAAAGATTTTTTTTACAAATAAGAGTATTATTTCTAGTCTTTGCATCTCCATGGTTCTCTGGAATGCTAAATCAGAAACTCTGTGTTATTCCTACTTTACATCCAGCTATATGTTTAATTATGTTAGTTTGATTAAATCCATAATCATGGCATTAACGATTTCTGATTTTGGGAATGTTTCAAACATAGTAATTTTGTTGAACCTGGCTTTTTTTTTTTTTTACTCCAAGTCACTTCCTTGGTAGGAATTTAAATATTTGCTATTTCTATACAAGACAAATTTTCTTATTAAAAGAGACTGAGAGGCTTGATTCCTTCTTAATATTATTTATATCTTCTCGGTTATACTATCAGTCAAATAGATTAAAACCGATTAAGATAAGCTTTAGGAGAAAAAGAAAATACGAATAAAACTTATTCTTTTTGAAAATTTAGCCTCCTATTCTGAATTATATCAGAGAATAAATACAGTGACTTTACATGTACTTTGATAAAAAGGCAGCTCAATACATTTAAAAGATATTTCAGTCTGTCATTCAGATAAGGAAAAGGCAAATGAGATTGGAATTACAAACCGACAAGTTATTCAGACTCAAATTGAATAGATTAGCAATTCTCCTTAATAAAAATTTAAATTACATTTTGAATCTGCTTTTAAATGTGATTTTTATTGTTTAATTGCTACTGAAGAGGGTTTGCCATAATCTTGTTGAAAAAGCATTATGGTTAATCAAAATGCACAATTTTTCCAGAAAAATACTTGAATTCCCAATTTCAATAAGGGAAAAAAAATCCTTTGCTCTCATTTACTAATATTTTTCTTAATGATCATGTTTGTCAAGGTTAGAGAGTGTACTCGTCTCTTTTTTATTTATCAAATTACTAATTTCTCCAAGTAGCCTACAATATTTCTTAGTCTCAAATAATAACTGAAGTTCACAGATTCCTGAGCAGGCACGGCAGTTGGAGAGGCATTTTTGTAAGAGTACCTCTCAACCATTTGAAACCTCAATAGTCAGGCTGAACTTTTATTGTAACTCCAACACAGGTAGTTAGCTAAAAGAAACAATTCCAGAATTTTCAGACAATCCCATGATAGCAATGTATAATCCTTGAAATTGTAACACTGATGTTACTTTAGACTTTTTTATGGGAAGATAAAAATTTTTAAAATTGCACAGATTCCAGAAATTCTCACAGCAACTGTCTTACAGAGGAATTTCACTTAAGTTCTGGTTTTCTTTAGAAGACCACTGTAGTAGGTTGTACTGCTCCACTGCAGGTTAAGTCTTGTGCTAAATATTTTACCAATAGATTAAAACTGTGGAAGTCTTTTAATACCTTCCTCTCATAAAGGGGTGTGGAAGTACTGTCTTCTCTGTTTCCTGGAGTAACATATACTTGCAATTAATTTAAAAATATTATCTTGGGAGCTTTCAGCCACAAAAGTTAAAAGATAAATTGTGTTCCTCATCTAAATGTTATGATATGCATGCTAATCTGACAGTTATAAGTGATCAAAGTAATAAAAACCTTCTGGAGTAGGAAGGATGCTGTTGTATGCTGGGTAGCTTTAGGCCAGTTGGGGTTACTCTTCATATTACTCATTACTCAACCCTCTTCTAATGAAAATTCTATTTACTTTAATTTCTGCCATTGTTCATACACCTGAATCCTAAATCTAAATGGTTTTATGCTTCCATCTTATCTATTAAAAGGTCTAAGTATAGTACCAGTATAGTACGTTATTTCATGTTAAGAGTACAATTTCTAATTAAATACCCAGATATTACAGCAGGATGGGGGTTGCAGGGTTGACGTGTTCAGAAAAAATCTGGGGACAGTTAGCGGTATTTTAGTGTATTTTAGTATTACTGATATTTTCTGTTCTCAAAGGTAGTCATAAAATTTTTGGTTTTTTAATCCAACAGGTATAATTTAGCCAAGTACGATCCAAACTTCTCTCCCATTGTCTTTTTTCTGAGTCTTAATGTAGGTTTAAGTTTCTCCTTTCTCATTTAATACTTGGCTATTATAGAAGTTTTTTTCATTTTTAAGTAACTTCCCCATTTGATACCACTTTCAATATCTTTCTAGATATTTAATATATGGAATATCTATTGATTTTTGGCAGATAATTTTCTCTCATATTGCTTTTATGTAGGGATATTAACATATAAAGTACTAAATTCTTTAAAGCTAGTCAGTGAGGCCAAGTCCATAAATTCTGAAAAGCGGGAAAGCACACGGGCCATTCGACGTAATTATAATATAACAAAAATCTTGAGGCAATGGTATACTTTTATACTGCTGATTTTTTTACATTCAGAATTAAGAATATAAGGAGCTTTTAAGTAATTTTCTGTTCTTTAAAGGCACAGGAAACATAGAAGTGAAAAAAAAACCCCAACATGTAAAATGATAACAACAAAACCAACTAGGGTAAATACTTAGTTCTGTGATCTTTTTGTTCCTTAAAGATCTGTACTGAGGTCTGATTCCATAGAGAATGTACTGCTCGTGTCTTGTTGTGTGTGGGTGTTTTCAGTATTAACATTCATGGAGTATATATTGGTGACTTCCCTGTGCCAGGTGGATTGGGCATGGGACCTAGCATATTTATCCAACCTACGCAGGGACATTTTCTTCATTGAAACCACACTAAGTATAGAGAATAAAAAAGCCCACAGTGACCACAATGTGCTCGGTGAGCTCTTTATGTCAAAGTTCTGTTTGCTCCTTTTCATTTAGACCCTGCACGTGAGAAGAGATGGAATCTACGTTCATTTTCTCTTGTGAATTCTAAGGACATTATGATTTTCACAATGGATAAGAGAACTTATGTCAGAAATGATGACAAAGCCCAGTACTGGAGACACCGTTGTGGCATCTCCAGCTTGGGGGAGCACAGTGCTTAAAACCCGAGACCTCGGTGTCAACACAGTGATTCAGAGACCTACTGAAGTGCCACAGTTACCTCGGTCAGAAGGGAAACACAGGGACTTGTAGCAGCGGGTGCACGGAGGGTGGAACCACCGGCACTGGCCACGCATCGAGCTGTCTAACGCCCCGCGAAGGGGGAATGTGCGTGTCTGCAGCTGGGCTGTAGCTGTCTGACTTCCAGCTGCACACAAATGCTTCATTGCTTTCCTGACTGGGGACTTCTCCTGAGGGAAGCTGCTTAACTGACATCAACTGTTACGCTGCTGCCATATGAAAAACAAAAACAAAGCCCCCAAATAAATTTACCTAATGGCAGGTGTACTTCTCACAGTTTATTCAGTAAGCCAAATTCCCACATTACCAGTGCTATTTTAGCAACTATAAATAAAGTTATGTTTTCTTTTTTAACAACAGCAACAAAATGCCCCAAACTTGATTCATTTAACTAAGACGATATGCACCTATTCTTTCCTTCAAATCAGAGATTTGTTATGTCTTTTGTTTACATGGGTATGGTAAGACTAGTGATGTGAGACTGCTGATAGTACAGATGGCTCATCTGGATGTTAGTTCATAACTGGATCTCTTGGTTTCCTACAGTTAATGAAGTTAGCAAAATCCCAGTTGGGCAACAGCAATGCAGGAACGAACTAGTTTTTTTGATAGAGACAGGGAATTTCAAATCAACTCACCTTTTTCCTTCCTGCTCATGTCTTATGTGCCTGCAGGCAGCACAATATAAAGTACTCCTTTGTGTATGCAAATTTCATTCAGAATTTTAATTACTATACCCCAAATTCTCAATTTCACATTTAGCAGATGCTACTTAACCAGTAACACAGAGACATAAACAGCAGCCACTTAACAGACATGCAAGGTCTCCTTGAGCTTTGTTCTATTTACCTTTTCCTCCTGCAATTATGATACTTCCGAATCTTGTATTTAGACTTTTCCCTGTAAAACACTCCAGGCAGAAGAGATACAGTGATGACCTCTTTACTTGACGAAGATATGACTTTCTTTCATCATATGATGAAAATGTATTTAATTTCTGTTGACCAGCATTTAATGAATGCTTACCAAGAAAGGTGCATAATAGGGTAAAATACATGCTTGTCACAATATTATGTCCAACTCAAAAATTTCATCTCTTTTTCTGGTTGAATATTCATTACTTTTTCTTTATGTAATGCTGTCTAACAGACAGAAAACATTAATGTGTGTTTTAAAAATGCAGATACCTAGAAGATCTTTCGAACTCAAGTTTTCTTTAAGAATCAAGAGAAAAACTTGAGGATTCATTCATGTGACACACTTAATGATCCACACATAGAAAGTCACAATAGTGCAGACTTTTCTAATGCTTTTATTACTGTGTGTGAGTGCACCTGATTTTATCACAGCATTTGAACTCAACTACTTTAACAATGTGGGTTTTTTCTGCTATGCTCTTTGGATAAAATTGTTCTCAAATCAAGTAGCATCCTTGATCAAATTACCAAAAATGATTTGGCACAGATATTAAGAATGGACCAGTAGCTCTTGGAGATTAAGATGGAAGATTGAAAGGATGCTCATGGAGCAAAATGTCTTTTTAAGAATAGTTGTAGGAAAGACACATGGAACTTCTTGGTGGCTGTATGAGATGAATGACCTGGGATGGTAGGGATGGCACCGACGTGTTCATGCCACACGCACTGGAAATTAGGAAAAAAAATGAGCATCACAATACTGGTAACAGGTTCAACATGCAGTATTCCTTGAAATGCACTCAACATTATGGTAAAATAATCAATACTGAATGGGTCTGACAACAGATAGGGTCTTGTGATATGCTTATGGCGTACCTGTGGGGTGGTTTAAAGCTCTCTGGTATGATTTTGCATTACAGTAAATGGCATAATACTAAACTTTATTAAATCCAGTCAGAAAAAAGGGCGAGAGGGTTATATCTGCTTCAAAGACTGTGATTCCAGAAGTCTAGATACCAAATTCAATTCTTATACAAATACATTATCTCCTGTTTAGCCACTGTATATATTTATCTCTACAAATTATTATTCTTTTTCATATCTGACAGTTAGTTGTAGTCTGTATTAGTGATTATAAAAATAATGTGCCACTCTTACTAATTGGTTTTTCATCATGTTGAATTTCATGGAGAATCTGCCTGACCTCAGCAGCAGGAATACAAGATAACTATTTGCTACATTTCAAGCGCAGCTTCAGAAACTGAAAGGAAGGAAAAGTAAATATTCAGAGAGATGTTCTGTTCAGCTTTACACTTTTTTTTAAATAGGCTTTGGTTATATAAAACTTTGACTGTTTTAAGCTATTACTTTAACAGGCCAGACATTAGTACATCTGATGAGTAGCATGAGACACTATAAATTGAACAGTTGAACCTCTCAGTTGAATCCATACTTTTCTAGATGTGGGGAAGGGAGGATGCATTCAGCTTTGCTTTGGAATTTGCATCCCACAAAAAAAAGGAAAAAAAGCTATAGAGAAATGGAGATTGTTTTTGCAGGAGAATGCAAAACTACAGGCTTTGGAAGTACGTACTGCCCGTAAGGATTTGGGAGAGGTGTCCTCTTCCCTGTCAGACATACATTTGGCTGAGTATCCAAGGGAAGGGAGGTACTTTGAGAAAAAGGCTATTGGAGCTAATTTAAGATTGCCAACCCCCCTTGCCTGTTGGGTAATGCTTGATACTGAATTTTGCCTAAAGCTAATGGGCTTTGGTTTTACACTAGACTATCTTTTTATGTCAGTTTCTTCCAATTTACTGTTTATTAGAACGTATTTTAATTAGATTAAACATAGTCTCTTATGGTACCTTGGCAACTCCACATTCAGGCACATTTGCTCCAGGGTGTTGCAGGTATCACTAGTAGCTGCTTTCACAGATCAACATTCCATAACGCTGAATATAGCAGCACAAATTGCATTAGTTTGCCACAAATTGTTTCAACATTCTGGCTGGCAAGATAATGATGTTTTCTAAAAGTCTGTATTAGAATTCAGTCATTTCCTCTGCGTATCCTCCTCAAGAACTGCATAAGATGTCTACAGGGCTATCATTGAATATTAAAGGAATAGAAAGAATTCTAAGACTTTTTATTTCTTCTTCTTGGGTTATGTCAAGGCTGAGGAAGTACTCTGCCTAACAGTCAAGACATTGTTTAGCTCATGATGGAAATCAACAGAGTAGCTGCTGTCATTTCTATAGCTGTTCCTTTGAAAGTCTCATCTGCATTTTAAGTCTGATACAATCATCTTTGTGTCTTGGAAGTCAGTTAAAGCACAGAAAAGCTTGCTGCAAGTCACTCCTCAACAAAAGCACTGATCTTGTCTGATTACTTGCCATTTACTGTAAAGAACTCTTCTCTCCAAACTGACAAGTATCACAAACAGTTGTATGTTATAAGACAAATCACCTCTAAAGTGTTGTGCCACAGATTCATTGTAGATATAACTTCAGGTTTGCTGTCAATCATCCATATGTTCCTCAGGTTGTTCATCATCATTATGATGGTGCTCATAAGTAAAACAAACCAACCCCCACAAAAACATCTCTTAAGGGGAGGGAATCCTCAAAAGCCACACCAGCTCTATTGTGCAGATGAAGGTACATCTGTCTTAGTCATGATAGTGGACCTAAGACTTCAGAAGCTTAGTGTGCTTCTGGCCCCACTCTCTTGTGTGTGGTGATCCTTAGGTTTCTGCTGGGCTTTTAGTCTTTGTTAAAAGCAATTTATCCTTGTTCTGCCTGCACTGGGTGAGGGATGGAGATTCCTGTGATCCCTAAGGGTGACTGGAGGCCTTGATTCTCTGCAGCGAGTCACCAAAGGGCTAATTTCACCCATGAGGTAATAACCATTTAATTTTTCTAGCTGGGTAGTTTCTCATCATCTGATTATTTCTGTGGAACTCTGACACGTAAAAAGGAGTATAGAAGCAATCACTTAGTCTACCTGACAAGATGGTAACTTTCTCAAACTAGTCTGTAATAATGACCTACAGCTGTTTGAGTATCAGTCTAAATTATATTCTCAAAATGTGGTTTCAGAAATAGTTTTTTTTTTCATTCCTTTTTATCTTTTCAGCCTGTAAATAGATTATCACTGGAACTGCAAAAGCAGAATGCAGCAGCTTATACATGCTTAGCAGAACTGGTGAATCCTTTCTGTAGAAGGATTAAAAGCTCTTAGGTCAGTATTTGTAGAATCATATCCTGTTTTTCCCTACTTTATAACACAGCTGGAAGCTGAAGTTTAACTTGATTTCTAGCAACCAAATCAACATTTGAATACAAGTCTGACTTATATATAGAGAAAATAATTATATTTAATAAGCATGTGTTAAATGAGATGTTGGGTACTCTGTAGGTTAGAATACAAACAAACTCTTAAGAGTTAACAGCGGAATTGCATGTGAACTGCCGTGATCAGCAACCTCACATCTGGAACTCTGCCACTGCTCTAATTCAGAAAAAAGGTAGACCCCAAATTAAGTAGAGCCTTTTTAAGAGCTTATATTATTTTAATTAATCTTTGCTCCTCTCTAGTTTTTAACCAGAACAAGAGGAAAATGTCAGCTGTGCTGCCAGAAAATACTGTCATAAACTTTCCAGTGCTGTTGTACTTGTTTCACCAAATTTTTTTCTTCTTTAATTTTAAGTGTTTAACAGTTAGAAGTACTTCATTAGTGAAGTATGCATATAACAAGGAAATATTAAAAAAAAAGATACAAATTAATATTACATTACAAGGATTTTAGTATGTCACATTCTATTTTAAAAAAAAATCCAAAACCAGAGGATGAAATTTCTCCATCTTCTGTAAGAAGAACAGAAATAGCAGAACAAGGCCATCTACCCTAGTATCTTGCTGAGAACAAAGGTCTGTGTAGCCTCCAAGCACTGGGCAATAGCAACTATGTGGAGAAATATATTTATGAGTCAAGTAGACTGTGGTCCTCTACCATCTTCTAGCAATCTTTATTGAAGGAATGTCTCTATTTCACAGTGCTTATAGATTTTTGTTTCACTTGCTCTTCTAAGTAGTGGTGTAACTCCTGTTGTCTTAGCATTCACTGGATCTAGAAACACTAAGTTTCATTGCTAAATCACGTGCTATATTAAGAATGTCCTCTTTTTGTTTATTTTGAACACGTCAGTTGCTAGCTTTGTTTGATGCCCTCTGGTTCTTGTATTCCAAAAGATGGTGAAATATAACTCTCTATTGACCATCTCCATGCCATGCATCACTTTTATTGACCTTTATAAAAATCTAGTTGTCTTTTTGCTCACCAAAAACCCCCCAAAACCTTGTCAGTTTAGCTCTATGGAAATCATTCCACACATCTTTACTTTTCTATACCACTGCTACTTTTACAGTTTTACTATTTTACTTGTACTATATGAATGACCTGTAATGCACAAAGGATTCAAAAGCATGTAATGAATTTCTGTGGCGAAACAATGATGTTTTCAGGCTTATTCTCTACTCGTTTTCCAACAATAGTTAATGTTCAATTGCTTTGTGAACTGAGCTGATGCTTTTGTAAAATTGTCTGTCATAATCGCAGCAACATATTTTTAAGTGGTAACAGCTTGGTCAGAGCCCAACACTGCAGATGCGAATTGAGAATTTTTTCTCATTGTGCATTGTTTTTATGTCTATCAACATAATATTTTATCTGCCATTTTATTGACATTTTCTCAAACTTCCAAGAAAATATGTTTTATTTACATCAGTAGGTTAGAAATGAGATAAACTTGTAACATAGTAAAGTTTTATTTCCAGTTCACTTCTGAATATAGGATCCAGTACAGATCCCTCTGAACAACCCTCCTCCACTGTAAAAACTGACCTAGATCCCCAAGGAACTTAATTTCTTTAGAAGCCTTTAGTTAGGGGACTTGTCAAAGCCTTTTATCGTGATGCTATTAATCATTGACATCTTCCCCTCTTTCCTGTTCCTCTTATCCGGACATTTACATGGTAATATGCTAGATCCTGTATGTGTAAATATAGTGCAGTATATAGAACCATGTAATATAGGAGAGTTAGGAACTAAGTTGCTACATATAAAATGTACCATTGCAACAACAACATAGGAAAGTAAAAGAAAACCTAATACATGTAGCTTTGTTTAACTGGGGAAAAGTGTGTTTTGCAAATAGTACAGTCTATAGGTAATTATAGAATAGAAAGAAGGAATAACAATATTTAGGTTAACATTTAACATAAAAGAATGGAAGTGTCTCAATATTGAAAAGACTTAGAAAAGATCTTGTGAGAATTTGCCATCATATTCTTGTAAAGAAAGTTCTATAGAATATCCTTTTTTCCTGAGCCAAATGGAAGAAATACTGAGAAAGATTTATATAAGTGTTTGTATGCTTTTCCATATGCCACAGTTTAATAGACACTAGCAGGTCTGTTTATATCATCATTTTTCCTCTTTAAAAAAAAAAATGCTCTTTGCTAGTTTTCATATGTTCCCTAAAGATTTTCATCTTGCAAATAAAAGAGCTTAATTATTTCTATTATGGAAGGATTAGCGTTCCCATGAGCAGATTCTTTCTGTTTAAAAATCATTGTAGGTGTAATAAAATGCAAGTAGTTCATGACCAATGCAGCTGCTTCATAAATTACTGGAGTTAAAAAACAAAACAAAAACAAAAACAAAACCCAAAAAACCAACCAACCAAACAAAAAAAAAGCGAAAAGAAATGCTTAAAAAGAGAGGATTAAAAATAAAACTAAACAAAACTCTGCCATTAACGGATAGTAGAGTTCAGGTCAAGACCATGGAGAATAAATTAGTTGAGAAAAGTGTAATACAATAGCTGACACCGAAACAGCCTTTAATGTTTTTGTGGTTTTTCGCTATAGCCTTGCAAGAGAGGTTGAGGGGTATTGCATCACAGCTGCCTAGAGAATTCCTCTCTGCTGCAGCTAAAGCGTATTGAGCGCTTTTATATATACATCATATTTTATTATGTATTGGCAAATGAATTTGGGTTTCTCTGTTCTCATTTACATCAGTGTAACTATTGGCTTCAGACGATTCATGTTTTACACCTCTGAATGATGAGTCAGTGTCTAGTTCATGAACAGGAAGTTACCGACCCAATGAATGTGACATCAAAACTGTGTGCACTATTATATGGTTCTTCTAATGGCTTTATGTTCATTTTAAACAGAAGGCCTGACAGGTTCGATTCAATGATGACAAGGAGTCTCCCAGAGCTCCATCCTGGAGCAGTGTTCCATTGGACAGATGGAGTTGCTTGCCTATTCCTCTCTGACTATAGGGCATTGCCCTCCAAAAGCTGCAACAGCAAGCTAACGAGACATAGCATTTAGTGTGGGGACTGCAAAGCTATACTTCACTTTCTTAATTATTTTACAGTCCTTTCCTGCTAATGTTGGAAGTTGCATTATGACCGTGAGACTCACAACTTTGAACTACTCTCTTGTTTTCTGGGAACTTGAAGAGTTCCCAGTACAATTTAAACTGGGTATGGTAAAGGAGACCTTAAAAGTTCTCTTCTGTTTCCTTACCTTCTAGGAAGTAACATCAAACTTTCCTTTAAAAATGAGTCTGCATTTATAAGTCAGTGCAGTACAGTAGCCCAGGGGCCAGCCTAGAAAACCTGCTGTAAATCATTCAAAGCAGAGAGATAATAACACCATTATTTAAGGTCTGTCTTTATATTACGTATGTTTATAAAACAGAGCTAGGCATCTGGCTGAGTACTAGTATTCCAGGCTATTTTTGAGAACTCTTTCTTGTGACTCATTTTAGTCTTTGATCAATTTTGGTCACTGTTAGTGAACAACTTCCATGTTTACTTATTTATTTGAGTTTTTTAAGGAGTACTTATAATTGAAGTAAATTCAGCATGTTGTGCTATCTTGCAATTGTGGAAGCAGTACTCTAAAATGCTGAATTTTGGCTGTTGTATGAAACTATAAAACCACACTTAAGGGGATGGTTTATGCTATATCTAATCCAATTTAACTGTGAGTGATACTAAAAGTTGCCATCCTATCACGGATTCCTCTTGTCCCTCTGTTTCCTCCTTTACATTATGTTTAGCAGTCAATCACATGTAGAAACAATCAAAAACTGATTTAACCACTCTTTCCCCAAATACTAGTTTTCAGTCAGATTAGTGAACTGAACTGACTCAGTCATTACCACTGAATCTAACGCGCTGTAAATGTTAAGGGAAAAAAAGTTTAGTTTATATACATTGTGCATTCATGCTCTAAATGAATAAATTGCTGGTAGGCTTCTGACACCTACTTATTGTATATCTTGGACTACTTTATTTAAAAGCTAAAACACAGTGATAGCATCTCAGCTGAGTCTTTGTTATTGACACTTTTAACCTTTCTTGAAACCTTGGTAGTATGCTGTGTTTTTGTAAGGTATTACTGCTGGCATTAGAGGCAATTGCTGATTTATTATTATCATGTGTCAGTTTAATTAACAGGCTGTTTCACTCCCTCTTCCAGATTGTTAATGAAGATGTTAAACAAACAGGACCAAACAGTGATCCCTGCAGAGCTCCACCAGACACCTCCCACCAACTTGATACATTGCCATTTTTCATTACTCTTTATTTGCACTCAGCCAGCCATTTTTAAATCCAAGCGACAGTACTCCATGTCCAAGCCAATTTGAATTAATTTTGCAAGTAAAGATTTTGTAAGACACTACATCAAGTGTTTTACTCAGACCAGATATATTACACATGCTTTCATCCACTAATTTTCTAAAGCTATCAGAAAAAGCAATCAGGCTTTGAAGATTACTAGTGTACCAGCCAGCTTTTTGCTGGGCTATTCACTTACAAAACCAATCTTGGCATTATTAAGGAATTGCCACTCCTTTAGCTGATGACTGATTTAAAACAATGCATCTTTCTAATCCATTACCTTACCGAAATAACATTCAGCCCTGATTATTCCCCCTAACTTTTAGTTTAGGGCTGTATGGCATGTGGGTTTAAATTTTGATTGACAGATCTCTTTCTTTAAAAGGACCTGTGATTTCAGTAGCTTAGCTTATGTACATTTTACATATTTCCAGCTGTTAGCTTGCATCAGCAGTCATTCCTTATTCCCAGTATGACGACAAGGAGGTCCTACAACTCCTTTTTAATTATACCAGTGAAGGAACATCAGTCTGGCAGAAGGGACAAAAAATACAGGACAGCAGGACTAGTTCTTGCCGAATTAGATTTATTTCTTCTCATGGCAAGAAGAACGTGCCAGTCAAAATAACTTTCTCTCTATATTTAATATATTCCTTCCTGCTATGTTTTGTTGCGTACTTGTGTTATAAATTGTGGTACTTAAGACTTCTAGTCAGAGTTTGGCTTGTTCTCTTTTGGCATGTCCATTCCTTATTCTTCTGTCTCCCTAAATCTGGCCTCATTCATTTAACACCGCTGGCCATAGTGAAGTACTGTGCGTGTTTTCCAGATGTGGTCTGGAGCACAGAGAAACTTGGTGACGTATTTTATGTTGGTTATAGACTGTTTAATAAAAGTTTTGGATACCCTGAGTTTTTTTCCTCCTAAGGCCTAGCCAATATACTGGATACTAAGCTGTTCTTTTACAGATGCTCCTACTCAAACACATTTGTATTCTTACTAGTATCGTTCAAATACAGTTCTTGGTGACCTTCTTACCTGGGGCTCAGGTTTGCCTCTAGTTTGTTTGTGGTGTTTTTATTGAAATGGGTCCAGAGAGTTCACTGCTACGTTTCTCAAAATTTTTGATACTGTAAGTCAGCTTATCCAGGATAAAATTTTCACACTGAAATGTCACACTTATAAGAAGTCTGATTTTTGGTAGCTTTTATGAGTTTAGGTCACTGGGATCCTACAATAGGTGTATTGTTTGTTTATTTATTTATTGATTTACTTAATTTTATTTATCAAAATTAGTAGTATCTTGAATTTAAGTCTTCCATCTCATAGTGGAATGATTACATCAGATTACCCAGCACTTAACTTCTTTGCCTGTGTTCATGCCTGCATGAGGGCAGAAAACACATTGATTTTCTTCCCAATGATAAGAGAAACAAAGGTCATAGCTCCCCAAAAGCCTAGATTAATGCATCGAAGACAGCATAGTTCACCTAATGAGAATGAAACCTGTGGATAGGTGAAGAAGTGTATTATTGTTGGTTGTGATTTCCCAGTGGAAAGAATATAAAACGATGTGATAATTGAAAATGTCTTTTAAAATAATCTCTGATTAAGACATAAACAGTATTGGATGATGCTGTTTTGAGCTAGGAAGAAGGAAAGCAGGCCTTATTTTTCTCTGCTAAGCCTTTTTAAAATATCCCACGTTAGATGCTTCCACGCACGTTGTGAGAAGCTGGGCACACATTTTGGTCTCTTGCCTTGATGTTTAAGTGGGGTTGCTGTTTCACAGAAATACTTCTGTGGTAGTGCTTTCAGGGCTGTGCAGCGAGACCGTCAGAAAAAGAGCAGAACTTTGTTTTAATCAGTGTCTCTAATCCTTAAAAACAAAGAAATTGCTGATTAACTCAATGCGATAAGAAATGGCTGGTGTCTGCAGCAAATTGCCTGGAGTTAAAAGTCTCTTCTCTCCACTGATTGACCTTCTGGAGTCAAATGGTCAAGTGTTTATTCTCATTTTTCCTCCCTTCAAGCTCAGACTAAGGGCGCAAATCTTCAAATTACCACGGGAAAGTGAAGACTTTCCTTTGATATCCATCACTTTGAGGGCAAAATCAGGATAATTGGAACTTCACTGACCCCCACCTCCGTGTGACTCCTTCCCCTGACTCCTGCTCTGTGGTTAAACACAGCTCCCTGCACCCACCGGCGGGGAGAAGCCGGGAGGGCTTTGGCAAAGGAGCTGCCATGACCCTGAGGGGTGGCTTCTCTCTAAGGGCTGGCTGCCATGGCTGGTGCAGCCTGAGGCGGTGTGGGCCTGGAAGGTTCTAGAAGGTAGTGCCTGCAGGCCGGGCAGGGCAGTAGCTGCTGTCTGTGGGAGAGGGGCCTGCTGGGGCCCTGGCCTGGCCTCAGGGGGAGCGGGATGGAGGAGAGGGGAGGCTGCCCGGCAGTTCCTTTCAGAGGAAGGCCGGAGCCCCTGGTGCCGACAGAGGGGCAGAGCTCAGCGTCTGCCCAGCTCTTTTACATTCATTTCATCTGGTATGTCTTTGGTTTATTCATCGGGCCCCCTGCCTCAAATGTCTGTACCAATAATATACCTGTGAGACCCAACACCCTGCTGACGCCTGTGGTGGCGGTGTGCTGGCTGGTGACAAGGTGCTTGTGTGGAGCCTGCTTAAAGCGCACCCTCATCAGACACTGACAATTTACAGGTGGTTTAACATATTAAATTATGGACTTTTTGTATATAAGTGTCCCAATTTACAAGCCAGGGAAAATAACTTCCTCTCATGCGTTGGTGCTGGTGGGCCTTAAGTAGTCTCTGAGGTGAGGGCCTCAGCAGAGCACCAGTGAAGGCGGGGGTGTTAATGGGGGGAGCAACTGTATGAGCTGTTGTTCACGTTGAATATTGGCAGAATAAGGACATCAGGTTACCCGACTCTTAACCCTAACTTCACTGCACCACTGGCTGAAATGGATTATAATGTTTCTGATTACAGTGCCAGGTTGAATTTGGCTTTGTGTCTTTTTTTATTATTTTTGGTCAAAGGCTGAGGTTTGACAGATCTCCTGTGTCAAATTACTTCATCTCCCAAGGTGCTGTGAAAGGTGTTAAACTTGAGAGGCTTGATGAGTGCAAATACTGTCACCAGCTTTGGCTCCCTAGCACTTTGGGTAATAAGTTGAGGTGGCACTCACAGCACACCAGGGGTGGTCATACAGTAGCAGTAGCTGGGATCTGGGGTTGCTCATGGGCAGTGTGTCTGCACTTCATCTCACCATCTGGAGCCACAGCCATAAAGATACATATATGTTTAACTGTGTCTCATTGAAACACCAGTGTCTCTGTCACCTATCTCAAAGTGCTGTTACATTGTACTGTTTAGGCAGTAGAATTTGAATTGCCCATTCCTACTCATCCTTAGCAGTGTTTTTTCTCATTTAAGATTATGCTGTCGTTTGACTTCCATGACTCCCTTTTAGTTTCTGTACTGCTGTGCAGAGCTTTTCCTTAACACAGTGTTAGCAACAGAGATACAGAATAGGCAAGTCATAGGACGAAGATAAAAAAGGAACATTGATGTCACTGTGGCAGAAAGAAGAAAAGTCATGAACAGTGTTTATTTAGAACATTCAGATTTTTATAGTATATAGTTGAAAATAAAGTTCTGCTCTGTAGAAGTGATTTATTGTATCTAAATGAACAGGTATGGATTTACTGTGGGCTTAGAAGGCTAAAATGAGTTCTGCTACTGTGCAGTCACATGCCTGTGTATGCCTGTGTTTATATGTTATCTTAATTGGTGACCTACCTCATAAAAAAGGTCCCTGTTTTGTTAACTCCTTCTGAGTCACTCACGTTATTAACAAGCAACAAATACCAAAAACTTCAGCAGTTATTTTCCTTTTTAAAACTGTAATGGAGACTTTGGAAGCAGCTTCATCTTCAACAGTGTGTTGCAACTTGCACTTGAAGCAGAATTTCACCCTATAATTGAGTTTAATCTCCAAATTTGGCACAGTAACTTCTGAGAAGTTAACTGAATTTTCAGTTCACCAAACAGAAGTCTTTTAAATGTTTACTGGAGTTTTGCTTAATTTTTCTCATGTTTCATGGATTTTCTGACGTAATTAGTCCAGTCCAATGCAAAGCTTTAAAGATCTTCCTGGCAACTGAGAAAAAGAGAATTTTGGAACATGGAGTACTAACTGCATAAGTGTATTTGGCTGTATTCATCACAATCTAGTGGTTTTAAAATATTATTCTTAAACATTCAGGTCCAACAGTGGATGTTGTTTTCTAATATTGCTAGAGATACCATTTTGACCAAAAATTAACCCACAGGTCTTCCCCTGCCCCCTTTAAAAAAAAAAAACACAACATAACTATTTCTATACTTTCTCCTCATCTGTGATCAGTGCAAACTATAGGGGCATTGTGTGAAGTTTTAAGTCAGAAAATAAGGTTCTCATGGGATATATACATGGCGGGAATATAAAATTGGAAATGCTGAACTGTGGATTTTTCGATGATGCAGATATATTAGTGGATGTATTTGTGTCTTTTCAGGAGCTGGAATCATCTGAAATAAATCCAACAATGAGAAACATGCAAAAAATTCTGAAAACTACATACATGGTTAAATATTTCATCAGTCTCCTGGTGTTTAACCTATGGCACTTTCTGATAAGTGAAAGGATGGTGGCACTGACTTCCTGCTCTGCCTCTTCTGTCCAGGAGGTAAGATACCTATTTTCACTTAAATTTTGTATGCACTTGCTGTCTGCAGTAGAAATAGTTAAGTGCTTGAAGTAGGTAGACACAGGAGAATCTTTTCTAATCACGGAGCACTTTGCTTGAAAGAGTAATGTCTATGTATCCCTTTATTTCATTATGGTGGTCATTTGGAACCAGATTCATTTTCTGCCTCTGAAGGACTTTATAGTGATCTCAAGTCTTTTGTCTAATGTTCTTGGAGTAACACTGCTAGATTGGAAAAAAGAAGGGTTATTCACAGCTTCATGGAAAGTATGTAATGCCTGTTACTGAATTAAAATCAAGCCTGATATAAGCCTAGATTGCACCCACCTTATCAGAGTTGGTGTGCAGTTCTCTTCTTGTCATAGAAATTGTTGTGTTTGATTGCGTTTCCCGTCTTTTAGAAATGAAATGAATTAATGAGCTTCTTCCTCCCCTCTGATTTCCAAAAGAAAAGAAAAAAACAATATTCATGTTGGCAAGAATTTTCTACAGTACTAAAATACATTTGTGCTATGTTAGCGTTTCTGTGTTTTTCATACTTCGCTTTTATTTCTAACAAAACTGGTTGCTTATCCAAAATCTTATGGTGTCTTTTAGACTACAATCTATTTCCAATGTGTTTATGAAAGACAAGCTCTGTCATTATGTTCCCAAAGGGATATACCAGTAAACCTGCAGTCTGGGGAATAAAATTGGAAGATTACTGTTTCTTGTCATATATCTCTGTTTTATGGCTTTGAGTACACTGGAATGGCTTAGTGGGGAGAAAAAACACAGGCGGAGGAGGGAAGTAACTATTAATGCCCTATCAGAGCTTGATGGAGCTTGATATAATTAAAAAAACTTGTGATATCTCCAGCAATTGTAATTCCAATTATTTGCTAGCTAAAGGCAACTTTCACTGCTCCAAGTTCGGAAATCATGTAAATAGCCTAATTAATATAATTTGCCTTATGCTTTTCTAAGAAAACAAAACCAAATATGTCATTTTTAAAAGAATAAATAACATGGTATAAACTAAATATTGTAAATATTCAGTCCATTTGTAGAGCAAACATTACATATTACAAATCATTCTCAGCATTTCTAAGTAATTCAGCATGATTTAATGAAATTATGATGGCTTTACAACTGCATGACAATAAAAGGAAAGCCTTCCTTTGTGTGGATTAGAGCTGGTTCTTTTACAAAATAGTGTGTAACAGCATGTACAGCAGGGGGCCAGAAGATATAAAGAAGGTTTCATCATCTTGTATCTGCAGTCCTTTAATATCAAGAGACTTCTACAAAACTTAAAATAAGTCTTTGAAATATTCCATGCTGTGGTGGTAGAAAGGTACAATAAATAATACTTTGCTTTTTCCTCATGTGGAATGAAGAGATAAAGCTATTTATAAAACTGTAAAGACTTACAAATCATTCTAACATGCTGTCATATGTTAATGTCAGTGAGAATTTAATCACCCAAGGTAAAAAAATCTATATATATTTTTTTCTCTAAACCTATCTTGTTTTCATAAGTCTCTCTATTGACAGATTCTCTCATGATGATAAATTAAAAGAACGCCCAAGACTGCAAAATGTAAAACCAGAAAAAATACAAGGATTGTAGCAATAGGTTGTTTTTAAACTGTGTGGCTGTTATATTTTTTTGTTGTAGCATTTAGAGGATCTAATGAGGAGTCATTGTGCTCTGTACTGTACACCTGCTTAACAAGACAATAAAGAGATAACAAATAGATGGACTGTGAGGATTCAGATGTATATAACAGATAGCTAGACTTTAGCTGAAAAAAAATCACCTTTTTTTGAGAGTTGTTGATTCAGGAATAAAAATCCTTGCTTAGGAGCAAAACAATTTTATTCATCATTTTATTAATAAAAATTGTTACGACAGCTGCTTACCCAAAAAGCTGTTCAGTGTCGTTTTTAATTTGCTAGCTGGGATTGGAGTAGACTGAATTCTTTGGCTCTTAGCCACTTTCAGTCCTGTTAAAAGAAGATGCTTCCACAGGCTTTCCAGGTGATCCTGTAGTGAATTAGACTTTATCCTTCTGTAGATGTTTGAACCAAAGATGAGTTCTAGAGAAAAATACAGATATGCAAGCTTTTTAGATTTGTAAGGTAATTTTATCATTTTCTATACATCTCTCAATAGATCCAGTATTGATCAGGTTTTTGTCCAGGGGAGGATAGACGTAGCACATTATTTGCTGGCCTCTACCCTGCATTCAAATTTCAGTGAGGAAGGCTTATGCTGTGCTTGCCATGCTTGTTTTTTGTTACCATAACTACTAGAAAAAGGATCCTCCTTCAAAATACTTTCATGCTGCCTGTTGATTGAACTTACGGCTTTAGTCATCTTCTTCATAGCGTAAGAGCCATACACAAAATTAAAATGTAAAATTTGACTCCATTTGTTTTCTTTGACTGTAAAACCCTTCTTTGAATCCACACTAGCATTGTCAGACTGCAATCTGATCACCACCGCAGAGATCTCTCTGTCATGAAAAGTGTGATGCCTCCTCAGGGAGCAGATCCACAGGGTTCTATGTTCTGCCTCACAGTCCAGTGATGTGGGAAGCACAAGGTATAAAGTTTCCTTTCTATTCCTGGATGTGGCCTGCTGCACTTGAAGGGGAGGGAGAGAATAAAACATTATTTCACATATAAACTAAGCACATTTGATCTACAAGCCTTTCGTTTGTGCTAACTACATTCATTTATCTCTGCGTTTTCAGAATATGATCTCCATTTTTCTCTCTAAATTTCACGATGTAAGGCTTATTTCTGAGTCTAGATTTTTAAACGAGGTATTTTACCTATTTAGAAATGCAGAACTTGCTTTATATGACTTGACTCCCTGATGAAAGGTTAGTTGCCTAATCGCGTGGGTTTGGTGGCTATGGTACAGTGCAGAGTGTTAAGGCTGTAATAGGAAATCAAATAGTTCATTTCACAGCCATCAAATACATGCTGAGCTGCCTGACTGGTTTATGCTGCTTTATCTTTTAGGACATAAAACCTATTCTTACTTTATGAAAACAGTACTTTGTGTTAGATAATCATTTCATTTACATATAAAGGTTACACTTAATAAAAATATATGAACCAAAATTGCAACAAAGATACATCATAAACCACCTTTTTTTGAGTGTGTTGGATTTTTTCCCTTGAAAGGCTTCATTGCTTTTAAGACAGGAGATATTGCTTCAGAACTAAAGATTTAAGGCTTTTTTCTTCTGCCTGTAGTAAAAGTAATAAAGCTTTTTATTGTACAAAGACTGTAAATATATTTAGCAATAATTTCAACAGCTGGAAGTGTCTAGATGTCTGTGGTGGAAATACAAGGGTCATATTTACCTGGGCTTGGCCTAGAAATTTCTATAACCTTTTTCTTTCCACCTAACCAGCGCTGAACAGTTATTGTTTGTTATCCTGTAAACACTGGAAGACAATCTCATGGAGGAAATGACTCCTTGCAGTTAGAAATAAGATACTGCTGTAACAAGTTAGTTGTGTTTATTTTTTGTTGCTATCATTTGTCATGATTGTTCACTGCAAATAGGCCTTGTTCCTACAATCTTGAGCCTTGTATCAAAATCCATGGTAGCTCCTCCAAGGCTCCACAGCAGTATAGTGTGATGATAAAGAGCTTTACTCCCCTAGAAGAACATGCCACAAGAATTCTGCTATCTTAAAATAGTGGATATTGTTTATGAAATCCATGACAAGAATAAAAGAAAAGAAAGTTGATGATGTGACTTGAAGAGTTGACTTTGGGAATAGTCTTGAAGGATGCTGTGAATAGACCAAGTATCTTCCCATAGCTTTGTAGGTTCTACTTGGTGAGTAGAATTATCTTTATTATAATTTTTTTTTTTTTCTAGATACATGAAATACTTTGGGTTTGGTAGAAGAGCAGATTTAGGATACAGATAAAGTTCATTCCCTTTAGAAATAGAGAAAGCTGAGAAACAAACTTGTATCTATTTTCATTCCTTCTAACAGCTCACTGCCTTTCTCAGTAAATATCTCAGCATTGTCAGTGTTTCATTCCCAAATCAATATTAATATATTTCCATTGTTTCTGTTTAATATTGTACTCCTGTTGACCTAAGATTACAAGTACACTTTCAACTCCTAAATCTTATTATCCTCTGAGGAACGTGTTGTTCAGAGAGGTGAGGGTGCTCGGTAAGCAGTGGAGAAGTGTATCTTTTAACTCCATTTAAAAAATAATTATAATTCTTCTATCTTTGTATGACGTGAAGTATAACCAATTATTGCATAGTTATAATCATGAAGTAGGAAAAAAATCCAAGCATAAATGCTCATTGCTTATGCAGAAAACAGTAATCAGTTTTTGATGAGTACTGTTAGAGTGTCTGTTGAAATTCCATAGTGAGATTTGGAGCTCACAGGAAAAGAAAAAAAACCCACCAAACCAAAAATATTAGTGAGGTACTCTGGAGTCATTCATTTTGCTTTTCTTTTCACAGTTGTGTTTAGGTCTTTCATATATCCAGATTTTTCTGGACATAGTCTTTTGTTCCAGCATTTAGAATGTGGGTGCTTCTTGTGATGTGCCACTCAGTGCAAAAGCTGGGGTTCCTGGCAAGCTTTAGAACTTTAGAAATAAATGCTGTGCTCAGAAGTTACTGCCCAGCTCATGTACAAGGAGTCCAATGTACCTGGGTTGTGGCGGAGCTCCTGCCTGCAGAGAGCCAGCTCAGGGACAGGGGGATTGACACATCAGTATCAGTCTATGAATGGAAACCAGAACTGGCTGGATGAACCTCAGCAGTGTCATGTGAAAAGTGCGAGTCCAACTTTATGAAAGGGATACATGCTGACTGGAGCACAGACTTGGGTGACTCTTGGGTCGTGTACTGTGCCTATATGGTATTGAGTGACCTAATGTAAAATGTTTATATATTCTGCTATCATTTCTTTGTGTTGACCTTCTGTTAGAAGTTTCTGTCCTTCTCAGCTGACATCTAGTCTGCCTTTTGTACTCTTAAATAGAAGTAATAGAGAAGGATTGATGAGAAGAACAAAAGTTTCACTCAAGACATTTTAAATTTTGTCTTGTAATATTTCACAGTTCAAGATAACTTGAAGAAATGATATTTTTGTGTTTCAAAAAGTTTTGAGACAATACTGAAACATCCGGGTTTTGACAGCATCTTGCCAGCTACTTGAATTTGAATCATGGGAAAAATGTCCATGAGTCTCTAGAGAAGACATGAAGAGTGATGACAATTAAAAGGAAATGAACTGTGTATTGTTAAAAAAACAGTTCTATTCAAATATACAATAGTAATGGAAGGTAGCAAATCAAGGAAAGTGTTCTTATGCTGAGAAGAGATTAAGTTAAAGCAGTAAAGCTTCCTTATAAGGCCAAGAGACAGCAAGTTACTGATTTTCAATAAACTTACTCATTTTTGTGGGGCTTCTTGATGAATATGATATATAGCATTTCAGAAGAAGTGTCAGAGCTGGAACTTAATCTGTATGAAGATCATGACTGAAATTTTTTATGTCATTAGGGTTGTTTCTGTTAGGTTTTGGGGTTTTTTGAGGAGTAGGGATTACTCTGGTTTAAGAGAACTTAAAATCATACATATATAGTAATGTATGTGAGATTTGACTGTTTTGCTATTCTTGTCTTTAAGACAGTTAAATTTATAAGTTTGATGAAAGTATCACGTGTTGATTGTATAAATGGTAGCTGCTTCTGGAATTTCTGCTGAAAACATTCCCATGCTGGATAACAAATCAATTTTATTTCTTATTAGGATAGTACTTAGTACTTTCTTATTAGAATTAGTACTTAGGATGGGCACTATGTAAAGATTAGTCAGACTGGTTAAATGTGTTGTCCACCTCACTTAGCAGCTGTTTGAAGTTCAGCTTCTGTCACTTGTGGAGAAAATCAACTTTGGGCTACTTCATAGTTTTTAAAAGGAGTTCCTACTGAATAAATGTCAGGTTATTTCCTAAGGCTGAAAGCCCATAAAGAAGGGGGAGACTTCTTTCTGACAGGCGAAAAGAAGACCAAAGTTAAGAAAGAATTTGTAAAATAATGCACAATTTACATTTTTGAACAACAGTACAGAGCTTTAGAAATTATTATTAAAACAGATATGAGCAACTTCTAGGTATTATATCTTGGTTTCAGTGCTAAATTTTTTCATAGCCAGTAGAAAACCGTGTGTCCAAGTTACCATTCATTTCTAAATTAAAATATTTAATCGTATATTTCAGTAAAAGGTACAAGAGGATTTTATAAAGTAGACATCAGTAGTAATCAGATATGTCAACAAATATACTGTAAACAAGCATGAGCTTGTGTATTTCTGTGGAATTAAATCAAATTATCTCAGCAGCTGACAAAGTTAAAGGTAACTGCTCCAAAGCTACTAGAAGTGTAAGTGATCTATTAGACAAATTATCAAATATAAACCATTACATTATCAATTTATGTCTTAAATCAGTGATATGATTTACTGGACATGATTGTAGGAGACCTATGTACCTGAAAAAACTATTTTTCTGGTGTCCTTTGGGATCAGTAACTGAATTTAGGTTTTGTAAAACACAATCACATGTTCAGGTGGTAGAAATTGACACTGATATTACTACAATTAGATGTGGTTTATAAATATTTTATGCTTCTGAGTTTAAAATTTAACAGGAAGTCTAATGTCCACCTGGCTTCTTTGCAATGATGCAGTGTTTTATATAATACCATGATTTATGTCTCCATTTTTGGGTACCAAAAGCATAAAGATATATCCCCTTAAAAAACAGGCCTCTAATACATCCTACACGTTATATTACAGAGAATACAGTGTATTGTCTGAATTCAAATGAAAGACAGAAAAATAACAAGAGGGACTAAAAAAGTATTTGTAAAGGAAGATTTGTTTTTATAAGCAAAGGCAGCTTAGTGGTGGGTTGTAGTAGTGCAGAGTCAGAAGAGCTTAGGTTAAGTCTATGCGGGGCATAACCTGGTAAAAGTGTGATACTGCACACCTCAGCCCACCTCACCAGAGAGAGCCAGTGGTCTGTGAAATGAATGAAGCAAGTTAAAATTAAAAAAATACAAAACCAAAAAGAAGTCCCAACCTCCCTTGCAAGAAGCTCATGACGATGGAGCTTTTTATGTAAATTTCACTACTTAGACACAGACTGTTAAAAATACATAACTTTCTACTTCCTTTAATGCTTTTAATTCTTCTTCCAAAAACCAGATTAAAGTTAAAAAGTATAGCAGCTGAAGAGAAATTTGAAAAAATGAAGTTAATTGTTGAGTCTGAGTGTACTTTATCAGAATGACCTAAAATACTGTTTGGATTCATATGGCATCAAAGTTCTTTATACATTATAACATCACACAAGAATTTGCATGTGCTTTTCTTACAGAAATCTTGCTCTCATCTGTACCTTTATACCACAGACAAATCTTGTGGCCCACAGAATGTGAATAATTACAACACAAAAAATTTCAATAGTTTGAGCAGAATCAGATCAATCCATTTTGACTTGCAGACATTCATTCCGGTTTATTTGATAGTTAGAAGCATCAGCATCACAGGTCTTACAGAACTTAATGATCTGTCTGAAATGATAGAGATTTTAGAAGCTATAAGTAAATATTTAATGTTTCACTGCAAGTATATGCTATTGCAGAAATTAAAGATGAGAATAATGCTGGATTCTGTGTTTAGAAGTAATGTTTTCATGTATTGCCAACACATGTTTTTTATTGGTGATGTTGATATTCGGAGCTCTGTGCCTATCTGGGCTGTGCTTTCATCCGTATTGAAAGAATATGCCTTTTAATGTGGAGATAGCATGTGTCTTCAATTTTGGGTTGTGTTTAACATCTTTAGGACAGTCTGATAAATGTGGAGGAAATGTTTCAATGTTTGAACTTTATGGTGAAATGAAGTGAAAGTTTACCCTCTTCCCAAGTGATTAGTTTTTAGTACAGGAAACATTGTAGGATGATGGAAGATCTACTGAACAAAATATAAAATATGATGAGAGATGGAATAAATTACAGACAAGTGAAAGAAATGGGGAAGTTTTAAGAGAAATGATTTTATATAAAATAGTTATTATAACAGTTAGTCATTAAAACAGCAGTAATAAAATTATATTTATAGCGGAATAAGGAGTCTCAGTGTGATTAAGATACGGAAGTAGCTAGTTGGACTGCTGAAATATTAGGCATTGAAGTGATGAAAAGTATAGAAATGAAAACAAAAGTACATAAAAATTAATGAGGAGACTAAAATAGGAAATGGAATAAAGGAAAATAACAAACCAAGTAATGTATAATGAATAAACATATAGCTGCTAGACAAGGAGATATTAAGGCCATTGGAAAAGTGAATGGATATTCATTGCCTCAGAGTTGCTATTTTTACAGAACTTTTGCAAAAGTACCAAGTTTTTTGGTTTTGTTTGTTTACAGACTGATAATTTCTTCTTTACATGATTTAACACTCTGGAAGATATATTAGATGGCAGTGGAACTGCAAGGTTTTTATCAGTAAAGCCTGGCCATAGGACTCTGACGTCTCAGGTACTGCCGCTGCTGAAGGAAACGGTCCTTCCTGTTCTCAGCCACTTCTTCCCAGCCCTGTGTCTCCCTGCTGTGGAAACACAGATGTTGGGGTGCTTGAGAACCAGTCTGGACTGGCTGAATTAAATCAGCCTCTGCTTTCACGGGGAGAGGAGGGAGGGCCAGAGGTGGTTTTTGTTGGGCTACCTTTAAACTTGATTTGTTCTCTGATGCAAGTTATTTTGGGGAGGAGTGGGAATTGTCCCATAAATACTTTTGCTGGCACAAGGAAAGTGACATCACAACTGCTGGAAGAGGGAGGTAACTCTGGGAGAAGGTGGGACTGCTTTTGTTATAGGCAATATGAGGAAGCTTTGGGAGCTGGCCTGAATTTCCTTTTCAAGTTCCGTTTAGCCTCTTCCGTTTGCAAGTTAGAGCTTTCTCTGTGTAGTTTTAAAACGGATTCCTCCCTCTTTCTGTGCCGGTCAGATGTGCTTTGTCACTGAGCCATAATGTATTTCCAGGGCAACTGGCTGCCTGTTGTGGGACCAGTTCAGACAGATTCAAATATACCTTTAGCCGTTCAGTTGTTCTCTAGAGCATGACACTGCTGTGAGGTGGATTATTTGGAGCTGATGAAATACTGAGCCTGTGTGCCTGGTGCCCCATAGTACTTAACATGTCATGACCAGATACTTTTTTTGGGATCCTGGAGAATAAATAAGAATAATTTAGGGTAAGTAAGAAGAAATAAGAGAAAAATTAGGGTGTGTAAAGCAATGGTTGATAACAATGGTATTCTCTGGAGTGGATCCTAGTACCTACCTGTACATGAAACAAGATGCAGTCACTGATAGATTATTCTAGGGCCTCTTTAGGGCCTGGGGTCTGACCACAGGTTAGCTTTTATGGCAGAATTAGTTCTCATTCTAGATTCATCCTTCCAGATAATCCCTGCTGCTAGGATGAGATTCATGTCTCTATTTAATCTCTCTCTACCCGTGAATATAATTTGTCCAAATTCCAGTGCCTTTCAGTGCCTTCATATCTGCTTTGAGATATGTCTCACCTCAGTAACAGGGTAATGGATGGCAGTCAACACAAAAGGGTTTCCTGAAGTTCAAGTACCAAAGCTGTTATTATTCTAACATGTTTTTTATTAAATGTTATACTTTTGAAGATCATGGTGTAATAAAATGTGGATTACAGACTCTAATTTCTGTTTGTGCACACTCTGGCTGCTCATTTGTTCTTTTGAAGAACAAATCTCTCATGTACATTCTGTGTTGTCTTCTTTAAATACTACAAATAGGAGGGCAATAATGTTTATTTTATAATGGATAGACAGATATACAATGTGAGTTTAGTATCATACAGACTAGTGTCTTTGTATTAGAACCAGTCAAAAGCATTTATTTTCAAAAAGTAGGGCTAAAATAGAAGAATGCTTAATGTTTTCTGTGTTTTCTCAAGTAGCCCTTCTCTTTTCCTTAGTGAAAAGATAAGACATTTTTTTTTTTTCAGAGTATAGTGTCTTTAAAGGTTTACAAATGAGATTATTATATGTCCTTTGGATTTTATTCCAATTCTTTCAAGATTCTCATAATAAATGTTTTATGTATTTTCCAGGTTTAGAAGATTTAGGAAAGACTAACAGTTTGGAAAATACATAAAGCATTTATGAGAATTATGAGATTTGCTGTGTACTGCTATCTGTAACTTTGCAGTGATAAAGTTAATAGAATTGTTTGTGTATATCAGCACACACAAAGATGATGCTTGCACATAAATACGAGATGAACTTTCTTGCCAGCCTCTTTATATAGTAGCTGTTATATCCCTGATTTATACCAACATAGTAAGATAATACATTTACAGTTAACTAACTCTGTAAAGAACTTTGGCATCTGAGATACCTTAATCTGAAATTTAGGCAAAAAAGCAAACCAGACCAACCTGTTTGGATTAAAGCCATGCTTTTATTGTGAGCAAGTAACTTTATCTATATGTATCTATCTAAACTGAATTCTGTTTTATACAGAGTCGTCTTATTCTTTTCAATATATGTGGCTAGAAGAGCTAAAGCCCAAAAGCATATCATGCTAAACATAGGCAGTTCCAGTCATTTGCACTCCTTGAACTTAATGTAAGAAAGCAAAGAATTTAGATTTAGATGGCCCTTGGGTCTTTAGTTTTAAATTACTTGTTTCCCACTGAGAAGTAGATTTTTTATCATGACAAGTACAATGTTGCCCAGAAGGCAAAGGCATAATATCTGTCAAAAACCTAGATTATTGTTCTCTAATTTGTATTTTGAATTTAGAGACTACAGAAAGCTGGTTTCTGGCAGATGCTATTGCAGTGTCTGGGAATTGTCCCATGCAAGAACAAGTTGAACGTGGTCATGTGACTGAGTGTAAGCCCCATCATACACTGTGGGCACCTTCACTATCTCATTACTCTCGTGACTTCAGGTAATCACAGTGCTGTGTATTTTATTCTGAGTGGGAGAGAAAAATTGAGTCATCTCTAATAATATGAAGTCTGAACTACATGTCTGTTGCCTTCCTTTCTTTCTAATTATATAGTGCTAAACTGGAGGGGACAACAAGAGGTCATTTAATGCAGTCCTTTTTGCTAAAACAAGATTAACTGATCCATGTCATTTCAGAGAGACTCTTATCCAGTTTTCTATTAGAGAAACTATGCAACTCTCCCAAACAGTCCTTTTGATTAGCCTTGCTATTGGGATGTTTTTTTCCCCCCTAATATCCAGATTTGAGCTTCCTTACTAGAGTTTAAACCTATTGCTTATTCACTGTGGACATGAAGACCAGATCATTCCATTCTTCTTTTCGACAGCCTTTTATTTTCCTGATGACTGCTACAATGTTGTCTCATCTTTTACTCTGTCTTTAGGCAAACTAATTATTCTTTTGGCACAGGTAGTATTGATTATTCCTGAGTATTCTTGTCCCTAGCAGTTGTGCCATTTAAACTATATTCAGTTTAAGAACTAATCTCTACCTCAATAGATCTATCATGTGGAAGTTTAGGGAAAAACAAATCTTTTTTTCATACAACTTGTAAATAAATTATGGAAGTCTTTGCAGGGGGCATTGCAGAAGACAAATTATAAATGGGATCAAAAAAGGATTATATTCAGTCCTTATGGAAGGTAGGTCCACTGGGAGCAGTTGAAAATAATTTTCCAAATGCAACCTGGAACTCTCAAAAGCACAGGATAAAGCCATCCCCAGGTCCTGTAAAACAAACCAACAGGGAAGAAGGCCAGCCTGGCTAAATAGAGAGCTTTGGATGGACCTCAGGGAGAAAAGGAAGGTCTACAGTCTCTGGAAAAGGGGGTCGGCTACTTACAAACAATATCAAGGTGTAGCAAAGGTATGCCGTGGAAAAATTAGAAGGGCAAAAGTCCAAGGAGAACTTAACTGGGCAACAACAGTTAAAGATAAGAAGAGGAGCTTTTTTGCAATATATCAATTAAAAAAGTCAGGCTAGGGAAAATGTGGGCCCGCTGATGAATGAGGTGGGTGCCTTGGTGGTGGAAGACACAGAGAAGGCGAAGTTGCTGAACACCTTTGCTTCGGTCTTCACTGCCAAAGCTGCCCCTCATGAATCCCAGGAAGAGAGACAAGGAAGAGGGTCTCTTCCCTTGTGCCCTGGAGACAAGGAAGAGGGTCTGGAGAGAGGAAGACTTCCCCTCTATTGTGGAGGACTGAGTTAGAGACCACTTGGCCAAGCTAGACATCCATAAGTCCATGGGCCCTGATGGGATGCACCCACGAGTGCTGAAAGAACTGGAAGATGTTATTGCTAAGGCACTCTCTATCATTTTTGAGATATCTTGGAGAACCAGGAAAAGTGCCTGAGGACTGGAGGAAGGCAAATATCACACCAGTGCACAAAAAGGGCAAGAAGGAGGACCCAAGGAACTACAGGCCAATTAGTCTCACCTCTGTCCCGGGGAAAATAATGGAGCGGCTCGTTCTGGACATCATCACCAAAAACATTGAAGATCAAGGAGTTATCGGTATTGGTCGACACGGATTTACCAAGGGTAAATCATGCTTGACCACTCCAATAGCCTTCTATGATGTTGTAACTGGTCGGTTAGACGAAGGGAGAGCAGCAGATGTCATCTACCTTGACTTCAGCAAGGCTTTTGACACTGTCTCCCGTAACATCCTCATTAGAAAATTAAGGAAGTGTGGGATAGATGAGGGGGCAGTGAGGTGGATTGAGTTCTGGCTGTGTGACAGGATTCAGAGGGTTGTCATTAATGGAGTAGGGTCAAGTTGGAGGCCTGTGACCAGTGGTGTCCCTCAGGGGTCAGTACTCGGCCCAGTCCTGTTCAACATATTCATAAATGACCTGGGTGAGGGGACAGAGTGTATCCTCAGCAAGTTCACTGATGATACCAAACTGGGACACTCCAGAGGCTGCGCCGCCATCCAGCGCGAACTGGACAGGCTGAACAGCTGGACAGAGAAGAACCTAATGAGGTTCAACAAGGACAAATGTAGGGTCCTGTGCCTGGGGAGGAAGAACCCCCGGCACCAATACAGGTTAGGGATGGATCTTCTGGGTAGCACTGCTGAGGAGAAGGATCTGGGAGTCCTGGTAGATAGCACACTTTCCACATGCCATCAATGTGCCCTTGTGGCCCAAGAGGGCCAATGGGATCCTGGGCTGCCAGCAGGTCAAGGGAGGTCATTCTCCCTCTCTGCACTGGTGAGGCCACAACTAGAATCCTGAATCCATTTCTGGGCCCCCCAGTTCAAGAGGGACAGGAGACTACTGGAGAGACTCCAGAGTAGGGAAACGAAGATGATGAAGGGATTGGAGCACCTCCCTTATGAAGAAAGGCTCAAGGAACTGGGACTCTTTAGCCTGGACAAGCGAAGGCTGAAGGGAGACCTTATTTATGTTTATAGTTTTCTAAAAGGTGGGTTAAAGGATGTTGGAGCCAGACTCTTTTCAGTGGTTTCCAGTGATAGGACAAGGGGCAACGGGCTCAAGCTGGAACATAAGAAGTTCCATTCAAATATGAGGAAAAATTTCTTTACAGTGAGGGTGCCAGAGCCCTGGAAGAGGCTGCCCAGGGAGGTCATGGAGTCCCCTTTTCTGGAGATCTTCAAGACCCGCCTGGACGCAGTCATGAATGACGTGCTCTAGGCGTTCCTGTTTTAACAGGGGAGTTGGACTAGGTGATCTCTAGAGGTCCCTTCCAACTCTGACAATTCCATGATCCGTGATTCTGTGAACCTCTGACAAAGGATTTCTGAAATGGGGAATTGTACCTGGGAAGGAAGAATAAGGAAAGGGTTATTCTTTACTTGGCCTGTTTCTTATGTTCTTTCTTTAACCGTCTGCTACAGGATATTTCAGTTATGATCTTCTTTCATTTTATTGTTTCATCTTTAATAAGCTTAGTATACCGTGCTTTGCATATGCATTTTATAAGTTTGTTGGCTTATTATTTCTGATAAAACCCATAAAAGGATTACAGGCCTCTTATCTCCTCCCAGATTAATTGCGAGCTAAACCAGCAAAGGTTAAGAGGTTTTCCATTTCCTTTTTGCTCCTTTTGCAAATGGCAGCCTGATTCTCCCTAAAAACATTTATCCTTCATCTTGTTCATTAGTTGTTGACCTATACCTTGTAATACAAGCTTCACTCCTTTCTGAGATAGAGGAAAAACATTATGTAATTATGGAGATAGACTCATTCTTTAAAATGTCTAATTATTTTTTTGTACTGTCTTATTTCTTGGTTTCACTTAAGTTTTCAGGCAGGGAGTTCCAATTCTGAAATATTCAAGGAAAAAAATATATCCTACTGGTTGTTTTTAAGTAAGCTCATTTTGGTTTTATTGATTTCCCTCTTCTCCTTCCCTTATTTTTTTTTTTTATTAAGAAATTTGGCCAAGATTGGTCTTTGGAGGAAAGTAAATTGACTCTGTGCAAGGTAGATATTATTTGTAGGTTGGGGGAAGAGTCAATTAATTTAATACCAGGGCTAATATCTAACTCTTTTCCAGCTTCTATTTTCTGGCTCATTTTGTAATTTCTTAGTGCTGCTTATCGTCACCTGGCTTTCAGTGCTGTGACATGACCATAGAATATTATTTTTCTTTTATCTGCTTTGGAAAAAGATTGTGTATTTTGATTTCTAATCTTGTCCTTCCCCAAGCGGGTTACTGCAGCCGTTTTCTTTGTGGGCTGCAAATGCAAACAAATGAAAAACTTGAGCTGGAGCAGACTGCTGGTGATGTGACATTGTTTTATGAGGAAGTATCATATAGTTTATGTATTAATTGCCAATTTAGTTTAAAATAAAATTAAAATTGGTTTGTGATGCGTTCCTATGCGCAAACCTTCAGGAAATTAGGGAGCCTTTGCTAGGGTTGTTAACACTGGTAGACAGTAATTGCCTTGCCCTGTCTCAGCTGTGGACAGCTCAGCTGTGGGCAATGATGAATCAGACCCACCTCATTAACAGCCTTCCTGGCTTTCACTGGGGTTTTGCTTCTTCCCCGTGAACTTGCTGGAGGATCTGACTTCTTGGTCCAATCTCCTGCTATTTCTGCTCTGCTCTCCACAAAGAGACTCTGTGACAGGGCACTCGCCTGGTGGCTGCTAGCCACCTTAGCCCATATGGTTCCTCATCCTTTGGAAGGCACTGGCATTTCTGCACTCTCACAGCCTTGGTTTTTCAGCATTAACAAGGTAGGGTGGGCTCTCCTCTTGGTACAGTTACCTAATGTGCTTTTGTGGGTTTGGAGGCCTCTCATTTTGCATTTTGTTCAATGATTTGTGCTGTTTCTTGGCATTTAAGAGATGTTGCTGTGTTTGTTTCCTTATTCAAAATATCTCAAAAGAGCTGTGTTGTGAAGAAACAGGTTTTGTTTGGTGGAGTGCTAACTGAGGTGTATTTTGTTGTCTCTTACGCCTCTGTGAAGGAGATTTAAGTTAAAAAGTATGAATTCGGAACTTAATTGCAAGGTGTAAAATAAAAGAGTAGTATATAAGTAGGACAGTGCCAATTGTCAATGCAAAGTGCAGTGCTATAGCGCTGAGTCTCAAAAAGTCTACTGTTAAGTGTCTTCCTCAAGAAACAGGTTGCTTTAAAGAACTAGAAGAATGTTGCCTGAACCTGGTTCTAAAACAGGAGCCTTTTCAGATGAGGAAAAAATTCTGAAACAAAAATCTAATTATTAAGTAATAGTTAATAGAAAGAATGTTTTGGTTGTTTAGGAAGCGTGTATTGAGCTCAGTAAAGTCAGCCAAATTAGAAGGAAGAATTTTTTTTGAATTGTTGCAAGGTGATTTTTATCTCTTTTGATTATATTCTTAAGTCTCAAGGTTTTGCTGCTGCTGCTACTGTGAAATAAACTATGGAGGGTAGAGAAATTCTGTAATTTTTTTTCAAATACTTTCGAGTAAGTTATCTTATGGTTGAACAATTGAGGTGAGGCTTTTTCTCTGGGATAGAAATAAAAGGTGAATGCTGGCCACGTAGGACAGTGGGAATGATTAAAAATTGTCAGCATGATCATGGAAGATACATGGGAGATACAGTGGAAGACCATGGACTGCCTTATGGGAGCTGTCTTCCTTTGTTACCAGTTAGATTCCATTGCAAAAAAAAAACCCAAAAATCATTCGTTTCTAACTTGCTGAGTTTAAATTGAACTTAATGGACTCTTGTGGAGCAGCAGCAGTTCCTTGTTGTTTACAGGTGTTGCTGCTTTTCAAGTCTAATCACAATCCCAGCTGTTCCGTTATTGGGGATTGCTGTTAGAGGGTATGGATTGTGATGGTAAAGATAGGGATGGAGTTGTGATAAACCATTTTTTGAGTTCATAGACAAATTAAGACTAAAAAATCTGTCCAAGTAATGAATTGACTTCTTACGGAATTCTAGCCTCTAGCATTTGAAAGATGTTTGCAAACGCATCACAGGATTCTCTAACAAATCAAAAAGTAATTTTGAGTCCTCCCTGGTATCATTTTCTTGCATGATTTACAGAATATTGAATGTTACCAAATATCTTATTCCTGTTTCAACAAAATAACACCAATTGATAAATACTTATGTCAAAAAGGCAGAAGAACAAACCACTTATGTATGTTTACACTTTAAATAAACTACTGGCTAATCTGTTAGATAATCAAAAAAAGAAAGTCAAGACCCTGGAGGTTAATAAACCTGGAAGAAGAAACTGGTAATTTCAGATGTTACTGTAGCCAGCAGGAACAGCTGAATTTAGTGCAGTTTATGTATGTTAATACAAACTATTGCCAACTTTAGTTCATAATTATATGTTAAATTAACAACTGAGTTGTTACAGTTTACACTCCTTTTTCTTCAGTTGTCCCTGTTGGAGTAGCACTAGGCTGGAAGAGGGCCAGTGTGGACAGCTGAGGATGATATTGCTTTAGCCACTTTATATCCATCTACTTACAACTGCTGCTTACCTTCCGGAATCATAGGTGATTAATATTTTTCAGTGGCCTTCACTTTGTTTTGTGTTGCTGACCTACCACAGTTTCAAAAGGGAGTATGAATGTTACTCCTCTACTGAACAGTGGTGGGCTGGCTGTTGAATTTTTTAATGAGGTTTAGTTTTTAATAAACCCTGAAAATTTTCAAGTGCACATTCATAGAAGTAACTGAAGAACGGTGTAGCCTAAAACGCTGTGGTTTATAATTTTTCTGTTAAAGACCAGATCATATTGTCTGCTTGCAGAGGCCTCAAGCTTCACTGAGGTTTGATCGAACCATTAATGACGGTGTTAAAAAGGAGCTTATGGTAAACATGTGGATGTGTGGCTTTATTTTTCTTTTGAGGTGCATTGAGATTATACATTTCTAGAAAGCAAAAATAATAATATCTGCGAACAGAACTGAATCAGCTGTTGACTTTCTACTAAAACTCTTGCTGTCTTTGAATAGGTGTCATCTTCATTGATTTTTTTTCTTTTTAGTTTGACTGCTCTTTTCCCTGGAACTGGAAGGCTGTATTCTTTTTTTCATAATGTAGTTTGGGCCTCCGTCATAATCTAGATCAGTTATCATTTCACTTTGAGATATATATGTATATATGATCCCTAGCGGGGAAAGCTCTGCACAGTAAATACAATGCAGCAAAATAACACAATTATCATTAAAAAGATATATTAAAATGAGGCCAATTTTTTTACTAAATACTTAAAAGTTACTAAGCGTCTTTATGAGCCAGATACAATTCCTTACTTTCCACAGTAAGTTTCATAATTAACAATGGAAATAAGTAGCTATTCACTTATTGCAAAGGAATTTATCAGATTTGCATACTTTTTCTTTGGCGGGACCTTTATTGTCATTTATAGAGTTTTTAAATATCTTGAGCTTGGCAGCAACTTTTCTCAATTTTTGTGCTGTCTCATTTACGCTTGTTAACTGAAAGTAGTGTTGCTGGAGAAAAAAAATGGACATTTCAGAATGGGAATACATGTGAAACTATCTTCTGTGTTTTTGAAGATAGTAAAAATTAAAATAATTAAATGCAAGAGAGAGCGAAAGTAATGATAGCTGATCTTATGTAGTGGAGTGTTCACTTCCTAAAAACTTTCCATAGAGAAAAAAGTTGCAAATTGTTTTGGAAAGCAAAACCAGACTTCTTAAAGTATACGAAAGCCAGCTTACATGGTCATTTTATTTACAGAACCAGCATATGGGCAAACATCACATGTTTAAAAAGATGCAAGAAGTTTGAAATGCATCCAATTATATCAGACAAATAGCATTAGATGAAGACTCCAGCAGAGATCAAATTAAGAACTGGACTAGAAAGGGGGTGTAGTTTTGAACTAATTTAGTAGTGTGCATTTAATATCAATAGATTTTCTTCGTTGAAAAGAATGGGTTGGCATAATTCCCATGGATATCATAACATAATTCTTTGGATGCCATTACTATACAATATTTGATGGTAGAAGATGACTGAAACAGTAAGTTTATGCAAATAAACATATGCAAATAGGGCATATATTGCCAAAGCCAATAGGCTTTGGCATCAGAAAGCCAAACTAATATTCACCTTTAATTTATAGGGTTTTTTTACCTTTTGCAAATGTGTGGAGTTTTTGGACTCTTCAGAATGTATCAAGATGAAAATGCAAAATGGGGCATATTTCTCCTTTTTTCTCAGCAATGAACTCACTGGACTTTCCTCAGTAAATGAAGGTTTTTGTTAATAGTCCTTGCATATAAAAATTTTGACTCTGGTAGGTGATAGTATGAGAATGCTCTCACAGATACATTTATTGAATGCACCTGATTTAAGTAATAGCAAAATGCAAAAGTGCTTATAAAGCAATGTGATTCTTTGCTTGAGACTGGGTTCAGAAAGACCTCTCTTACTATGAATTTATTTATTTCTAAAATACTAGATTGAACCTGTAATTTCTTTTAGTGGTATAATTTATCTGTTGTTGGGTTTGTCTTAGCTGAGACTAATGCTGGTTTTGTTGCCTTTCACGTTGATAGTTGCGGACATTTTTTAAGTGGAAATGAATATTATTTTTTTTTTTACTCTTGAGCAAAAGCTAGTCTAAAACTACGCATTCAGTAGTGTTTTTATTCCTTAATGAATACATGCCAGGTGCTAATAAATGTTTTAAAAAGGTTTTTTTGGTTGCTGTATGTTCTTGAATCGTGTTTTTTATGTTATTAAAAATAATAAATTAAATGCGTTCTTTCTGAGTTATAACAACATGGTCAATATAAGAATATTCCTATAGCTATTGCCAGGCTCTCCATTCTGGATCTTTCAGTGGTTCTTTTTTTCCTGCTGTCAAAGGTATATTTCTCTTTACTTTCTCTTTTTGGATAAAGATTGAACTGTGTTTACTAATATTTTGAAAACATATTGATTAACACATATTACCCTGATTGTTACCTGACATTAACAGGGAACTAAAAATCGCTTTCAGATTTAAATGTATTTTTGCAGTCTGTTATAAGAATTTTCATACCTGCTATTTATGGTGCCATTCCCTGATCGGTAAGGGAAGGGAGCTACGGGATGCTTCCCTACCCATACGGCATGTTATCCCCCTTTCCTCGGCAGTGCCCCACACGGTGGTAGTGGTTTTGGCTGTACTGGCTATCAACTACATCCCTTCCCTGAGACCACAAACAAGTGGGCATAAATACAATTGGCATTTAGATGGCATTAAAAAAACATTTGTAAATTGTTACCATTTATGAGAAGGTGATAATGTACGTAGAGGTGATTTTAAGGTTTCAAGGATTTATGTGGAATTTCTTTCTTCACCCATTTAAATAATCATCGGACTAAATGGTTCCCACCCCAGACAATCAACTGTAACTGTTATCCTTCACGGCATTTTGCTCACCTGCTTTTAGATGTCAATTTTGAACATCTTTATTCTCTGCAGGCGGCCTATTCTAGCACTTTGTATTTACTGTAGACTATTTTTTCTAATAGTACCTTTAATTTTTCCTACTGTTGTTTGTTTGTTACGTTGTGTCCTCCCAAATCTGGGCTTACAAAACTGATCAGCCCCTTTCTCTTCACAGCAGCCTTTTATGTGTGAAAGCTGAAGCAAAACACAAATAAACATTGTAACAAACCTTTCATCCCTGAAAAGTGGTGGTTCCTGTTCCGCTCCATAAGGCGTTTCAAGGTGCGTGTGGCAGGTGGAAAAGACGAATCCCAACTCTGTTCAGCACTTGCCCATTGGCACATCCAGGAGCAAGGTCTCAGATCCTGTTGTGTTGGCCAAAAGGGAAGCTGGGGAACTGTCTTCTGTCACTGTTCATCTGCAGGTTCCCAGCTCTTCATGAGGGGCTATAACATAGGAATCCTTGTTGCTATCAGTTTTAACATGAAGGCAAAAGCTGGGTTTGTGTGTTTGGGAGGCTTTTCTCTAAAGACAGAGTAAGGGGTTGTCCTTTGCTCTTGGAAATAATCACTGGCTGGTATCTCCTGAAGGCACTTACATATGCATCCAGGCAGGAGCAGCCTGGCACTAATGTTCAGCTGAAACCAGGCAGGGTAGCGCTTGCTTGGTGTGTCACGAATAGCTGAGTGAGGCAAAGTATGTGGGTTAGGGATAGTTCACGTAGCTGTAGGGAAGAATGAGGTTGTATTGCATCCTTATAGTGTAAGCTGAGGAACCAGGCATGTGCTGAATGTTTTTAGATACGTGCTGTATTATCGCTTTGCCTTCTGATAGTTTCTCATCCTAACTTCTCCTTGGTACAGAAGTCCTCTATCCAGATTTTGTCAAAATATTAGTACTTCTTATATTAAAAATGTCTTCAATTCTTATGTAGAAATCCTGGAGTGTATTTTGAAATAGTTCATTACTAGGACAGCTACAGACAAGCTTGTTTCAACAAGTTCGTTTAATCATTTTTCTTTTATGTGGTTTTACAGCACTGTATTATTGGGGAGTTTTCTGTCTTTTGTGCTGAACTTATACTCACGTGTTTGACAGGGATACATATGATCATCTATACTTCAGTACCATGGGTATGTACATAACATCCTTCAATATTTGTTATACAAGAAATATGATACACTATGTTGGACTATACTTATCCCAGTTGTGTAAATCTCATTGCCAGAATGAAGGTAGTGTTTAATTTGCTCAGTTTATAAATGGCATAGTCATCATGGGGACAAGTGCTCAACAAAAAAATTTCTAATGGCTGTGTTAAAAGGTGAGGGAAATCTATATATTTAAGACCAACTATCTGCCTCAAATTAAGGCTATATTAAAAAACCATATCTCCTCACTGTCCCGTCCCACCCCAACCCTCCAGACTTCTAATATCTTCCCTCTTTTCCATAACCAAAGCATCATTTTTTTGTTTCTTTCCTTATAATTGTCTATATAAAAACCTCTTTAAGGAAAAGTTGTTTGAGTTGGTGAAATATTAAACTGAGCTTATAATCAAAATTAATTAACTATGTATCATTTAATCTCCAAAAAGACCTCTCCAAGATTGAAAGAAAGCAAATACCATTTCTTTTTTTATGACTGGAGCCTAAAAGATTTAAAAAAAAAATATTAGTGCTTGGATCATAAATGCTGACCCGTGGAACTTCAGTGAGTATCTCTTGCAGTATTGGAACTTTAGTTTATCTTTTAGGTGCAGCTAGTATATAATTCTTGAAATCAGAATTGCTTTTTCCCTGTTCTCAACTTTTCATCATCAAGGACTTGCTCCATGTTACAGTCTTTTCCTTTCTGTCCTCTTATCATTGAGAAGATCATGGGAATGTATTGTATATGCAGATGATCTGACTAACTATTTTGAATATACTTTTCTGGTTTTAAATATTGTTTGTGAAATAATGGGTGAAAAGAAAATTGAGAACACTGAAAAAATCAGTTATCACTTAATAGATCTGTTAGGACACGCTGGTTCAGAAATATGGCATTTTGCCGTCAAAGCACTCAGACTTTGTCCTGTTAATTTAATACTGTTGAGCGATTCATACACATGAAAATCTATTTGATTTCTGACTATTCTTCTGACTCTTACATTAAGTGGACAAAGTTTAAGTGGGGCTCATTCTGGAGAACAATAGAGATAGCGATGCTTTACTGGAAATACTGAAATGGGGTGTTTGTTGGCTTTGAAAACTTTTATTAAATATCACCTGTGGCATGATGCTTGTTTGGAAAAAAAGAATTATACCTTACTTGCTTTCCAAGTGTAAAATCTGCAGCCCTCTGTTTCCTTTCTTGAGGAAAACATTTGTTATGCCTTTGAGGACAGTAGAACTTTGTCATATGTATTACAGAAGGAACTAATGAGGAGCTTATAGAGGACTCCTGCTGCCTGCCTTGGTTCTGAGGAGCACTGTGGTTCCTAGAGTAGCCCGTGATCATCTGCACAGCCTAGACAGGGTGCTACATAAAGGCACCCAGTCTCTGTTCAGGGCCTGTGAGTTACTGTTCTGCTTGAGCTATTATACTTGTTTCCATAAAGAATCTGTGAACCATAACAGCTTTGTGTAGGTATATATTCTTTTAAATCCTGCGGTTTGTTGTGGGGTGTTTGGATTCCAGAATTAAGAATATACAAAAGGAGCTTAAAATCAATTTATTTATGCTTTGTATTTGACTGCAGGTCCTGGACTGAATGTCAAACACTGGAAGATTATCCCATATGGACCTTCCATTTCCACCAGTACATGTTCTTACCTAACTTTAAGGGTGTATATGAATCAACTGTTTTTCAGAATAGTTTGGGCAGTAGTACATAGAGGGATAGGATAACCTTACAAACTTTCTCAATACCAAGGATGAGAGCTTTGGTCAATACGCAACTATGGAAATTTCTTAGTGGCTTTAGTCTCTTAAAAAACAATAATTTAAAAAGTCTAAACGTGCGGAGAAGGCTGCTTGGTGTTCTGTTCAATCTCACGGTATCTAGTTCAGACTTCATAACACAGCTGAGTTTTTTCTGGCTTTAATATCTGTCCAGCTTGTAATGTGCCTACTTAACACTGCATATGTTAGGTATCATTTTGCACTGGATGAAGGGCATGCTCCTCACAATTCAGCTGCAGGGTTAGTCTTTCAGGTAGGAAAAGGTGAGTTGAATTGTGCTTGTTTTATGTAGTGAACTGACCAATCTGTGTGATTCCTAGTTCCAGTAGTAATTAGTTAGTGCTGGAAGAATATGGAGTTTTGAATTGAGAAACAGTATTGCCAGAAAATATTTAGTAAGTGTTGCATTGTTGGTGTGGAATTTGCAGAAGGCATTAACCTGAGTGGGAGCTACCGAAAGCAGACACTATGAACTGCCACATGTAAGCTTGAGGTGGTCGGCTGGGCAAGCTCTTAACTAAAGACTATGAGTAATTACACAACAAAACAGTTTCAGCAAGACTGTTCAGGAACGACTTGAAAATCCGGGAGACTTATTCTTGGAGAATGACCTAAGCATGAAAGAACCAAGTCAGATGGAGAAACTTAAAAGAGATATCTTCTTTACTGGGTGAATATCTGTTGGACAGACAGACAGAGACACGTGCTAACCAGACAATTCCCAAAACTTCAAATAACTCTTGCACTGCTTATCCGTACAAAGCTCATCTGTTCATCCAAATGCTTATTTTCTGAGAATATTTGACAAAATGTGCCTCGCTTGGTGGGAGCCCGTTGTTAAAGAATTTTCTTATGCCTATGTATAGACTAGATGAGAGTCTATACAGATGAGAGGATTTGAGGTTTCCACATGTCAGCCAACAGAAATTTATGCTTACTTGACAGTGCTGAAGGGAGGTTCCAGTGTCTAAATTGATTCATAGGTTAAACTTTCATTTATGCAGGTGGTCTATTTGTACAGCATGTAATAAGGTGAGGGCCGCTTGTGATATAACAACACAGGTTTACAATAGAATCATGTTGCTGTGTGGACGTATTTGTAATGAGCTGTGGGTTACTTCTGTGAGAATTAAGAGGGTTGGAATAAAGGCTGCAGTATTCAAATACTTTGTTTCTTTTTGCATTTTTGTTTTCTTGAGGATCGGTACCTGTTTGGATCAGATGGACGGTAGAGCAGTTACATCTAGTCTCCTTTTTTGGTGTGTGTGGGTTTTTTTGTTTGTGGTTTTTTTCTGTTTTTTTGTTTGGTTGGTTTTTTTGCCTTTGGGGCTGGATTAACTGGACATCTGGTGCTGGAGATTTTCTCGTTGTTAGAGGCAGGAGTTGCTGCCATGCTAGTCTTCTGATGTCTGTCCAGAAGATTCTGTTGTCACTGAGACATGCTGAGTTGTGGATTTCGTTATCCTGGCAGGTTAGAGACAAAACAAAAGACAGGAGTTGCCTCTCTGATAACGGAAGCCTGTACAGAAAATTCCCTAAGGAATACCTAAAAATGTGAACTGCTTATTAATACAATATCATTTCTACTCGGGAGCTGCCAAAACATGTTCTACATATTTCTGGGAATTCCAGAGTTGTGATTGTATTCACTTTTGATGCTTAATAGCTATGCTAAAATGATTGCTTATAGGTGAAGATAAAATAAGACATTAGCATTTGATTTTCTGTTTGTCCAAAAAGCAGGGGATTGTTAACTGATGCCAAACAAATTTGGCACTGGTGTCTGTTTGGTTTGATACACTGCCATTGGCCATGAATGTGTTGTGTTGTATGTTAAATATCAGTGGACTGTTAATGCTGTATGTAAAATATAGTTCATGTAACTGACTGCAATTAAATCTGCCATAGATAACCTGTCAAGGTTAAAGTAAGCTGTACAGCCCATTATGCCTCCTGGTTCCAGCAGTAAAATCTCTTTCCTCCAGCTCTGACTTCAGGAAAATGGTCTCTTTGTCCCAGACAAACCAAAGGCAACTGATCTTAGTACCAGTTTTCAGTTTACTTTGTGGACCTTTTCTTAGGAGTGTCATCAAGTCTGTAGTCATGATAGCATAGTCTCTCTTCCTTCTTTTGTTCCCTGTTTTTTTCCTTCCCTTTTTTTCTTTACAGGCCAATGGTTAGGAACTTGGCTCAAACTGGTGGAAGTGAATGTAGCTTTCTTGCCACGTGGTTAAACTTATTTGTGAGGAAGTTCAGTGCTTTGGAGAGCAAGCGTTAAGAGTTAGATTTACTGCTGCACACAGGGCAGTTTGCCTAAGAAACATAGGCTGATATGTGAAGGGATGAGTGTCTGTTATGAACCACATATTTGTTAAGGTTAAAGTAAGCTTTCAAAAATGAAAAGATTTTATAATACTTTTGGGATCTGTATGTGCTCAGGCTGGAATTAATACTAGATTGTCCTGTTGAATGGCTCATGATTAATTCTGAATGAATAGTGTTCCTTAGGTATGACAAAGAATGGATATAAAGTTTGGGACACTTTGGCTTAAAAAGGTGAAGTTCTGCTGAAGATCTGTGGGACAGTAATGAGAGCTGAGCTACTCTGGCAAAGGGATTTAAAAATTGAGGGTTTTTTAGGAAAAAAAGGAAATATATGATAGCTGAAATAATTTAAAGGCAAAATAAATCCATCTGGGGTGCTGATAGGGTGCAGAATTTGAAATACAAATAGAAAACTTGCATGCTAGAATATACTAGAAGAACAAGTTTGACTAGAAAGCCCAAATACTGTTGTATTAAAATTTTGAATTGAGCTGATTTTTCTGGTAAAAAGTGTGATTTCTATGATCTAAAAAAAAAAATAAATTAAATTCCACATAAGACCAAGAAAGTTGTGCTGCGTACATTTTTATATGTACTGGATGCTTCTGTTGGTCATAAAATTCCTGACTACAGTCTTACAAAAACATGCTTCGGGACTGTCCAAACTGTTGAATTTAGAAAACTATTGAATTTATAATGCGATGAATGCAAACTATTGAATTTGGAAAACTTACAGTTTACTCTCAGTATCTTATTAATGATTTTTTTTTCAAGATTAATTAACTTGCTATGCAATTAAAAATTAGGTGTCTTTTATGGAACTGGGACATGGATTACAGGGAACTATTTGATACTGCAGAGGAGACGCTGTAGTACAGCCCTTGCTAGTAGCTTATACTGACTTCAGTTTGCCTCTCACGTTGTGTGCAGCTGTTAGCGGCAGCAATATTGGCTTGAGAGTCTTTTTCACCCAGATGTAAAGCTATAAATAAAGAATAACTACTTTTGTTCTTGTGCTTCATTAAGAACAGAATTACTCACTCTTCCAGTGAGGAAAAAGTAAGATGAATGTATTTACCGTGAAATGCACCTGCAAAATATGTTTCAAGAGTATGATAGACAATGAGGCTAAAATTATATGGCTAAGTAAATCATGACAGTTCACACCACATTCATTCCATGTATCCTGGACAGCCTTAGCTTTATTAAAAAAAGTTAGGTTCTGAAACAACAACTTGGATTTTCTCATGGCTAATTGAAATTATTGAGAAAAGTGGTTAAAAAAACCAGAAAGGCAGATAGAATGTTAAGATTTGTTAGGAGGCAAATAGTGCCTGGAAAGTAAAGCACATCATTAGGTATATACTGTGCAGGCATCTCATTGTCTGTTGGTTTGATTTTTCTCGTCTCAGGATGTAGTAGAATGGGAAAAGCTCTAGAGAAGAATGCTGAGGAATAATCAGCAGAATGGAACTTTGTTTTTAACAATAACTTGGTTATGCTGGGAGCTTTTAAGCTGGAAAAGAGATAACAGAGGGGAAATATGAATGATGTGGGAAAAGAGAACAAGAGATAGTTGTCTCTTCCAGTATGAGAATTAAGGGCTTTCAGACTCAGCAGGTGGTTGGCTCAGTATGATTAAAGAAAACAGTCCCTCACACAGCATGAAGTTAAGCTGTGAAAGTCATTGATCCAGTGCATTGTATGTAGATACTAAAAGTTATGTGAGTTCAAAAGCCATTTGACAAGTAGATGACAAATTCAAATTATTCAGACTTATTGTGTGCAAAGAAATTACTTATTTTCAAGAAATTCTTGACCCACGAAGCTTTGGATTATAGAAGAACATTTCTCAGAACACTATGCTCTGTCCCTGTATTCTTGTCATGTTCTTAGAAGGTTACTCAGTCATCTGCTGTTGGCTGGTATTGAACTAGATGGATCTTTGGTTTGACCTTGTATTTCTGTTCTTACAAACCAGATTATTCATGTGTATCTGTTTTAAATAAATAATTAAAAAAAACCCCCAACCTGAAAGTGAAAAGTGATAATGTCTACTTCCAAGAGTAAGTGTAAATTAGTAACTAAAAAACATAATGCATCTTATGACTCCTTGATTCTGCCATTATTTCTTGGACAAAAATCAAGGCTGTAGCTCAGACTGAGACACTGTGTTAGATTAACTGGGAGTGCTAACCCAACTTAAACTGTTTTGTTTTTCTGAAGGAACCTGGAAAATCTGCATTACTTGTTAACCAAGATCAATGTATTGAGGCAGCAAGTCCGCAGTGACATAAACCTGTTGATAATTTATAAGTGGGGATTTTACAGAATTGCTGATGTGGGAAGGGACTTCTGAAGACCATCATAGTCTCACCCTTGCTCAAAGCTGGGTCAACTGGAACAGGTTGGTCAGGACATTGTCCAGTCGGGTTTTGAATATCTCCAAAGATGGGGACTCCACAACCCATTCCAATCTCACTTAAAAAGTGGTGAAGGCATGTTTCTTTGATGCTGTTGGGTTTTGGTAGTTTGTTTGTTTGTTTTTTTTTTCTAAAGTATAAATTCAATTTCTTGTATTTCAGTCTTTGCCTATTGCTATTTAACTGGATACCACTGAGAAGAGTCAGGCTCCAGCTTTTTTACATCCTCACACTAAGTATTTATACACATTGGTAAGATTCCCCATGAGACTTGACTTCTCAAAGCTAAACTGTCCCAGCCCTCACAGCCTCTCCTCATAAGAGAGATGCTTCAATCCTTTAATCATCTTCATGGCCCTCAATTGTCTCTTTGACTTAAATCTCTTTAAACAAGGCCCATTAACTTTTCCAGACAGGATTTGAGGGAGTTAATTGTTCGTTCGTTTTTTTTTTTTACAAAGCTTTTCTACTGAATTTGATTCCTTCTAATGTGACTAAAATGTCCATGTGAAGGAGATAAGAGATTTCTCGGTATCGTTGTGATTCTTGTAGATAATGTAACACATTTAACATGTGCCTTTATTTTCGAAGATAGAGTTGGGGTGTATCGTGTGGGCAGGTGATAGTAAGTGCTGTGAATAGGAGCGTGATCTATTTCACTTGGATGAATGTGTGTATCTCACAAGTCAGTCTTTTCTATTGACATTGATGTTGAGCCTTGTATAGAATTTGAGTTTACAGTTATGAAACCAGTGAAAGAGATGGATTATTTTTTTCTCTCTATAGAATAGTTATGAATATTATGTCTGTAGCACTGTTTAGTGTTTAATTATATATTCAGCACTTTCTTGGTGAGAGAGGTCTCTTATTATTGATAGAGATATGCAAAAGGCTTTCTTTCAGTGTATCTCTTGTTCTTTAGGAGACCTGTAAACTATTATGATGTTTGCCTTGTATTTAAACTGAACTGCCTAAAATAAGTTACTGTGTGCTGTGTATCCAAGGTTGTGCACAGTTTTGATCATGTATAGCATAGCCTTCATTTTCTTTTAGTGTTGCATATTTTTCTGGTACTACTTGAACTGTTTTAATACTCATCTTCAGCAGGACTTGCTTTCATGAAAAATCAATGTCTGTTTCTATAAAAGTAGCAAAGTAACTAAAGTCTATTGCACTAGCTAAAGATTTTTCACCTCTTCTTGCCAAATGGTAGCAGACTAACTTCAGAAAGCTAAAAGCCAATAAATATAGTTCCAGATGAAGAAGAAATGTCAACTAGACAAAAGACACTAGTAATTATTTTAAAAATGTATGTGTTTCTTTAAATTCAGCTAAATGTATCTATTAAGTAGGCAGCTATCTCAAAGTTCGGTGTGTTAATTTATAGGAAGGGAGTCTTGAAAGGTAAAACATTTGCTTATGTAAAGATGGAGAGGTGCCACTTGCGCTTTTTTCACTTCAGTACTTCTTAATCATTTGATACTATACAATTTAAGATTGGGCTTCAGTTACTATATTGGAGGTTAGGGATGGGTACACGGCAGACTGGAGATGTGGGGACTTCTGTATGATCTGTTACCCTAGGCATTAGGGCATGTGTTATAATTCTCTGAGCTCCATGGAACTATCCTCCCTCCTCTGTCCAGTCAGAGGTTATAGAGTGGAGGTTAGGACTGAGAAGAAAACAGAGTAGAGAACTTCAAAGGGTTTTATAGGTTGTTACAGTTTGTAAGTTTAAGTGAGAGCTGTTCTTTCTTTGGCAGTGGGTGTTGTCTTGCTTTGAGCTCCATGAAGGGGTCTCCTCTGTTCTGCTTTTTCTGTTACTGTTTAGATAACAAATGATCCCATATTTGAGGAATTATTATAATTATAGTACAGTCTGAGCTTCGCAGTATGGTAGGTTTGATTGTTATGGCTTCCAACAGGACACTCTGCTGATTCTTATTTCATGGACTGTCTCCTCTCAATGCAGCATGTTTTGAAATGCATAGAAATACACAGTGACTAGAAAAGAGGCTGCTTTTGAACCACATGATTGTATTGCCTGACAGCGGGAATTTAAGACAGGATTGCACATGATTTAGAAGATAATTCTTACTACACCCTTTTTATGTATTTCCTTAGTTTCTTGAGTAAATGTACTTAGGCGTTTCCCAAAGACAAGTTTTGTAACCAGTCGCACAACTGGCTGGTATTACTCTACCAGTAACATTTCTGATGGCTTCTTACACTTAAGAACAGTTCAAATATTCTGCAATAGGAACCTTGGAATTTGTGAATTTACTGTGTTCTAATTAATTTGATTATTTTTTTTAAGCAGTTACTGGCATTGTTGTGCCATTGCCAATGCTTAGCTTATCCACCTTAAATGAGGTTTTCTTGATGGGTTACACATGCTCTCATTTAGGTATTTTCTATTACATTCTGCTCAGTTGAAGTTTTTGTTTTCCACAAGTTTATGCAGTGATGACCAACATTTTATTTATTTTCCCTAGAACCTAATGTATTATTACTGTTATAGAGATTAGGGGGTTCTCATGTCATTTGAGTTTTGCTGTTGGTGCATTTTATTTATGTCCCCGTGGTAAATAGCCTTTAAAGTTCAGGGTTCAGTACCCTACAGATTAATAGCAACTTCTCTACTAGCTCTACCCCTACAGTGCATGTTGGGGGTGGAATAGGGTCAGGTAAAACCTTTGCATTGTATAGCCACAAGCTTCAGCCTCTATTCTCAGCATGGCTGGCTGCCACCCCACACAGTAATTGTGTGCTGTATGGTTCTGATCAGGTAGTGGGAGTGAGATGAATCCCTGAAGTTTACCTACCTGGAAACACTCAGACTTGGTGAAAAGAAAATTGATAGTTTTCCATGGCTCATACTTATCTCTTGCTGCAAATATCTATTCCACTTGAGATGTTTATGAAGAAAAATGCCTTGCAACTTCAGGGAATTGTAGCACTATTTCTAGTTATTTTTAGTTCTCCCTTGCATTGATATGCAGTTACCTCTGTGGTTAGGAAGAACAAAGACCGACCCACCAAAGACAATCGCCAAAACCCCAAACCAAACCCTTCCCTTCTCCACCCAAAATCAGCCCTTCAGTATGTAAGAATATCTTTGGGACAAAATTGTATTCCTTCAGAAGCTTTTCAGATGTGTTTTTTTTTTTTTTTGAAATTTCGTTGCTTTTTCCCTTCCTCTTATGTTTAACTCTTATATAGTAATCTCTTTTTATTCTATTTTTTTAATATGGTTTCTATCACCATTGGCTCTTAACAGGGTGCTACACAATTTGTTCTATTGCATGTTACAGTAAAATGTGCAGAGCAAAGGCTGTGGAAATTTTGTGCAACCACTAATGGAACATATAACTAATTTTGAAAGCATAAAAATTTTTTTAACTAAAACTCTTGAGAACTGGTTGTTGTTTTTCTTTTCCTTTTTAACAGCTTCTTACTTAAAAAAATGTTTAGAATATTGTTAATTCATATTTCTTGTATTTGGACCTGTTGATCATTTTTACTTTACCCTTCTTTAATTCACTAGAAATTTCTTCCTCTTTTTCAGACCACTGCATAGTAATTAGCATAACACTTGTTACTAAGTATAGTTAGTATAATACTTTGCAAGTTTATTTCTACTTTTGAAAGAAGTCACAGAGGAATGGGGAATGGCCTTTTTCAAATTATTCAGTGCTTCCTGTACTTTTTCTGACCAGCTAATACCTAAAAAAAAAATAAATCATAGATACAGTGTTGTTAGTGTGTACCTTTGAAAGGTGTTAAACACATCCTTTGAATGGTACTAGATTTGCATAATGTAATGATGATAAAAGAAATACACAACATCCCAACATGCAGGTTACTGTTAGGGCTTGGCAGCATTTGCAACTTGACAGAACAGGTCTAAAGACCTCTGGAATAAGAACCAAGTGAAAATTCTTGATGTGTTTCAGGCATAGTTGGCACAAAAAGTATAAGAAAAAAGGTATGTAGGTCTTTCTACCTTGTAGCATAAATTTGATTAATGTATTCTGAATGAAAATTGCTGACTTGATTTGTTTCTCTCAGATTGTCCTATTTGACAGTCCCGAACAAAACATCCAAGAAGGACGTTTAGTTCTCAGTAACCAACCATTCCTGCTCTTAATGGACACAAGAACTCTATTGCATTCTACTCTAACCCTTAGTTTGTACCTCTAATAAGTCGGGTTTTCATACAGGTTTATGAGTTTTCTCTTGGACTCCAGAAGATCAATTTTCATCATTACATGGTGTAAAGCATATTGGTTTAGGTATATTTTTCTATCATACGTTAAATCTTGAAACAATGAGTGGTTTTTGTTTTTCAATAGTTTCTTTTGTGTTTGTGACTACATCATGTTGGGTTGTTGGCATGTTTCTGGGTGAGAAAAGACTGATTTGTCGTCTTGCTTGTAGAAGGAACATTCCAGGTTTTTATTGTACTTGATGCCTGGGGATTAGTTCTGCTGGCTGTTCGGTAAGCAGTGGTATTTTTGGAGGAAGTTCTGTCTACCAACTTTGTGATGATTGGTGACTGCTTACTTAAGGACTGAAAATTTCCTCCATTCCTCAGTGCTGTGGGGTGGTTTTTTGGAGGTTGGGGGTGATGGCGTGGTTGTTCTTGATTAGATGAATGAAGCAAGTTGTCTTTTTTTTCTGTTTTTGATGACAATTTTGATGAACCATAATATACCAATGTAGCATGCAATCTATGTATAGTAGCAGGAAATACATTAATAGCCTATAAAGACCTTTCTGAACATACAAACTGACAAATCTGTGTATTTATCCTTACTTGAAAAATGCTACTGAATAGCTGTTGCTTGACCTGAATTGGATTTTTGCAGAGAAGGAAATTGTTATAATAGTTTTGCAATGAAAATTGTGAGTTGAAGGCTAATTGAATTACTTTTCTAGCATAGTATGTGGAAAGTATTCTGGCTTTTCAGAAACTGTGAGGTAGAGCTGTAAATGGATAGCCGCATGCAAATTAGTGCACAAGCTGCTTGTTTAGCTTCCTCAATATCAAACTTGTGTGTAATCAGCATGTCTTTGAAGAAGGAAAGAGATTTCTGGTGATAGTAACCAGTCAGCACTGAGGGACCACTGCTCAGCAAGAGGACAAACCTTGTGATTTAACAGTGGCTTGAAGATGCTGACTGTTAATTTGGCCAAATGTCTATCTCAAGCTGTCAGATACTTTGCATTTGAGTTTTTTTTTGTGCTGTTATTGCCAGACGTAGTAATTTATAACTTAGACTTGTTGGGATCTGTGGAAATGGGAAGTTGGAAATGTAACTTTCTGCTTATTCTATTTCTTTGTAGCTTCTGAAAGTAAGCTTTTTGCTATCTCTCCACCTCCCCCCCTCCCCACTTGCCCTTGCAACAAGATAGTGTTTAATGTGAACTAATTCTTGATTTCCTTAGTTCTGGGTGGTGCGGAAAACCTTTCAGTACTCCTGAATGGAAGTCAGTATAGTGATGTAGTCCTTTCAGCTACCTGGTAAGAGACTGTTTTTAGTTATGAGTGGGAGGAATCAGTATCTACTTTCAGGGTGAGAAACTTTCTCTTTGAAATTCTGATGTTCTGCTTCATCGATTGTTTCATTTCCATCGTGAACAGGGAACAATTTGTCATAAAGCCTTTTGGAAATGTGCTTATCAACCCTGAGTACAGCAACCCCTGAGAAATAGGGTTCAGACAGCAACTCCCGTACAGACTTTCTCTAACCAGCTGAAGTACTAATGAGTAATCAACAGAAGAGGGAGAATTTACAGCAGGTCGGTGTTATGCGCTCACCATGGTGAGCAATATTTTGCTGCTGTTAGGTGTCTCTCAGCTTGACATCTGGTGATGTATTTCAGATGTTTGAGATGAGCTGAGAGTAGAGAGATGGGCATCTGGGGTACAATTTGCTTGTTTAGAAGCATAGTGTGAGGAAACCTCAACACCTGGAAGGGAAAATTTCCATTGTCTTCAAAGCACAGTGTGAACCCTGGTGTTTTACTGTGGTGGCAGATGACACCATTTTTAATTCATGTTATAAATTCAAGGTTTGAGAGCAGAAGTATGACTGAGAATATGGCTGAAGGGTTAGAAGGAATAAAAAAAGGCTTTCCTGTAAACATTTAGTCTTAATTTATGCTTCCTAGTGCAAACAATGAACCTGTTCTTATCTTAGTAAATATTTTTAGTAAATAGTCTTGCAGACTGCAATTGTCCAAAATAGTTTTGGTGCTGATACAGCTATAAGACCACTAACTCCCAAGCCTGGAGAAAATGTAGTAAACATTTTAGCATCCAAGAACATGGATTTTAGCAGTCAATGAAGAACTCAAAAGGTTATGCTTTGGCTTTGATGTAGCTAAATATGTTGAACCACAGAGACTTGAAAGAATTTGATAAATACTCTATGAGAAAATAAACCTCCCTCCAGTAGTCTAATAAATAATTTTCGGTACTCTATTTTAACTTGTTTTGCAGGAGAGTGGAATAATAAAGGCTACTACCAAAGCATTAAACCTCAAAAACCAAGCCAAAAAAAGCCATGTGAGTTTGAAGTCTTCCCATAGAGAGATGGAAGACTCTAAACATCTATTCCCTTAAAAAAATATATATCTACATATCTTAATATCTTTCCTGCTGCCATTACAGTGTTGCAGTGTAGCACTGTAGAATTTATCAAAGTGCCATGTCAGGAACAGTTGTACAGGGTTACAGGCTGTATTGGTTACCAGGATTCTTATACTGAAACCATTGCTTTTTATGCTTGTGAAACAAGTTGTTGTTGGTTTGAGCATGTGTAATGGCAGATTAAGGCAAGCAGGTCATACTGTAGACCTAGTTTCAACATGAGAAGATACACTGTCACAGAAGCAATTTTAACAAAGGCAGAATTTATGAAGAAAACTTAGTAGTGGTACTACTATTATTTACCAGTATCTGCGCTGGTTAGTGAATGTAGAAATGGTGGATAGAAATCAGAGTGTATTAGATAAGTACTTACATGACTGTTTTTTTTCATTATTGAGACACAGAAAATAGAGAAGTTTTTTTGTGCGAGTTTTTTTGTTGACTAATATTCCTTCTCACTAGAGTGGTTGGCCTCTGTTCCCCACTGGTTTAGTTACTCTTGCTGCTGATACTTAAGGTGTTTAGAGGGAAATTAAAATTGTAGAAAGGTAGAAGGTACCACAGCAAGGCATCTGGATATGAAGCAGGTGAATCTTTCTTGGCCAAACAATTACATGTGCTACTAAAACAAATGTGTTTCCTGCTCTGATTGGGTGTTGACTTTGTGGGAAAGTCATCTCTTCTGCAACTGAAAGCAGTTTACTGGAGAACTTGTGCAGAGGCCCAAATATCGGACAGTGTTGTATCATTATGAATGACAGCATAGAAACATGTATGTATTTCAAAAACGTAGATCATAGCTGACATCAAAGCTGACTTTCACATTGATGCAGCACAGTAGAAAAGGTTTTCTAGTGTCAGAAATGATGGTGCTGAGAACCTGATGTCTCTGCTTAACACAGTTCTCAGGGTTCAGACTGTGAATTGAGTGCCTGTTAGTGGTTTGGTATTGTTAGATATGATCTTGGAGTTCATCTTTTTGATTAGATGTGTCCAAAAGGAATTCTGTTTGGCCACTCTTGGATCACTCTGCAATGCCAGACAGTATATACAAGGAGCCTAAATGTGAGATTTGTTTCCTAAAGTTCTAGAATGCTGCAACAGACACCTTTTGAATACTATGTCTGACACATGAATAATAATTAGACTATTAAAGTGCAGAGTTAGTAATTAGACTATTAAAGTGCAGACTTTGTCATCCTTGATAACCTTCTATCCAGGTTCTGCAGCATTGCGTGATGTGTCTGAGAGGAATATCTGTAATACTGACCATTAGAGACAGAACAGATCTAACAATTCTCTGATAATCTCTACATGGTGCGCTATTTTCTTGTGTTTAGGTACCGAGTACTCTTTCCTGAGTAGGCTGTACAGTTAATTTTTGGCTTGGGGACTGTTCACAGAAAACTTAAAGTGAATCTGAAGCAGCAAATGAGAACCTTAAGACAAAGGAAAGACGTCATTGTATATATTCAAATGGAAAAGTAAATCAGCAAACAGCTCAAGGGTGAATGTTCTCAGGTACTAGGTTATCACGAGCAGGTAACATACAGACTGGAAAATACACCTGTTAATAGGTACATCAATGTCTAGCTATCAACTTCTAGCTAAACATTTAACTATTATTTGAAATCTGGCTCTCTTAATGCTTGTGAGTAGTAGGTTTGGAGGCTTTGATGGACTCTCTGGTGCTACTTAAGTCTGTACAAGTGAAAATAAATTCAAGAGTGAATGGTTTCTAGGTAAAAATAGTTGTAAAACCTGGGTCTGATCAGCTATCTTCATGCTAATAATTTTTAGGGATTTTGGTATGAGTGGCTTTCACTTCAGGAATTCTTGCATATTACTGTCAGATTTAATTTCTGGAAAAACCCAGTAGTTTATAAAACTAAAAGGCTTGCTACCTGTCTAGAAAAAATTGTATATACTTAAGACTTATAATTCAGTAGTAACACATGCACTTCAGAATTATAGTTAACATACGTAGTGATTGTCATATAAAAAGGTTTATTTGGGCATAGGAATAATTACTAATGATGGATGTCAATGGTTTAAAGTTTCAGTGCATAGAACTTAGCTCTGCTTATAGGATTTTGTTAACACCTATCACTGAAGATTAATGCGATCTCCATACCACAGGAAATTAAAATAGTCTTGACAGTCATCTTAAGATTATGAGTGGGAAGGCAAGATGAAGAGTCTTTTAGTCCCTTAGCATGCACCTTTCTCTTCTATTTCCTAGATAGAGGTAAGAAAATTTGTAGGGATTAAAAAAAAAAAGCCAATGGTACTGACAAGGAACACATCTTTAATGTGGGTTATGGTACTTTTCACTTCTCTCTCTGTTATACAAGTGGCTGAAAGTGCTTTTATGTTGATAATTCAACTTTCAAAGATGCTACCTGGGAGTAGGTAAGGTATTTTAATTTTTCAAGAGTCTTAATCCTCGGGTAGCGCCCATAAATATTTAACAGTGGTGACTATAACGTGGTCTTAGTCTTACTGGTACCTGTGGACATTACTGCATTGCAAGTAATAAATGTAGCATTGATGGGAGTAGAAGAATCTGGCTCTCAATAACTTTCCTTCTAATGTACTCTCTGGTAAAACTAGTTTTTGTGGTGCTTAGTCCCATCACAGCAAAGCTATGGAAGTTCTTCTTGTTCTGAAGGTTCCCACCTTCCTGCTTTTCTGCCTTATCCCAGCCTCCTTTGTTTTGAAAGAGTGTAAAAGAACACCATGCTGTCCTAGGTTACTCAAATGGGGCTCTAGCTTTTTGTTTGTGCCAGTGACACCCTTCTGCTGCATGGGGCTAATCAAGAGCCAGTTTGCCTATGTTGCTTTCAAGTATTAAAATAGAGTTGTTTTTTAGGATTGCTGATGGGAAGTCTCTTTCTCCTGTTTTGTCTGTAATTGCTTGGAAAGAATTCTACAAAAAGTTAAATTTGTTGTGCTGGTGGCATTGGATATAGGGAAGATCTACCTATAGGTCGAGAGAATAGATCAGCTCTTGAGGATTAGGCTCATTGTTCTTTGTACCTAATCCTCAGGGCAATGGATGTTCCAGTTTTGTGGCAATTTAGATAATTAGTAGCTGGATCAGCTTTTTTATAAGTGGAATATCGAGTTTAGAATTTAAGGTCACTTAAGGCTTCATCTTTGCTTTTCCGAGACATGATGAGTCCCAGTACCAGATTTTCTTTTTTGCTTCTGGAAGAGAAATCTAACTTTGTTTCCAGAGACCATAAACAGTAGTGAAATACCATGACTGTTTTCACCACTCTTTGAGGAAAAAAAGGAGTCTTTAAGTTCTGCCTTCTTACAGACACGTTCTTGTTATACAATTTCTGAGCTTTGGAAGTGGTGGTAGAAAGCCTTTGCGATAAAGGGTGAAGCATCAAAGAGAAGGGAAGACGATAGGATTGGGTTAGGTCTTAATGCCTATTGTCATTCCTCTCAAGGCTAAATGCTGCATGCTAAGGACTAGTAACTTTTGTGTTTAATATAGCTGTACTTTCTTTCTTGTATTTCCTAGTTTTTCAGTTTTATCCAGGTCATAAATAAAACAGTTATGTGGTGGATTTACTACCCTTTGAAAGAAGTAAAGATAATGGGGAATGTTATATGCTTACAATGAAAGGTACTCAGGGATTTTAGGTGTATAAATTAAGAGGTTTGCTGTCATTAGTTTTTTTGGGACACAAATAAAAAGTGTATGGCAGCTACTGCTCAGTAGGTAAGGCTGCCCAGGGTTCCTGTCAACAAAGCTTGGGTAAAAATGACACCGTAATATCTGGATGGCTGAATTTAGGACAAAAGTGTGTATCTTGTTAGCTAGGTAGTGGCAGATAGAATGTTCAGGGAACAGTTCTGAAATTACGTAGCTGCTTCTTTTATACAGCTTATAGGTGAATCATTTCCTTGGTAGAAAAATAAATGAAAAAAAAATTGAAAATGCAAACCGCCTCCCATTATGCAGACATGGGATTTTAGACATTTACCTCCCTTGAATATCCTACTTGAAACTAGACCTATTCATTTTTATAATCCTTTGGTTGTAATATGTGTAGCTTAGACATAGCCTGTGTCATGAAATCATAAATTTGGATCTGAATTCTTGACAGTTTAGGAAATGCAAAAACTAGATTTGGCTACTTATATTTTCATCTCCCTTGCTTGCCTCTCATATTGGAATTGCATTCCAGATAGAATTTAACTATTTCCAATGTCTCCAAAATACTGGACAGTGTGTAGTTAAAGGCACTTAGTGACACTTCTAGTGTCTTCCATGTTTATGCTTGCAGAGGTATTCATCTGCTTTTCGTGTAGAAAACCACTCTTTCAATGACTGTTTGTCCAGTTTCATGTTAATAAGTTGCTAGAATTTTTCATGGGCCTGGTTTGTATCTTCTCGATTCAGCACGGGGGGGTGGGAAACCCCTATCTAAAAGTAGTAACAACAGAAAAGATGCTATTCCCTTGCTTCTAAATTCTGCAGCTCTTCCCCTGCCACGTTAGGTGCAATTAAGTGGAATGAGGCATGGTGAGTATTGCTTTAAAAGCTTAGATATGCCAAATTCAACTCTGGTCAGCTGCTGGAATCACAGAAGGTACAGCAAGCAGCCAGAGTTTGAGAGATAACAGGTGCTGCTTTAAAATAAATAAATATGGGGAAAAAATATTAATTTGAAAGAATTTTGTTGAAACATTACTTTGAAGCAGATGCATCCGATGAGATGAAAACTTAAAGTAGAGCAAATGTAAAAAAAAAATAATGTCTATGTTATGGTAGTTCTCTGCTTTCATGTACGGTGTGTGCTGATGACATACTTAATAACTGTTAAACAAGAAGGAACATCAGACTCAAAAGGAAATTAATTTTGAAGGTCACATTCTTGAATGTCAGAAATCAGATATCTAAGGGGAAAAAAATATAGTGTCAACTGTTAGGGGTTTCTGTACATGATCTAACTGCAGATTTCTTTGGCTGAAAAGAGAACGCCTGTATTTGTCATTTAGTGCTATTACAAATCATCTGCTACTTTATTTTGTACTACAGAAAGAAAGAGTATGGAAAGTGGAAGAAAATAATTTTGATGAATGAGACAGGAGCAGTTTAACCTTTCCTTTGACATTTCTGCAAGAATATCCGGTAAAGATTATTTTTTCCAAGAAGTTGTAGAGGAGTACATTGAAGCTTTGGGAAGGAGAGGTGGGAGGGAAGCCGCTCTGAGGCACGAAAAGTCGCCCAAATATTCTCTTAGGCAAGCAGACTTTGTCCTCCTTAACTGGCTAAGTTAGAAGCAACTCAAAGCCTGTTTAGACCACACAGTGACAAGTGAGTGTGCAGAACCCTGTGCCTGCGGGCCCTGGCAAGGGAAGTAGCAGGGCAGTATGACCAAGGCAGAGCTTATCACACCAAACCTGGCACTGTGTTAGCACCAATGTTCTGTTCTGCTTTTTGGCCCCAAAACAGTTTTCTGCATCACTCCTTTGAATTTTCTCTCTGCCCTTTGGGGACCTTGCACGATTTAATTTTTTTCTGAACAGAAGTGAGCATGATCAAATACCCACTTTTTTAATAACTGAGAGGAACAAAGATTTGAAACCTGAATCTTGGTTCATTATGCTAGCAAGTAGTCTGACAATTATAGAATGTAGAATTTATAGCTGACCCAAACTGTTATTAAATTAGAAATCTGGGCATCTATCTACAAGATACATGAAAATCAGATGGAGACAGTTCCACTTGGGCCTGACTTTCTGGTTTTGAACAGATTGGAGCTTTAATGACCTCACAGATGGAAGCTGGAAATATGTTAATTCTCATGAGATATTCTTATCTAGATCTTTTAGAGGCCTCGTATCAACCCTGAATTTCATATAAAGGTATGACCAAGTGGAAAAATGCTTTTAACTGCGGAAAGCAATCTTTCTTGTTTGTCTCCTGCAATTTAAAAAGCCAGTTGGTTGTGCTGTGAGTCTCTCTGGTACTTCAGGAGTGTTCCTCAGTGAGATAAGTTGTATGTATTTTCCACTGTCTATGAGAGTTTACCACCAAGGGTAGTTCTTAGTCTGACCAGATGTATTTAAGGACTTCTTCATTAGTTACAGATTTTCTTAGGCTGCAACATGTTTTTTGAAAGAGCTTTCTGTATTAAGAACAAATCAACTTTCTGAAACTGACATTGTATTGCAGGAATTAAGCTTCAAAATAAGATTTCTCTCAAGTCTTTATAAAGTATTCAAATGCAAGACAGTCAATTATTTGGTTGAAGAAATAATAGATTGAGTTGTGTGATCTTGCTAACATGAACGCATTTTGGTGGAAAAACTATGAACAATTGTAGCACAATCCCAAAACTGCACAGGTGATTTTGAGATGAGAATTGTCCCCCACCTTCCCCGTTCCAAGCCCCTGGGAGCTGAGGCAGTGTCACAGTCTCAGTTCTGAGCCAGACTCTGTCTACAAGGAAAAAATCTCTGTGTTAAACATCTATCTACTCTTCACGCTGTGGAAGGCAATCCTTGGTCATCCATATCCTGGCAAGACACTTGAGCTAAGGAAGATGATACTGAGAAGTTAGTTCCTTCTTTTGTTCTATAACTGATTTTCAGCTAACATGGGATGTCAGAAGGAGAGAAGAGATTGATATTATGCAAAATCCAAGTTAGAAGAGAAAGAATCTACTTCCATGGAAAAATTATCCAGTAGCTGATAGTCAGTGATAATGTTTTTTTGTGACCTATCTTATCCAACTTCATTTGGGAATTCTGCAGTAGAGATATATATATATATATATATATATGTAAGACTTAAGAAAATCGTCTCAATCCTAGTATGACTGGAATTTCTGTAGAACTTGATGGAGTAATTATTATAACAGGGTTGAAGCTGTTAACACCTCTTCAGTTCTAGGTTAATAGTTGAAGTATGGGTCTATGAAGCTCAAGTCAGAATATATAACACTTCTGGCAAATATCCTCTTTTTGTATATCAAAATCAAGGATTCCCATTTTAACTGCCACTGTTTTATATCCTTTATAATAGTCTGAGAGCAAGTGATACAGGCTGATGTTTTAGCTGTGCCTACAAATGACATCATTTTCCAACATCTATTGAGGAGGATAAGTATAGGGCCATCTGAGACGGGGAAGTTTTGACTTGTATTGCCTTTGCTCTGCTTGTTCAGTAGCTATTTAAGAGTGTGGTTTCATCTGTGGTTAAATCAATATTGTTAATGAGAATATGTGATGATTAAAAAAAAATCACAGAAGCATTTAGAAAAAAAAAAAAACAACAAATGAGGAGAATTTTCCTCAGGTCAAAGTAGTGTCTGATTTCGTGCATGTCTCAAGGCTCCAGAGAACCTTACAATTCTTTTATTAGGTAAAAAGAATAGAAGCAGCTCAATTGGTGCATGCTAAGGGCAGGCATTCTCTGCTAATTGAAAGTGAAAACGAGAGCTGATATAAATAATATCTTCACATGAGTTTATCTGTGAGATTAGTGAATGCAGGTTAAGAAAGCTCTGTCTAACATTCAGAAACAGTTAACCTTCTAGTACTTGTTGGAAACTTAAGCAGACACTGCTTTAGCTGTCTTGAGAAAGGGCAAAAAAAAAAAATTCAAATGGGAACATCGACAACCCTAATAAATTTGCAAATACTCTCCAAGTTATTTTTGCAGAATAAGTAGTGTTATTAGCTTTTCAAATAGAACTGGATTTTTATCCTTTGCCATCCTTTGGCAAAATGCACAGGTGAAACATAATACATGTCTATTGTTGTGTCTATCTTTTTAATCCTGCCTCCACCTGTATTCTTGCAGCATGCCAGATTCGTGTTTGCTGTAGTTAATTCCAATTTTACTATGTTGATTTACAGTGATAGAGAGTTTGGCCTAGATTTTTAAAAGGCTGGGTAGCTGAAAGGATGTATCAACAGGTATTCAAAGGCTCTTTCTTTTATAACTGCTATGGAGTAATTGGAATACTTTGGTAGATTCAAAAGAATAGCAACTCACTGAGGGAATTAAATTAAGCTAATGAAAGAAAGCCTTTTACTTAGAAGCAATAAAACGTATTAGACTTTGCAATAATCTGTCTGAAGTGTTTTTGAAGCCCTGTGGCTTGATTTTTATTTGAAGCTGAATTGGACAGTACACTTAACGTGCTGTGGGGAAATGATCTTGAACTGGTGTGGGGAAGTATTAAATTGTATGTTAGATCCTTTTTCACTCGGCTCTTGCAACCGCAGAGGAATTAAGAGTCTGAAGAAAAGAGTTGCATGAAAGATGCAGACTTTGTGTGGTTGAGATATATTGACTTTTGTAGAGGAGGGGCAGGGGAAAACACAAAATAAAAACAATTTTCAGTGATTCCCCAGTTTGTGAGAATGGTTCCTGATGGTAAGACCCTTTGTATGTTCCTGGGCTATATGTCCAGGTGTGCTTGTAACCACTGGAATCTGCTACAATATGGTTTGCACATTCAAAAGTCTGTTATTAGTAGCATATTGGTCTAGATCGGGTCATTTATCTTACTTTTTGCACAGTAACTCCTGCGATCTGTGGGTTTTCTTTCTTTTTTTTTTTCCCTTGAATTTAATGCAAAGCAACACTGAAATTGTCCTGTTCTCAGGTAGTAATGACTATTTCATAGAGGACTGCGATGCTGCTTGACTTCAGGTTTCTTTTTGCTTTCCTATTTCTTTTCCCCTCTGTCTACAAATAACCTGACAATCAAAATAAGAAACCAATGATAGAAAAAGGTTCATTAGAACACCACATTTTGATTTGTTTCTTTTATTATGATCACCTTTCATTGTAAAAATGACCACAAACTTTTTCACAACTCTATGGGCTTTTTTTTTTAAAAGTGTTTATTTTCTTTCTGGGTTTAAGCCACTGTTTTGTTTCATCATGATGTATTGACAGAAACTCCTGTAGAAAAATGACATCCATTATTAAAAATTCCCCCAGGAAATCTGTAGCAGGCAATAAACCTTTACTAGCTATAGTGATTTCTCCTATGTTCTTTTTAGCTGTGCTTATCACAATACCGAAATTTCATTCTTAATTGGAATAACTGTAACTTATATCTAATAGTTTAATGTAAAATATTCTCTAAATGTATTTATTGCATAACCTCTTTTAAGGTATTCTGCCAGCCTAAAGGTTGTTTCTGTCATGTCCTTTCTATAAGTAGAGGACAGAAGACTGGATTTTGCATTGTCAGAATGACTGCTTCTCATATACGATGTCATACAGCTTTTTCTCCTGGTCACAATGCCCTCAGAAGACAATTTGCCTTCAGTGTTGCATGTTCTTGCAATATCTTAAAGAGATTTTCACCAAAGCTAAGCAGGTTTTTCATAGCTTTCTTGGCTTCCTAGGGAAAAATGTTTATCTACTGAATCTTATTTAGCATTGTTTGATGCTTACACTTGTATTTGCAGATTTCTGATGGAACAAATTAGGAACAGAAAGTTTCCTAGTAACCACCACCCCCTTCAACTTTTCTCTAACAGATAAAGTAAGGGATGTTTGTTCTAGTGTGCCTGTGGCTTATCAATGCTGTTGTCAGAAAGCAGGCACATTTTCAGGCAGACTACAGGTGGTGTTGACATTTATGGATCCCATTTTCTCTAAATAGGCTGCTTTAGAATCAAGATCGTATTCAAAAGCTGCCTTTCAACACAGTTTTATTTCTCTTTGAAGGGAGAATTTTGTGAATTCAGACAATTAGCATTTTTAACAGCTTGCACTTTAGAGGAAGGGTAAGAAAGTCAGCACACACAGTTTTACCATAAGGTATTAAGTAACTTTTAAACTGGGAGCATCCTTAGCTCGCTGTAATTAGTTCTCCGATGAAACTTCCCTCCAGAACTCAGTTAAAATGGCATTAACTTTATCTAGTTTTTTTTGAAAAATCCAGGCCCCCACAGCAATGCTCCAATGCTTTTTGTTTGTGAGGAACATCATTAAATATGAAAGATGACATTCCTTTTAAAAATATATTTAGTGCAAATTATTACATGCCAAAACAGATGTAACTTTTCTCTGTAATTCTAAAGGCCTGGTTTTCCTGCCAGTCATCCCTGTACAGCTGTGCCTTTCCCAGCAGCTTCTTACAGCACAGGAGCACACATTCACGTTTTTTTGAAAAAAAAAAAAAAAAAAAAAAAAAACCCCCACACTTTTTTGAGGGGGTTTTGGATGTGGGCATTTGTGGAGCAACAGAATCTGCAGGTGGTCTTAGTGGATGGGATGATGATACCTTTTTTAAAAAAAACAGGCTTTTAAAAAAAAATAGACACGTATAATTTCAATTTTTCTTAACTGCTCTGACCTGCATATTTTCTAGTGATTTTGACATGGGATTTTGTCCTGAATGAAGGAAATGAAGTAGGACGCAGGATTAGTAAACACGAGTTGTATTCGTACTGGATGAATAGTGTACTTGTTATTTAATCATTTACCAGAGGTTCTGAATGTACCTAACCTAGCTATGTGGGCAAATCGTGCTAGACTGGTAGGAGGTATTTCAAGTAGCAGAACTAGTTTCCTTATCATTTGTTCTCCAGGTACAGTATGACTGTGATGCCAGGTGTCCGCTCAGTGTAAGTCAGAAGCTGTGAACATAAAGCACACTAACCAGTACCTTTGTGGTACATATTTTGGTAAAGGTAACACTTTACTGTTCCCACAGTAACTGCCAGGCCCATAGCATGCCGTGGTAAGTGCAATGTGTGTGGTGCAATGTGTCCTTACACCTTCCTTTTAAGGACAGGCAAGATACTTTAATAGCAATGAAGTACAACAATTGCAAGGCCGATGAGAATGTGGTTGGGGTTTTTTTTTTAGCTGTGCCATGAGAGAATGACCACTAATTCCTGTTATTTTGCACCATTTCTTTTCTCTTGGCAAGACAGGCTTTCCCTACTTGTTTTTCCTGCGCTAGTTTCAAGAGAAGAGATTTGCTGTGAGGGCCAGGGCACCCAAAACAATCTGAACATCTTCTTGTAGAAGTGATTCAATACAAAACATTGCACTGACCTTACATTTTATTTCCACATCATTACATTTCTTTTTAAAAAGCATTTCTTTTCACTGTGCCAGGTGTATGTTGCTATTTCAAACACCCTTTAAAGGAATATTAATTTGGAGAACACATCTGAGGCATAGTTTTAATAGCTGAAACATTTTACTTACGTATGCTTTTAATACTTAGGTAACTCCAACAATTGAGTGGTTTTTTTGCACCCTGTTTAAAAATAAATTATATCTGGGTCAGAGTAAAAGCTGAAGAGATTTGAGCCCAGCTGGTGTGTTGTGGTTTTTGTTTGTTTCCCCCCACAAAGTAATAAGTGAAGAATCACCTTGAGAATTACTGAAGTGGTTTCCTGTATAATATCATGATTTTTGAAAATGTTAAGCTGTTTCTTGCGTAGTTGTAAATCCTAACATGAATAAAAGACAAAACTCATCTATGGTGTTACCACACGCCTCAAGCTGCATAGTAAGAGTGTTTTTTTTTTTTCCCCTTTTATTAAAGAGATTACTTGTTTACAGATAATAAAAACATAAGACGCTTTACAGTGTAATGGGAATAGAAGCTGAAATGAGTCTCTAAACTTGAAAATCTAGTTTTGAGAAGAGGAAGTCTCCACAATTCTCCCTGGATGATCAAAGAAGGCTTATTTAAAATCCAGTTGTTTGAAATGCATTGCAGTTTGTAAAACTGCAGTATGAATTTGCACTTCTATTAAAAATATCAAAGTCACTTCTCAAGGCTCTTCAGGTAAGAGTATGTTTTGTTCAGATGGGCAAACTAAGGCATGGAATAATTAATGTTCTTCCAGGTCAGTTAGCTTAGGCCAAAAACTATAATAAAAAAAAATCCCAAATGTCCAATATATAGTGTAAATCGGCAAACAAACGCTTTCTTACTTTCTTTGCTTTAAAACCATGCTGTGCATTTTTACTTTCTGAGCTCTTTGTGAAGAAAACAAATACAACTTCTGCTTTTCACTTCTGGCTCATGCTAAATGTTGAAATTCTAAATGGATGCTTGGTGGTTTTTCCTTTTTCTTTCTCTCTTTCCTTGCAAATGAACTGAAGCAGAGTAATTGTATGTGGTTTTGCCAGAGAGGCTGTTAACTGCTGTGGGGTATGTGAACTATACAGGAAATAAAAACTGTAGCAGCACCCCAACAATATGACTATGTAACCTCAGGAGAAATTTCAGTGTTGCAGTCTTTCATGCGAAGAAGGACTTTGATAGCGGGGGCCACTTTCTGCTCCTCACTAGGACCAGTATGGTGTTGGTGCCTTCTTGCTCCTGGGCTTCCTCTAGGAGTCAGTTTGGTGGGATTGCTGTTTTTACACTTAAGTATGTCTTATGCTGTGCTCTTGTGTCATTGATCTGCAAATCTAGGTCACATCTGAATTTATTACATATCAGGTGTTTTACACATGTTGAAAAGTTCATCTGTGTTTACTGTATTCCTAAAACTAGACTTAGCAAGTACCTATGGTTGCATTGCATTTGACCAGTAATTAACAAGTGCTCACTTAGCCTGATACGTCATCATCTTGTGTTTATGCTTTCGGGGCCTCTGCTGCTGTCCTATGGCTGTACTCCATTACACTGTATTATTATGCTAAGATCATAGTTCATTCTGTATGGCATAATTTTGTTATTACTAATAGCTTCAGAAATACATATATATGCATATAACAATAGATGTAACGTCAGTCATACAAAGCCTGAAACCAATTAGGTAGTGATCATCAGACAATTCTTTTAGTGTAGCAGGGAAAAAAAAAAACCAACAAATTTTTTTAAGCAGTCTGTGAAAGGCGGGAGAAAACCTGAGTGCTACCTGTGGTAACTTAACATGTAGCCTGTTCCTGTTACAAGGAACAGCTGTGCTATGTTCCTAGGGCTACAAAGCTGCAGACTCTCTGGTTTTGGCCATACGGTGACTGCTAAAAAAATTTCTTTGACTTGTCAGTAGTTCGTTTTAATCAGTGTAGCATTCAGCAGCAAATAAGTAGAAAATGAACAAAGGAAACACAAAAAGCAACAACAGCACTACATATATAACCGGTTTAACGTGTCTCGGTTATCATTTTACACTGCTTTTTGTGTCTGGAAGTGATATGAAGAACGTATTGGCTCCAGTTGAACTATTATCACCTCACTTTATTCTTGTTTGTATTTAAAAAAACAGGTGTTAATGCTAGATTTGTAGTTTTCAGAGCGATCACAACTCTAGAGGTTTTACCAAATGTTTCCAAAGGTATTAAGAAGGGTGCTTATAAGTGTCATTTGTGGTGTCTTTTATAGGTTTTGCTAGGTAGCAGCCTTTGACCATGTTTACTAGTAGTCCTCTGAACTGGTTCAAGTCTGGCTACCCCTATATATTAAATACTTCTTCCTGTGCTTTACCTTCTGTTTGTACTTGTACCATCACAGCTGTGCTTCACAGGAGGGCACAAGATGGAGGAGTTGGTGCTTCCTCCCCACTCTCGATGTACCTGCTCTGGGCTGGGCAAAAGGTTGCCCCTTATTTTGAAGTCCTTTTATGTGGAAAACCACAGTTGTATGTTGGCTGAATTTCTGTACTGCTGCCTGAAGGTCAAACAAGATGACCTGATTGCAGTGAGTTCATATTAAAAAAAAAAATAATTTTTTTTACTATTTTATAGTTTTGCTTTAAAAAAACAAACAGATCAGATAAATCCAGGAAAAATGTGGAACAGATCATAAATCTTGTTACTTCTGGTTCTTTCCCCAAAATCTGTAGCCCAGTACAGACCCAGCTTATGTTAAAAGTTCATCAGTTTCCTAGAAAAATAGACATAATTGTTTCATTAATTTCAAGATTATAATTAAGTCATCTTCAGTGTTTCCAATCCTTTTCTCACAATGTCTCTATGAATAAAACATCTCCCAATGGTATATTGTCTGTTTTTTAAACATCCTTATGAATTCCTCTCTAAACTCATTCTAAATAAAGATACCATCTTGAACAGTACAGTAGGTCAATTTGCTTTTTACAAATTAGGATTTCTGGTATTAATTGGACAGTTTCTAAAATATGGCAAATCAAGGATTCATAATTGTGTCTTAAAAGACTTGTACAAATACTTGAATGAATTTTTCATGCATTCTTGATTTGCTAAAAAATGTGTTCATTTCTCAGAGGATAGAGAATAATAGACAAGATACTAAAAAGGCCTTCATTTATGGGCACAGGAATGAGAGCAAAAAAAGCCTTATAAAAGTCAGAAGGGGAGTCGTCAGGTGAGAGGAGGAAGGAAAGCTTGGGTGTAGTACAGAAGTAGTTTATAGGTGGAGGACTTCGTGGGGTTGGATTGGGGACAACTTCTCAGAGGTGGGTCATGAGGGAAGAGGCTGAAGAGGTGGAAGGGTGACCGCAGAGAGAGCGATGATTGTTGCTGGTGTTGGTAGAAGAGGGTGAAAGGGAGAAGGAAAAGCTAAAAGGAAGGATTTTGTAGCTCAATCTGGACTGTGTTTGGCACTAATCAACTCCGGCTGCATTTAGTAGGGTAACTAACCCCACAATCAAGAGCCTTTGCTAGGGATTAAGGTCAAGCAGTTCAACACTTCTGGGTGTCGTATTATCGAGTGACTGAGCTAAGTGTCCGCAATTAAATGCAGCACGTAGAAAGAGTGAAGCATTTACTGAATGTGAATTTTACTGGAACTAAGAAGGTGGTCTAGGGTCTGTATAATTTGACAGCAGGAAATTCCTATGAAAAAAGAAACTTAGTTTGAAGCTGGAAAATCTTCTACTGAGAAATACAACTTGATATTTTACAGCTTAGAGAGGCTGGGGAGCTAATGCCTTTGCTCTCTGCAAATGTTTTCATCCATGTAACTCCTGCTCCTTCGCTACCTATATGTCATTAAAACCCCCAGATTATCACCTGAAACTGTGTCACTTGCTGTTGATCTATATTTGCCAGTTGGTTTTTGTTTTTACGGGGGGGGGGGTGGGGTGTGTGTGTTATTTTTTTCTGGGTTTTTTTTCTGTTTTTTTTTCTACAAAAAATTAATTGTAATAAAAAAATATTTTTTCTTTTCCATTCTGATGCCAGATTTGCATTTACAATGATCTGGAAAAAACCTTAAAATTCATTGTAACTCTGCGGACAATTTCAACGCTATTTTTAACTCAAAAGACGACAAGTAATCAATAATGCATGTTTCCTCAGTTTGTTACTGGTGGGCTGCAAAAAACAAGTGCGCTTTTGCATGTAAAGCACAGCATCAATATGAAATAAAGAATATTTTACTCAATTTGCTTTCTGCCTTATAATACACATCAGTAGCAAAACCAGGGAAGACTTTTTTTCTTTTAGTTAAAATACTTCTGCTTTATTGTCAATAGCAATTCAGGCTTAAGCTATGGAATCTTCGTATTTTACATACTTAGAATTAAGAGCCTGTTGAAAGTTTGTCACTTTCTATTGCTGCAGAATTGTTGTTCTTGCTGATTCTCATTTTATTTATGTTTTGGAAGGAGGCTAGCTGAAAAAAGCAAATTATCTTGTTTTCTTAGTTTATCCAAACAATAAATGATCTAGGAACTCTGAAATGGACCTCTAGTTGGGCTTCTGGAAATGAATATAGATATTTTAAAGTATTAACATGGCTTTTATCCCCTTCCAGTAATGGTATCAAAGGAAACTATGTAAGTGTAGGTTGTTTTGACAGGATTTTCCCCCTCTCCTTAAACAAACACAAATGTTAGTCTCTCAAATCTTTGGCTCTTAAGACTAATTCCAAGTTGGAAGTTTGTTGCGTGTATTTAAGCTCTTAATGAAGCTGTGTCAAAAATACTACTGTTCAAGTTTTGTCTGTCTTCACAATGACTGATTTTTAGGAACAAACCACCTTTATAGGAGATTGTTTCAGTGTGTTTAATGCTACTTGCTTTTTATCTTACTTGGTGGCGTACACATGTCCTAACATGTCTCCTTCCTCAGGCCTAGCACCTGAACGTGGAGGGCAGGATGGACTTCGTGTAATTTCAGCCTTTCTCAGAACTGGTTATTATAATACCCCTGTCTTCTCACATAGTAATAGAGTTTAACGGGCAAAATTGCTTATGCGGAGGAATGATGTAAGTTAATTTTTCCTTTTTTTTTTATTTTAATCCTTTTTTAAAATTTATTTCCTTTTTATGGTTTCCACCCCCAACGTGATTATGGAGTAACTTCAGTGCTCCTATTCCTCATGTCCTCTGGCATGTGATGGCAATGCTGGCAACCGCTTCTTGGAGCCATGTATAAGCGTGCTGGTTGCTGCTTCTGACAAATGCGGTGTCTGCTTCTACTACACCAATAGATGCTTGGTTTCTTCCTTACAAACTCAGTTTACTGGATCCATGAAGTTGTGAATGCTGAGAGACTTTTAATAAAAGGAGACTTCGTATTGCATTCTTACTGTAGCTGGTGGTTTATGATAAAAAATGCTGGGGGTTCTCTTTATTTCCACTTCATACTTTACCTTGGATGGCCTACACATTTCCCTGTAGGAGATATCGTTTGAACTGGATGTAAATCTCAGAGTGGTAGTGTTGGCAGACGGAGGTGTTTTTCTCTTAGATGCTCTCTGTGTAAATGTGCACAGTGTTGCATTCTGCAAAATCCTGGGAGTGCAGTTTTTAACTGTTTTACAAAGTCAAAGAGCAAATCCATACCAAAGAAGAAAATTAAAAAATATGCTGCTCAAAAGCCATACCCTAAGGTACTTGATTTTATGTCTGTATGAGCATTAAAAGAAAATAACAAACCAGAAATCAGCTGCTTGTATTTGTGTGCTAAAAGAAATTTAATTTCACATCTGAAATACGATAATAATTAACATGGAAAAAATATTTTTAGCTTTCCACTTTTTATCTACTATTCCTCAGGGTAGGAGTCAGAGAAGGAACTAAACATTTCAACCTTCTGAATTTTCACAGGGCAAATACTAACACCCATTTTTGGGATTACGGGTCATTTGTTACATTAAAATGCTGGCAAAACAGTATGCCCCCTATTGGGCTTCCTCTTTTCACTGTGTTTGGCAGCGACTTTGGGAGGCATGGACTGACTGTTAACCTTCATTCAGTGGTTTTGGATGGGGTGGACTTCGTAGAGCTATAGAGTAATACTCGGCTAACTTGTCATTTTGGGGGGCGGGATCCTAAAAGTTTTGATTCCTATCTGCCTCTTTTGCTACAAGGGAAGGCTGTATTCATAGGTTATTTATTAATTTAATTTTTTTAAAATCTAGTGCTTGCAATCTGTAGAAATAGCCTTTCTCATTTTCATTAGAAACTTCATCTAGGAGACAAGTACTGTGAAGGCTTCAGATTTTAATTAAATCATATCAGTTTTTACCAATTTGTCAACTACATGGGAAATATGAATGAGATTAGTGTTGCATGAGAAGAGAAATCTATCTCTTGAGTTGAAGATCTTTGTAGGAGTTAAATTTTTCCTAACATAAATCTGGCTATTCTTGCTAAAGCTAATTATTCATTTGTCCACGGTGCTCAGATGCTATGAAACAGACATGATAGACTGCAGTTACCTAATGTGGTTGGAGACAGCCAAAAAATGTACATTTTGAAGATTCTCAGGCCAATTATAATTTATTGCAGTACTTGCCAAAGCTTGAGAGGTGCTTTTAAAGTCCCCAAAAAAGTGCAGCTGAATACTCCAAGGAGTATATAATAAGTTATGTGTATGAAGGGCAGAGATAATAATTTGGAAATGTTACAAATTCTCTTCAATATCGGAGAATATCAAGGACTTCCCTACACTTAAGTTTCCTGTGTGTGCCAGTATGATTTTGTTCTCTTGCCACCTGCAAGCTCTGTACTGAGGCTTTTCCTAATATCCATTGTTATAGAACAATTCCAAGGTAGCATTCTCTTAAGTAGCATAGTAGAGCCTTATGCTCAGGGGTGGAGCGGAAGCCGTTGATGCTTCTTAAAAGTTGTTAATACCTTCAGTGTCTGGGCCACTATAGCTTCTATTAGGGCATTAGATTTCCTTATCTGCAAAATCAGTGAACTCTTTTTCCTGGGCTTGATACTCACTCTGTTTTGCATTGTTTTGGGAAATACAGACGATTATATGTAGCTACTTTCTTTGTATAGTGGTAAATTTTCCATTTGATTTATCCTGATGACTTCTAATGACTTGGGTTATGCCAGTAGCCTACAGACCAACAAAAGTAGTTACAGTAATAAAGAGCTTGGTTTCTTGAATAGGAACCAGGCTTTTCATTCAATGATCTGCACATACTGATTTAAAAATAAAAATAATAATAATAAAAAACAAAAGGTAGCTTGTATGTGAGAACTGTTAAATGTCTGTCAAAAAATTAATGGTTACTTCTTTATCTTAGTCCGGGTTTGGGTTAAGTCTCTTTCTGACGTTACTGATATCTAGCTAGGAGTGATTATACTATTGGATAGAAAGTATAATATCTGTATGTGAAGTAAAGATGCTTTTACTAGAAAAGTGGTGTATTAAGGAAGATCCGTGATGTGACTGTAGTATGGTGGGAATTTGACGTTCTTTCAAGCATGACTCTCATTCAGGCACTGACCATAAAAAGTAAGGAATGGAAAACCTCCACTGTAGCACTTGTCATTTTTCTGGGTCAAGACTCATCTCCATTAAGGCTGAGGGAAGCCTGGAAAGCTTCAAGGGCATCAGCAAGGCAGTAGTCTCAGGCTTTTTGCACTCCGGTTCCACAAAAGTATTTTATTATGACTGGCACTTTTGTTTCTGAAGAAGCAGCAACATACAAGAAAGTCAAAGCTCAGTATACCTGCAGGTCACATTGCCAATATCCTGTTAGATTCCGATCTCTGTCAACTGATGATAGCCTCAGAAGATTGCTGTTGGTACCACAATAAGCACAGCTGTGACTCATCTGTGAGGCTGTATTCTATTGTGTTGCTGAGGAATGTAATTAGAAAGCAAAAGACATCATGCCAGAAGTACTGACTGAAGATTGTCTACAGAAATTTTATGATAAGAGAAATACAGGACAAGGAAGAATTCTCTGCATCTTGGCAACAATATTGGAACCATGCTTCAAGGGCAGAATTGAAGTCAGCCTTGCAAAAGGGCTCAGAGAGGTTACAGGAAAGACAGCCTCTACATATTGGTCTCTACATATTGCATAGGAAAACAAATCTTAGGAATGCCAAAGCATGTCTGCTGTGGAGCTTAAGAACCTGCTTTTCTTCAATTTGTGCTGGTTTTCTGCTAATTTTTTGCTGTGAAGTTTTGCAGCCTTTAAACGTTGCTGTTCAGAACATCAGATTCCGCAACATGAATCTGGTGTTCCACCATGAAATGGTGGACCATAACAGATGAGTTTTCATTGTTGAAAATATCTTCAAGGTAAATGCTGCAATATAAGTGTTAAAATTGCCATACCTAAGAAGAGATCAATGTGCTAAAAAAAAAAAAAACCAAACCAAAAAAAACCCCAAAAAACCCCACAAAACAGAAAAAGGGATGTTTGGCATCCCTTTTTCTGAATGGGTAAGAAACTTAGCAGGCTTTGATCTAAACTTTTCCATAGGTAGTTACAGCAGCTGAGATATTTGCTCTAGGTCCTCCAGTGGATAACTATGTGCAAGTGACTGAGTGGTGCAAACACCCAGGAAGGACAGAGGCAGCTTTCATTTATGTAAGACTTGAATCGTGAGAGCAACATGGGAAAATGGAAAAAAAAGAAGACTTAATGTTGTATTTTAGGACCAAAGATACCTTAAAAGTGAATTTCAGCAAATGATGAAACTATTTCCAAAGGAGGTGATGAAAGCCTCATCTCATTATAACTGAACTAAACAGGCCAATGCACTGTAGTAAGAATTTCTGCATCATCTTTTGACAGATGTGTTGGTGATGTGATGGGTCTTTGATGTTTTATGCTTTTCTGATTCCAGAAATATACTTAGAAATTTAAATCTGTTTTCATTAGAAACGGTAAAATTGGGGGGTCATACTAGCATACATCAGGTAGTATTAGAAAAGAATGTGTAAAAGGAAAAACAGGAATCTGTGTTTTCTACCATATCTACATTGGTGAGCTCATTTAAATTATTACAGCATTTCTTAACTTTTTACCCTTCTTGAAAGTCGATTTGTGTGTTAACCTGTTATTTATCTTTAACCTGATACAATACCCATTTACTTTAATGAAGGTGGAGACCTGCTGTTGGTAGAACAATTTGACAGTGGATCTTTAGATGCTGGATACCCTCAGGATCTTTTAAAAGAAATGTTCTATGCAAGTTTTCCTTTTACAGTAGTTAGAAAGTATGGGATGGAGGTAAACCTGTGAAGTATTCTTTATCTGTTGACTTCCTTGCTCATGGACATTAACAGGGTCTGATGTCTTTAGCTGATAGATGTTTCTCTTGCTTTAGAGAAGTCTGAGCTGAGTATGGATCTGGTAGCAGTGATCTAAAAGATACTGCTTCTACAGAGAATTTGTGCATGAGTAATTAGGGTTTTTTGGATTGCTGTTTTTTCTGTTGTGTGGTTTGTTTTTTTTCTTGTGATAGAAACATGGTGTAGGATTGAAGGAAAAAAATTTGACTAGGTCAAGTTAGGTCCTTGTGTGTGTTTTTTGTATGTCCCTTATGTGGTTGTTTCAATGAATCTCCTCTTTTTACAATTCCTGTCTCTACTAGAAGCTGGGAACAGTCATACTGTGTGTGGTGTTTAGAAGAAATTGGAAGCTCAGTTTATGAATCAAGGAGGCAACAGAGAAGACAGTGATGGCAAAGATGCATAGCTATAATTTAGAGATAAGTAGGTACTATCGTCACACTTGAATAAGATTGACAATATATTCCATAGACTAAGATATCTTAAAGCTCAATTAGCTTGCTTATTATCTCTCTAGTAATTTTTTCTTTAAGGAGACTGGAATTATGTTTTTAGTGCTTAAAGATGTTAGCATTGCTATTAAACCACACAGGTGTAGGGGTTTTTTGTTATCTTAACGTGGCTAAGGTACACCGATACAATCTGAGTGTTCCTATGTAAATTATTTTAATCTGAAGCTCTATGCTCTCTTATTTGAACTTGTATTTGCGAAGGACTGCTTTATAAAGGCAAGGATACAGAAGACTTTTATATTCCATTTATTCAAATAAACAGACTAAAGGACATCACTCACGTTAGGACTGCCCTAGGTATGAGTGTGTGTAGGTTATAGTATTTAAATCAAACATATGTTTTCGCAGTGGTGAAATTGCAAGGCTTTTTTATTTGTTTCTAGTAAGGAGTTACTGCAATCTGCAAAGTCTGTGCATAAATTGTGATCAAAAACTGATGTGTGAAATACAGCTTCAGTATGTACTGAATGTAGAAAGTGTTGACTTGTTTTAATGAAAGAAATTTATCAGTGCCTCTGGCATATAAGATGCATCATCTTGAATCTTGTAACTATTTTCCTTATGGAAATTTCACCTGCAAAGGAGAAAAAAAGAAATTCCTAGGGCCTTGGGGAAAAGTAATTTTAATTGCCAAATACTATTAAAAGGTGAGTATTCTAGGGTTTCTTGTTTTAGAATAGACAAAGAATATTTTTGCTAAATTATTAATACAAAGTATTTTTGTTTGTTTTTCAAAGAGGCAGTATCAGGATTTGTATCTTTGTTCTTTCCTTTTTAGCATGCTCAAAGTCAAGTGAAATTTGGAGAAATGATCAAATTAAGCCTTGATATTCTATTTTATTCTTTTCCCCAGCTTTGCTGTTTAAAAATAATCCAGGCAGGGTTACAAAATCAGTTATCCTGAAAATTAAATTTATTAAATACTATTCATTTAATTTGGGACTGTATAATGTCAAAGGAACTTCAATTCTGTAACTTCTGTTTATATGCTATCATACATGATTTTTCATACATTCAGTGGTTGGCAGCGGTTTCAGTGTATTGCTATTGGAGGTAGGCTTTTTTTTAACTAGTGAAAGATCAACTATTTAAGCTGTTGTCAGTCTGTAAACTGGATTTTAAGGATTTTTAAGTGCAAGCTGGTAAGCTCAAGTCCTTTTGTGCATCTGATGATCCCTGTTTGTCTTAAATCCTTTAAAATTAGTGGGGGTAGCCATTCCTAGCTCCTAGTAGTCCTATTGTAATGGCCTATTTACTATTCAGAGGGCACGATGTTTGTAAATAAAACATGGCGGTGCTCAATCCGTAGCCTTGGAGGTGAGTGCCATGGAACAACTCGGGTCTGGTCCATATTTCCCATCGGACGCCTCTGCTGTTTCTTGAACCATTCCCAGTTGTTGCATGACTTAACCTAAGTAGTCGTCTAAGCGTGAGCTACGTAACACAAGTGCAGTGGAATAATTAGACAGTAAAAATGGCTGTGGGACAGTGCTGGTACCTGCACCAAGTCCTTCCTGGTTTACTGGATCCTCATAGTCCTAAGGGACTGTGGTTTGTGGTTTGCTTTGGAGAAGGAATGGCAGGAGTGAAGCAGTGGGAATTGCTGTCTGGTGCTCTGGTTGGGGGATGCTGGGGCTCTCTAAAAGGGGTGCCTGGGCTTGAGAGGGAGAACATCCTGAAACTATGCAAAGTACTGAGAGGCAGAAAATCAGTGTAGCTTTCCGGTGAGTTGTTACTGATTTTAAAAAAGTGGATCTAAAAAAGTGGATCTATTGGAGGTAATAATATATTTTATTGGGTGTTTTTTTTGTGAATATAGCATTCATTCCTTCATCCTCAATTCTAACTCAAAACTCTTAAATTGCAGTTGTTTCGTGTGCATTGTTTCCCATGCTCATGCATTGAACAAGTGTAACAGATGAAAATTCAGAAGCAGCAAGTGGAACCCATGAGACTAAATAGCTTGAGTAATCCTTACCTTCATTTCCTAGCACAGGGGAACAGGGAAGGGTAAAAAAACAGGGTTCTCTGCTTTGGACATCCTGGGGCTTGTATTTCTCACCAGCCAGGAAAAGTTTGAAGGCTGCAGGAGCGCAGGTGGGTGGGAGTAGAAATGAGGATAACAATATCATGAGTTTTCAGTTTCTGGTTTTGTTTTTTTTTTTTTTTTTAATCTTGTTTTGGGGCAATAAGCAGAGAACGTACTACTTCAGGAGTCAGAGGAGTGTTGAAGACATCTGTGAGAAGCATTTGTATTTCCTTTCCCTGAATTGACTGTGAAAAGCTGCTTTGAGATCCCATAGGACCTGTGCAATGTGTTATAAATTGCTTGACTAAAAGAAATGTATACTATTCATGTACTACTGCTGCCTAAGGCTACTCTATTAAAACATCATGTGTTTACTATATCATATTGCCATTCCGTAATTTTTGTTAATAAATAAGCATAGCTAGGCAGTTATTTGCATACTATTGGGTAGGCTCTTCTTGCTTCAGTTTTAGAATAAACAAGTGGCAAATAAAACTGTATGCATTATGTGAAGGGTGAAGAAAAGGGAGGACTACAGAGATGTTTAATATTCATAATAAATTATGTAGGAAAATAATGGTAAAGCATTACTAATTTCAACAACTGAAATTATGGGAGTTGTATTTTCTCTAGTTAGAGTAGATGTGAGGTATGTTAACGGAGATGGACATAACATGATGCTGTGTTTTTTCCAGTATTCAGTATTTGTTTCTCTTCAGTCTTATCTGACCCCTGCTTGCACGACATGGTACCTTTCTCTGCTCGTTTCAATTGGATTTCTTGTAGAGTAAGATGCTCCTGATGGGTTGCAAAGGTAGTAAAACACAGTTTTCAGTTATCAATGAGAGTTGATGCTTTTTTTTCCTCCTGTCATGTGTGGCTTTTAAGTCGTTATCTATTACAGTGGACAGGTATCCCATTGAATTTTATATTTCTATCACTGATGACCTCTTTATTTTCCACAGTGATATTTTACCACCACTAGACAAGATAGCCATTTAATTTGTGAGCCCTCTAACTACAGGCTGTGTGCAGAGTAAATTTTTAGAGCAGCATGCGATAGAATGATAATAAAAACCCTTGCATCTAGATCAAAAAAAAAGAAAAAAATCTGTTAGAGCTCTCATATGAAAGAGGTTAATGGATTTCAAGGAAGAAATGAACTGGAGTGTGTTGTCGTTCAATCGTACTGAGGCTTGATTTCTTTTATCAGGCTGAGTAATGACTGTAGGCACTTGCCCTTTCCATATCATTATAATTTGCAGTAACATGAAATGCTGAGGACTTTCTGCATTAGCTGAGTAATAGTAGTTGACCATTTGCTTGAAGACTCATAGCCTGGTGCTTGTTTTAGAACAAAATAAAGAAATAAATGACTGGCTTTACCTGTTTTTTAGGAGATTAGGTATACGTAGAAGGGAGTATCAGTTTGTCCATGCACGTTCATCTGAAAAATCTGAAGTACTCCGGTAAGCTGCTTTGAGTGATGGATAAGTAGGAAGCATCCTGTAGTTAAATCCTGAAAAAAAGATTGAATGTAATTTTTATATATATAAATCTTTATATATATAGGTTTAGGTGCCTGGCTTCTCTTATTTTCATAAGCATGTCACTGAACATGTCCATAAAAAAATAAAAAAAAGTTAACCACTTTGTCTTCTATTAGGAAAAAGTAAGAGACGTGTTTTTCTGACTCAGAGATTGTTACCTACTTCCATTGGAATTTTATTTTTAGACTTTTGGTTATCAAAACAGTCCAGAATGGCATGCACTGTTATTTTACTGACACCAGTATAGTTCAGAAATCCCTGAAGAAGAGAGAATAGGGATAAAATGAAGGGAAAAAAACCCTAACCTCTGAATGTCTCAAGCCAACTTAATGCTTTTGTTTGTATGTTAGCTGATACAAAGCCTTCCTTTAGGTTTGATGTTATTCAATACGTAGAGTAAATGGATTAAAATTGAATTGCTCATAGGAAAGCATAATCTTCAGCAAACATTGTAAGAAATGCATACTTACTGTTTGCAGAAAATCACTTTTTCTCTGGCTTTTATATGTAATCTCCACATCATTAATTTAAAGAAGAAAAAGCAACTCCGCCATATATTGTCTGTTTCTAAGATGCAGGTTTGTTACTTTGACAGGATATCAGACTATTGTCCGCATTTATAGGTACTTGAATTTTTCTGTGTAATGGTATACAGAATATTGCATGCTGTTGTACGTTTTATGTATTCCTCCTGTCAAGATAAAGATAACGCATACATTAGGTTTACTTACTATTCCCTTCTTATATTTAAAAAAAAAAGTGGTTGCCTTTTCAGAAAAGCTGTCTTTATACATTTTCTAGTTGATGCATTGAATTACAATGCTCAAGTCAGATTGTATCAGTCATACAGGAGAACCGAATGATGCACCTCCAAGAACAGAAGCAATTAGATGCCCTTTTTTCCTACGGTGAGTTTTCATTTTATGATTCCAGTCTGATAGCAGGGGGTGCGTGTGCTAGGAGGAGGGAGGAATCTAACAAGTAGCTGGAAGCAAAATGCTAACAAAGAAACTGCCATGGATGTGATCCCTTGATAAGGAAAAGGACAGATGACAGTGGAAATTTTTTTTCCCTTCCTTTTGGTTTTGGAAACTTGAAACCAGTCATTCTGGTTCTCTTCTTAATGGTCTGTGATTCTTGCGTGCACAAGTTATTTCACTTCTGAACTGAGAAATAGAAGCTTCCGAACAGATCACGTTAAGGAAACTTTCTGTGGTAAAGAATCTTCCCTGTGTTTCCCCAAATAGATTAATACCAATCATTTCCTTTGTATTAAGGGCAATTTATATTAAACTGAAGCTGTCAGTTCTTCAAGTAGCTGCTATGGATATCTGCAGCATACAGGAAAGTAACACTAAAAGTTTTAAGTATCTTCTAAGATGGTAGTTCTGCCAGTGTCAGGAAGTAGCTATGACTAAGGTTTGGAGAGCTGGCACAGTGCTGGAATAGAGTAAGAGTCAGTCTTCTATTCCAGAGCTTCCCAGCACTGTCAAGGGATCTCCAGAATGCCAGTGAAATGTTCTTCCTACTGAAGACAGACCTTTTGGGCTAGCTTAGATCTACATCAATGGCTTGCAAGTCTTCCGTGAAAAAGTGCCCATGAGTGTACGTAGGCCCATTCAAATGGAGTGATCCCCAACGTGGGCAGGTGTTTCTTATAGCTGAAATACTGGTTGCATTTATAAATTCCCTGATTACAGTGATTGATACATTTCCTTTAGTTTCAGAGGTCTCTGAAAGCGTAATACATGGATGCACTTCACTAATGTATGTTAATTGTGAGAATAACTAGAAATGTATCACCATGGCAAAACACTACCTTTAGTTATGACAGGAGCTACGTAAGTACTGATTTTCATCAGATGACTTGGGTAACACTGGGAAGTTGGTAGCAAAGTGATAATTTTATAACCAAAGTACAACTTCAGCCACGGAAATCCGGCTTGGGGTGAACCGCAGGTTGCCTTGTCAAGGTGCGTTTTGGTGTTTTGAAGGTATTTGATCCCAACAGAGTTGGGAAAAATGCTAATAAATACTAATAGAATATATGTGATGGCTTATTAAATAATAAATCAAACTGTGTTTTTTCTTCGTGCCTCTATTTAACCAAAATATTTTAGCCTCAGTCTGGAATCTAAATGGGGGAAAAATAAGCAGTCTGCTCTCAAGCTTCCAATATGAATATAGTTTGTTTCCCAATTGATTTATCCTGCTGTTGTGCTAGGGAAATACGGTTTTTGAATTACATACTGCATTCTGTCATTTTGGAATGGGTGTTGGGTTTGCACTGTAGTGAATGCAGAGTCTGAGCAGTAAGAATTGTGCCCCTGCGTTCCTCCCCGCTGTCACGGCAGGGGAACTGACAGGCCTGGCCCTACCTGTGTAAATCATGGCACAGCTCAGCTTGACTCTGTTCTGCTGACAGCTTTGAGCTGCTCTGCCTTTCAGCTGATGGGTGTGGAAGCCAAGCTCACAGCCCAGTTATACAAAAAGACTCATAGGTTTGCTTCCTTTTAGGAAGGGTTGGAGGAATGCAAAGGCAGTTTGAGTAGGGAAAATACATTGAGCGTGTGGTAGGACGCAAGCAATATTAAAAATGTATCAGGGGCTGATTGTCCATCGTGGTGGTTCATTGTAGGGTATGATAATTGGGAGAAACACAGTTTAGTTTAGAAGAATGATAGAAAAGCTGATTGCAAAAAGAAAGTAATGAGGTAGGAATCCAGGCTGTTAAACAGTGGGCTGAAGCTGACAGACACTGTCCCAGGCTGGGGACAAATGCGTAAGACCTTTTGAATATGTGAAGTAAGCATGTCAAGACCCTTTAAATAGAAATGACAAAGTTGCTTTTACTGAGGTCGCTTGCCAAAAGAGAGAGAGTGTTCTTACAGATGGAATATTTGATAAGCTTTGGAGGTCAACTTTTAATATCTGGATCTTTGTAGATCTCCTATGGATGCTTTTCTGTGCCTTGTTTAATCACAAAGATCCTGAGAGCAGGCTGTGTGATGTGAGGTACTCAGTTTATTGATAGGAGCTACATACTGTCATGGCTCTCTGCAAGGTAAAAGAACACGCTGGTATCTGATCTGCAGGATAATAGCTATTGCTGTTATTTTTTTATGTAAACAAACTTGTTGAAAGAGGTACTCACTGACCTATTTCATCAAAAGGAGCGAGCCGGATCAGGACTAGAGATCTGATCACAGTATCCGACTGGGAGGAATTCACACAGTTAAGATTCAAGGCAGCATAATTCCATTATCCCCTCAAAAGCTGAGGACAATGGAAAAATTCAAAAACAATGCAGTTTCTGATAGTGGCTGCAGAAAGATTTTTCTCAAGAAAAAGCTGAGGAGATGGTCTCTCTGCAAGGGAAAAGATTGGAGTAGAGGAGTCATTTGACTCGGTGTAAACAAATGGGAGTAGGAAGAGGCCATAGGATTCGGATCTCGTTGTACTTACTGGTAAAAGCTGTAGGAGATTTTCAGTGATTTTGCCCCTGCCCCAATCGTTTAAGGTGCTCAAATTCCTTATCCTTGTGACTTGGTAGCATTTTGATATTTTCATGCAAGTAGGATCTGGAAAGTAATTGCATACAACTTACAGAAAAGAGTACTGACTTTCAGTTATACTTCGGTTAAATGCATTTAGAGAATTTTCAGTGAACAACATGTGTTAGTCCAGATTTAACCGAGTACAGAATTGTGGTCATTTGCCTTGTCACTAGAATTGAAATTTCTTGGCTTTGTTCCTGGCCTTCATAAGTTTCCTCGTCTCATTTTGCTTGATAACCTGCCTTAACAATTATCTTTAAGTATCTTTGCAGAAAGCTTTCGTTTTTTGGGAAAAGTTATTGCACAAATGCACTCTGCAGTTAAGTACTTGCAGCGGGATCAGTAAGGGGTTCATGGTTACCATTTTTGTCCATAATTTCCCCACATACGCAGTTCGTTCTTTCTTTGTTATTGTTTTTTTTCACAGTAGGAACATGTCTATTTTCCATACAGTCATTTATAATAAACAACAGGTGTTGTGGGTGTTTCCAGGCTTTTATTTGCCAAGAGGAAAGTACATAATCCAGTACTTGACTGCAGGGACAGCCAGTTTGCCATTAGTAGAGCGTGGAGCTTTGGCTCACACACTGAATTCTGGCAAACTTTGCTCCGTTAAGTGCAAATGGGATTTTATTCATTGTGTAGTCTCCAAATAAATATATGTGCCTGTCCAAATGTATTGTTAAATTCTTCAGAGAGAAAGAGCTTAGATTGGGAGACTTGCCATTTTTCTCTAATTAGGAAACAAACAGAACGAACAGGGACCTGTATAATTAAAACCTTTGTTTATCCAAAAGAAATTAAAAAAATAAGCTATGATTAATGTACATGTAGTTTGGAGTTCAGTCTAGATTTGGAGCCTTTTCTTCCCTCAAACTAAACCATGAAGGTTTTAGTATAAGATGATTAAATCTATTCAGTTACCAATGGTGTTGCTGCCCAGTGTTTATCTTCACACTGATGCCAGCCTCAGCAGCTGTTAAAGGCTAGAAGATTTTTGATATTTCAGGTTCCTTGTGGTGTAAATCAGGGAGGAATAGCTTGTGGTTTAAACATTTCACGTGGTGAGAATAGGTAGCTCAGGAAACTAGTTACGGGCTAGTTGAAATACCTCAAACGGTATTTTAGAAGGTGTAGTATATTAGATCATCCTACCTCTTTCCCTACAAACTACTTTGCATATTTTAATATTTTGTCCAATGTAACTGTCAGAAAATAGCATTTCCAGTGCTGAGTATAGGGATTTGTTCTGACTTGACTGAAATTTCACATAGGCCAAAGAAGATAGATAATGACTGTACATATCTACTGGGGTAGCTGTGTGTTCTTCTATCACTGTAGTTAGCATTTTATTTGCTCCTGTTAGACTGAATTGCAAATGTCCACAGTCTAATTCATGTTGCTTACATACATCACACTATCCACAAGGCACATACTCAATAGGGTTTTTGAGGTTTTACATTGCTTAGTTATTTAGTAATATATATATGCTGAAAGTTTGTTGTTTCACTTGTTTTCCCCTCCTCCCTCCAGTTTCTCAGTGCATCTCAAAAGATGTTTAATGTGTTACTCAAACAGGATGCATTTTCAAATATGCCTTTTTCCCTCTAGTTTTCTTTGTGAATAAAGTAAGATCTCATAATATTCTTCTTGTGTATCTCAAAAAAAAAAAGTCTTTGAAATGTGAGTGGAGCAATTTCTTCATAACTGTTTTAACTTGTAAATTTATGGAAGTCTCATCAGAGATTTTACATGGGTCTGGCATCTTACAAGTGATCTGTTTAGATGGCACTGTGAAGTATTTGAGGGTTTACAGCACTTTGACATCTCAGGAGGACTTAGGGCAAGAGGAATTTAAGGCCATATCCACAGAAAAAGGAATTCCTGTTTCCATTAAAAAGATTTTTCAAGAGCCTGGAAGGTCAAAAAGATGGCAAGGTACTATTTTGGACAGGCATCTTTTGAACGGGATGTAGGGCCACCATATAATGAAATTACTAGGTTTGTCTATATCTGATTAAACTGGAAATTCTATCTCATTTACTATTGAACTTGCTCGAACTGGGGATAATATAGTTCATATGAAGTACTAGAATCATGTGCTGCTCCGTTTTAGCTACCTCAGCAAGTCAGTGTTTTTTTTTCCCTTGAAAGGAGAAACTAATCACAAATAATTAGCATTCAGTTTTCTTCATTTCCTGTTGATTTTGATTATAGTGATATCTCTGCTTTCATTACTGCTTTTGACAGTTGGCCATGGTTATTCAACCTGAATTTTGGAACTCAGTAATACAGACTTAATCAACTGTCATCTTGTATGTATAGAGAATGTCTAGTGATCAAACGTATTTTTCATTTGCTATGAAGAGGTGTGTATCGGGTTAATGTGGGTTGGTGTTTCTCTTTTAAGATGTGCATGAAGTCAAGGTGTAGCTTTTTTTGGATTTGGTTAGAATAAATCTCGCCACCCATCCCTTCTGAGTTTCTGCATTAGGGCCACAAGACTGCACAAATGATTAGTGTGGAGTTGGTTTGAAGAAGTAGGAACCCGTGCTTGCTTGTTCTTAATTGTGGGTGACTCAATCACTGCTGCTTTTCAAATGTGCTTTTCTAGGCCAAAAGTTACCCTGAGCTGCCCAGCCCCTTGGTTACGAGGATAAATCTGATTCGGAGCCTTTTGTTGAATTTGAAACTTCCTGAGGTCGCCAACTCTGTTGTCTTTTTCTCTGCATTTAATTTTTTTAAGGTTACCTTGGGGGTTTAGTTGAGTAATAGGGCAAGCCTGACTTAGCAGACTTTTAATGAAATCGTTGTTTAAAAAAACTTGATGTGAATCTTCTCTTCAATTAGAGGAGCTTTGCTCATTCTAAAGGTGCTAACACTTTGTACTCTCTAAGCATGTACCCATGAATGACGACTGTTTAGAGGATTGTTAATTCTCTTAAGGCTTGATCGAAAGCTAATTGAGGTCAGCGTAGAAACTCCCGTTGCCCTGATTGAAGCTTGGATCAATTTTTAGTAGTTGTTAAATCTATGAAACACCACATGAATTTTGAACGCTTTTGCAATGCTAAGGTAAAGCAGGTTAGATTAGTTAATGCATTTTTTGAAAAATGCATACAAATGTTATATATAAATATGGAATTATTTTGCAAATCTACAGGAACGTCTATATTCTGGATGTTACCTTTTGATAATTTAGGTGGGTTTTTTTATCCTTCTGCGATCTGATTTGGCATATTTGTAGAGGCTTGTTGCTTTGTGTCGGCATTGGTTTACTCAGGTTTCTACCGATCAGCAGATCATTTTCCCTGGATTTTGATTTTACGAATTGTCTATTGTGCAGAAACTTTGTTACTGCTACACACAAGTCTTCATTCTTTGACACACAATCCTCTTAAAGAGTCAGTTCCAGTTTATCTTGTACCCTGACATCTTACATATTTTCTGAGCTTTTGAAACCCTTCACTCTGGTCCCAGAGGGTAACCCAGGGGAGCGAAATTATAATTTTCTTATTCTTGTCTTATCTCTGAAATACCTCTGCAGACTGTATCCGTGTTGTGTAAAACCTCGATTAAAACGTGGTTATGGCAACAGTTATTTGCCTAAATAGATGGAGGTCTGTAATTATTTCTTTCTAGATTTGTAAAATGGTTTGATCTGCATTGAATTACTATATTCTTATATCTCACTATTTTACTATTACTTTGCTAGAAAAAAAGAATGCTATATTTTGGGAGGCAACTTGAAGACTTTTTCTTTTAATTCTTTGGTATTTTCTTGTTCTTATTCTGCCAGTTTAGTGGCAAATACCTGGATGAATAGCTGAGTATTCTTGCAGTGCTCTGAGGTGCTGGTCTGCAGTGTTTTGGTTCCAAATGTTTGAGGAATGAAATACATTTCTCCATCAAAAAAAAACCCACCACCAGAAAAAAAAAAACCCAAACAACAACAAAATCCCTACTCAACCAGCCCCCCAGAATCCAGCAGCTTTTCAGTCGGGTGAAAAAACCCTGCATGTAACTGACTAGAGGGAGATAAGATTCTTGTTTGTAGCTTGTTAATTTTGTTGTAGTTTAATGAGATACTACCCTGGTATACTGCATTTCAAAGGAATTGTGGGTATTTTTATTAATTGCAAATGTGTAATATTTTGGAAGATCTCATTTTTATAAGTCCAGTTCTTACGGGGAAATTCCTTTCCACCTTGAAAACACTTTCTCCATAGAATTGTATTCACTAAAAAAAAGGGGGGGGTGTTGTGTGCAAAATTAAATTATTCTGCATCTTTATCAGGCTGATGTTTTTCAGCCAGTTGACTGCTGTTCCTTGATCACCCCATCTTCCATGAAATAGGACATACAAATATTCTGTGTATATCTAGGTAAATGTGTCACACTTGCAGAACTTCATTATATCTAATTCTATATTAAAAAGGGCTACTAGGTGCAAAGTCAGTGTGTGCCCTTGCTGCTAGAGAAGTACTAGAATCCTGTGGAACATCTCAAGGTGATAATTCAAGATGCTACATACTGACATATGAAAGAGCACAAGTGTGTTGTATTTTTTTGTGTTATCTTTCTCTTAAATCCCCCGTACCCTACAGGAAGATCAAATTGGCATTAAAAGACTACAGGTTTATTAATTTTGTCCAGTATCAGAAAACTTTTCAAGTGCTCACAGTGCAGCTACCCTTAAGACATCTGATTTTTCCAAAGAGACTGCTAGTTAATTTAAAATGGTTTTTGAAATGGCACATTAGCTTTCCTAAAAGCCTGACATGTGTACGTATGCTTTGTTTGGTTGGTTTGTTTGGTTTTTTTTTTTCAAAAACACACCCGAACAACAAATAACCTTTAAAGAAGTTTTCTATACCAATATTGTCAAGTATTTTATTTGCTATATTATGCTCAGTTTGAGTCCTCTCCATTGTTACCTGTCTCTTCTTTGTGCTCTTCCGTGTGTGACCATGACATCATGCATTAACATGTTCTTCATCACGCTGTTTCTCTGAGCAGTCTCTCATTGTTTCAGCGACTGTGGGAACTGTTATGTCGTAGGTAGGTAGACCTGGTTTGCTCAAAGCCTCTCCAGGGACTGGGGATTATACCCTACTGGCCAGTGCTTGCAACTCTGCCTTCATGTCTTGCTGCTGTCAGCTCGCAGTGCTCCACCTCTCAGTGCTTCTGGAGCATAAAATGTGTTTGGAGCTGATTTGGCACATCTTTAATTTACAGCAGGGATGTGCTTAAGGATAGGCTATCATGCAAACTTTCTGTATGCTTATAAAATTAAAAGAAAATAATATTTTTGAACATATTGCATCTGGTGCTGTTTTATGGGTATAACAACTTTATGCAACTTCATTTAACCCAGAACTAAAACTGAATACATAGTTCATTAATTTAGCAGTTTGAACGTTAAAGAGATATTTATCCTGCTGTTGAAAAGGTATTAGAAGGAAGACCTTAAGGTAGCAAAACAATGGAATTAAAACAATCACAAGTCATCTCTGTTCAGGAGGAACGAGTTCAACGTTGCCTTTGGGGGGGGGGCGGGGGGGAAGAGACAAGAAAAGGCAAACTTAAGGATGTTTTGATAACTAATAGCAATGCACTCATATTTGCAGTTCTCGTCAGCAACAGGATTATTTTTTTTTCTCATTTTCACGTTTGAATACAACAGTCTCAGACTTGTAACAAGGCATTTTAATAAGCTCAAGATGATTCCGTGCAGTATTAAAAATTAAACTATGTTAATAGAAACGTATTGATTATGGGCTCTGGAGGAAAACTTCTTTATATCTAACCAGCATCTCTAAACAGGTTTTTCTGACCTGTCAGCTGCTTTCTATTACTGGCTCTAGAAACAACTCATAACTGAAAAAGGCTTTGGTAGGTGGCAGCTCATAAGCCAAATGTTTTCTTTTGTAAATTATCTCATGGGTGAAACAGCAGAATGGCTACATATGTGGTATTTATGGCATAAAGGAGATTCTAGAAGCAGAAATTTTGGACTTGAATTATTGCCTTTTAATTTCCTGCTCTTTTAGCGGTCCTGTGACCATGTGCACGACAGGTAGGATGCTTACACTGTCAGTCAAGCTTGGTCTCAAACCTTTCCAAGCCCAATTTTTGTACCATTAAGTGGTCTTGAAATGCCATTTTTGTTATGCAAGAGCTTACATCTTTCCCACTTGAAAAATAGTTATTTACTTCAGAAATATTTTGTAGCAATAAATACTTTACAGTATTACCCAACAGTTGTGCATGAGGGTGTACAGAAAGGACTGGAAGAGGGGCAATAGAGCCCATAGCAGGTTGAAGAAGAAATATGGAAAAGTATTCATGGACCTGATCCTGCCTTGAACTGATGGGATAAGAGTGTGAGTGAGAGTATTGTTGGATGAGAGTCTGATCCTACCATACATATGGACTATGTGTAGGAGGCTGGATTTTGTGATTATCGGTGGACTTCTGAAGAAGTCAGACTTGGATGAAGGAAGGATATATAAATACTACTTGTAGTAGTGTAACTCTTAGGGTCCAAGTCACAGGTTAAGTTGTACGTAGTCCTGTGTTATAAGCAGAAGTGCTAACTGAACCATTTCATAGAATGGTTAATCCTCATGACTGTCAGGTGATGGTCTCAGACAAAAGGCGATATTGTAGGATTTTTGAATATATTCCATTTTGAATGGCCATCCATTTTGTAAAAGCATTTCTGAAGTTAATTTGCATTCTCATTTCTATATTAAAACATATTTAAATGTCTCAAACTATAAGTTGTGCTGCGAACAGCTGTAGGTTTCTCCATGCATAGTTCATCTTAAATTTTTTACTATGAAAAAGAGTAATGTCTCCAATAGAAGTTACAAAATGGGGCAAATCCTATAAAAAACCAAGTGTCTTCTGAAATAGAGCAGTACCTCATTTGTTTTTCATCTGTGAAGTTAGTCTTATTTTTTGTCTTAGTCCTTCACTCCATATCTCTATTCTAAAGATCCAACAAAAATACTAATACTCCCTGGCAGCATAAGCAGGTCACAACTCAAATGAGCTCTGAATATTGTTCCCAAGGGAACCAAGAACTATGTCACGCTTGCTCAATTTCAACATACATATATTCAGAAATTTCTGAAGTGAGAATATACATTGGAAGTTATATTCTTAATATAGTCAAATATGATGAAATGTTTTATTATGTGACAGCTCAGCTTGAAATGCTTGCTTGAAAGGGAAAATAATACTTTTTCTTCCCATGGCTTATTTACAGATGGGAGTGGGGTAGAACTAAAAAACTATAAAAAAAACCCCAAGCACTATTAACATCTAAATATTCAATACTGGATTAAAGAAAGAATGGAATATAAACTGTAATCATGAGCATAGATTGGACAGTTTGTAAAATAGGATTGTAGGTTCTACAGATAAGGGTCTGTAGAAATGAATTTTCATGTCTGTGATCATAAGTGTCTTGCATATGGTTGTGATCTTTGTGTTAAGTGGTTGCTAGTGGGAAATACTGTTTAATGGTGGGATTTCAAGATTTCTGTCTGTACTGTGCAATATGTGCAAACAGAAAGGAGCATTGCAGAAAGTTTCATGTTTACAAAAGTCGTCATGCATGCGGTTGCCTGGGGCAACAGAATGGTTTTTCTGACTAATTTGGCTGCATTAGAGCTCCAGAGAGCTGAGCTGCTGCTGTGGTAGAAGGAAAGGTCAACATATAGGAGAATAGGCTTTTTCCAGTGCTGTGCTGGCTGCTCCTCTGAGGAGCTGTGCTTACACCTGGAGCTTGCCTGGGTGATGGCGAGGACAAGTTCGGTTCTGGAATCCCACTCTGACCCGTTCTCTCCCATCCCTTCCTGGAACAGGAGCTGCCTCTCCCTAGCTGAGCCTCACTCCCTTTTTTTCTGGAGCAGCAAAACTCAGTTTTGCCTGTGCATTGAAAAGATTTTAGCCAGCAACAGGAATGGCCCATTCAAATGGATATTTGTTGCAATATTAACTGTTGTTTACCTACTCAGGAGTCAATGAAAAGCGAGTCTATGAAGGTGTTCATTACTGGAGAATATCTGTAAAACTGCTATGACTACATGAATTCTTAAGCAGTGCCTTCACTAGGTTGATGTGTTGGTTTTTGACTGCATGTCTGATCTGTAGATGAGTTTTTTCCTGCTCCCTAGTTGGTTGCAAAGACCTCTTGGTGGCAGGTGGGGAGAGAATAAATACATGATTCTGATAGCTGAATAACTGGATATGTGAAAACTTTAGTAATTGAAAACAAATAATCCTGGTACAGTTCTCTGCATACATAGGAGGAAAAAAAAATATTGGTAAATATAACAGCAAACCCATCTGAGCAGAAAAAACATGAGTGATTCTTACAGCTCTGTGCGTTATACAGAAGGATCTGTGACTCATTACTGTATGTGCCCACTCCCATTTCAGTAGTAGAGCAGATACTGGCATAAAATACTGCACCACGTTGTAGCTCTAGCTCTCAATGGTAAGTAACATCTGTGGTGACTTTTCTAATACATTTTCATCAATGTAAAAGTCTTCTAGTCTTAAAATGCCTTCTGTATTAGATCACAATATCAGCAGAACATGAAGTTATCCATTAAAAAGCAGCATGCTCATCATGTGCTCAGATACATGTGGTTTCTTAGGTAACAGTGAAAAAGAAAATGTTTCCTACTCTTTTTGACAAAGTATATTTGCACAGTTTGAAACAGAGTGAAAGTAAGTGCTTCTCTTTCAAAAATCAGGGAACTTGAAAGATTCGTGACAGGCCATTTACTACATGGGAAAAGTATTTCAGTGACGAAGCTACTGGGCGGCAGCATGGGCACTCAGAAAGCTGGGCTTTGAAAGGAAGAATCAAGTAGTTATTGCTTGCCCAAAATGAAGATATAAACAGGAGGACCTGAATGTAGTTTATCCCTGCTCTCTTACCGCTTTTTGATTGCCTGCCACGTTTTTTTTCTATTTGCACTGCATTTTTCCTGCCCAAGTGGCATCCTGGAGTAGGGAATATGTAAATACATGTTAATGTCCTGTTACACCAAATCTCAGGGTTTGGTTGGAGGGTTTTTAGTAGGTTTTCAGGGTTGGTTGGAGGTTGTTTAGTAGGTTGTTTTTTTGTTTTTAATAGGTAATTTCTGATTTGGGGGGGGACTTATTTTGGGTTGAGGGGTCTTTGTAGTTGTGTTTGGGGTTTTTTGGGGTGGGGAGAGGAAGGATTGGTGGCAGAACATGAAAGATCAGTTCTTGGATTGCGAAGCAAATACTTTATTCTTTTCAGAAGTGTTTGAATTTGGAAAGATGCATCACTACCCTCTTTAAAGATATTCAGCAAAGGTTTTGTAGAACTTAAAGGAAACAATGTTTTCATGCGTGGCCTTATCTTGCTCTTACTGAAATCAGCGTCATCTTTCATGGGAGTGCTCCTTAAGCACAAAAGAAGGATGAGAGTATGCTGTAAACAGAGCTTTGGAGTTCATTGTGTTTTAATATCACTTATCCTTATTACAAAATATGCATGCAAACACGTGAGTATTTACACTCATTGAATGAAATACAATTAACACTGTTGCAAAACATGTTAGCTGTTTTGGTCAACTGCTCCTAAAGATCATGTCTACAATCCTTGCTCTGGTTTTCAACCATGAATAAACAAATTCCAATTTTTATTTCATAACTGCCTGTGTCTATGCAACCAATTTTGAAAGGGGTGTAGCTAACTTATACAGCAGCTCCATGGTGTCTGCTATTTGAGATTCTATGTATATACTTTATCTTCAACCAGTGTTTGATGAATTGTGCTAGGGATACATTCCAAGTGGCTCATTGTTTTCCTTCTTTTTAGAGGAGTTTTAGACTGCAGCTCTAGATGACTTTTTTGGCCCTTTTTATGGAGCTTCTTAGGATGAATTTTCTACTGCCAGCTGAGATCATCTTTAAAACTGACTGGAGCTATGAAGGGTTGAATAACTGAAATATACTGTAAGTTTTATTTTGACCTAATGAGAGTGAAACTGTTTATCATTTGGAAACAATTTTTTTTTTATGCCCATGAACTTCTAGCTTCTACGTTGAGGCCAAAATGTAGAAATATTGTTACTAAACAGAAAAAACTATAAATATATAAAATGCTTTGCATTGTGCAGGAGGGGAAGCATGGGAGGGAAGAAATTCCCTCTTGTTCTTTAACCCACCGGGTAACTCATACCAATATAAAAGAAAATAAGTCTTTCATGAAGCATAATCAAATTAATACTGACGGCAGTCAGAAGTGGTGAGATACGGTAAAGCACACAGATGTCAGAACAGAATTTTCTCGCTCTCACCTCTGCATCTCAAAATAGTGTGTAAGTAATGGATTGTGTTAGTGGCAGAGAATAATTTGCCTGCCTTGTGCTGTAAAGATTAGGGTACAGATTTTACAGCTGGAATGGTATTCTTTGAATTTAAAGTGGGGAGGGGACAGTGACTAAGAGGATGTGGAATGCACCTTTAAGAATATGAGAAAATGTAGAAATATGGAGAACAAAAATGTTGGGTAGAAGGAACCAGGTAAGAAAGGGAGAGATAAAAATGAGTGCAAGTAAAAATGGAAATAGAGATAATAGTCAAGGCTAAATTATGTGGAAATGCTGTCAGGTGTTTTAGTTCGCAGTGGAAGACAGGAGTAAACTGGCTGAGGCTGACTGAAACATGGCACAATTAGAATGAAGGAAGTGCTAGTCACTGTGATGCTACATTACATTTCTTGTAGTTTTTTTCTATTTTTTTACAAGCACTGAGTGTTAAGGTAACTTAAAAAATAGTTTCAACTTATGCATAACAAATGTTCCTGGATATGGTATTTCCAAAGAAAGCTTGAGATCATGATCAAAGTGCAGTCTTCAGGTGCAAACAAAACCAGAGGGCAAAGAATCCTCTTGGACTGTGCTCAGAGGAGTTGAGAGAAGCAAACTTGGGTTTCTTGTTTTTGATATTGCAAATGACAAAAGGTATGCTGGAGAAAGAGAGGGGGATATCTGAGAGGCTTAAGGTACTGAGTGCTCTTCCATATGTACAATTAAGGAAATACTAGAAACAAACATGATTATTTGACTAAATGGAAAAAACCAACGTTCTCTTCCTGCTATTAGTCTCCAAGCACTTTTTCATTGTGAGGATTCCTTGGAAGACTCTACTTTGAACAGGGAAGTGTTTTTTGTCATTTAAAGGTACTTTTGATACTTAAAGGTTTGTCATGTTCAAGGTACTAAATGCTTTGTTTTCCATATCTCCTCCTGTTCTGCTCTATGTTGCATCTTCAGCGTTAGGCAGGAGAGGCTGCTGCTGCAGAGGCACACCAACCTTTATGGGGTCTGGGAGAAAGTCTGCCTTAAGTGCTTTAAGATATGCCAAACAGTGGCTCTCTACAGGGAAGAACCTATGAGCAAATAGATAATACAGAGATTATAATGGGGCAAAAAAATCCCCAGTTTGCATGTGTTTGCAGAAGAACATGCAGTGGCAGGACCCAGTGGCTCCATTGTCAACATGGCTTTGTGAACTGGGGTCACTTCACAGCGCATTGTGGATCCCAGCTCTGTCTCTGTTATCTCCTGTTTCAGTTGTCCACGTCAGGACAGAACTTTATACATAAACAGAGCAGCTTGTTACCTACAGCAGGAAGGATAAATCAGTAGCATTGCAATATGAGCAGGTGAAGCCTGGTTAACATGACTAGTCCCAAACAGTATCTGCCAAACAGCAATCACCTGCAAAAGAAGGTTACCTGCCGTAGGGAAGCACAGCCAGGGATGCACTGTCCCAGTGCTGAGTCACAAATGTAAATGGAATATTGGATATAGAACAACACAGTCTGAGATGAATGAGAGGTGATATTGCAGTCCTTGCACAGAACTGCTGTTATGCTTTGTTTTCTTAGGGACTGGTTCATCTCCTGCCACAGGCAAGAAAAGCACTCGAGGCTAGTCTGAGCTTTTTATGTAATTGCTTTGTAACCCTGTGGGTTATTGCAGAGGTTGGGGTTGCAATTTAGAGTTGTAGTAGTATTTTCATCCACCACCACTCTTATTCTATGAGGCACTATGAGTATCACTTTGTCACTGCTGTTACATCCACACACAGAACCAGATCCTGTGTCTACTAAGTAAAAACATGTGCAGGGAAAATATTAACTTAAATAATATCAAAAGGTGCTAAATAGCCACACTTGCTATTTTATCAATATAGAAAAGAGCACTAGAAATGTTCTGCTGAGCACTGAGAGTACGTGCTATATGAGTGCTTTTCTTGGTTAAAACTGTGTACATTAAAAGTTTTCTTCTCGTACCTTTCATTAATCTGGCTCTATATTTTTGCAGACAACTGTGAATATTGGAGAAGCAAGATGCCTACTAAGATCGTACTATAAATTGTTATCGTATTTCTTTGGTTTTTATTGTTTCCTTACTTGGCTTGACATTTTCATGTGAATAAACTACGGTACCAACATCAAGTTGTTCTCACACAGGTTTACAAAGAGGAAAAGAAAAGTCATTTGATAAATATGATGAAAAGGTAAAAGAAAGTACTGGAAGCCAAGTAGGTTTTTTCTCCTCTTGTTTTTATCCAAAGAACCAGCTGCATTGGTCAAAGAAAACTAAGGTACAAGTTAGTTAATACCTCTGACAGCTGGTGATGTAACACAGTGTTTCTTGAGGCAAGAGCTGATTTTGCTGCCTTTGCTAAGGTGAAATGAAGAAAACCTGAGTATACATATTAATTTTCTTTAAATGGTGGAGTGATCTTTTTTCCTAAATTTTGAGAGAGGTGTCAATCCTGAATTTGTCTCAGATCACAAGACCAGGTCAAGTGTTCTGTCCTTGAACACTTTATGGCAGAGCAAATTGTGCACAGTGAATAAATATTAAAGAGTACATAGTTATTGCCATGTAAATAAAGTTAAACTGTATTAATTTAATTTGCAAAAGCTATCTCAGACTAAGTCCTCTATCAGTTTTCTGTGTCTGTGGTGTTTCATACTGTCTTCCCTTTAATTATGTCAGTTCTGTTACAAATATTCATGTACGGTAGAGAAACCAAGGTTACATTATGGAGCAAAATCTAATGCTCATCTGTATCCTGTGGATCTTCAGAATAGGATTATAAAACCTTTGATGTAGTAAATTTGCACACAGTAAGAGTTTGTTGCAGCTCTGGTGAAGTTTGGTATAAGAAGAGCCTAGGGGATAAAACTATGAATAACCCCAAGTACTAATTGAAATGTCATTTGTTCTAGAATATGGGGTGCAGGTTCTCTTTGGACGAGAGGTGTTTTGGCTTGGCTTAAGTTGTTCTACTTGTGTGGGGTTCTTTGGGGGCTTTTTGTGTGTGTGTAAGCAACATGAAAAAGATATTCCAAAATACGTAACAGGCTCAGCATTGCTTGTTAGTTTGCTTTTAAAATGAATATAGGCTACAACATTTACTTTGAGCTTGAAAGTTTCAAGGGTTCTGAGTTTTAAATTGGTCCAATTGCTAATTAATGATGCATAAAATTGTACTATAAAACACAATATGAATTTTCTTGCAAACATTCAATTAGGATACAGTGTATTTCTGAGTTTTGCTGCATAATGAATCTTATGCTGGATCTTTTTTAATCTTCTTAGCAGATCCGAGCATTTCCTTAGTTGGATAATATTTTCTAGAAAGCCACAGTTTACTTTGATACAGGTGTATGTACCTTCATGCCTTTTTAAAGGAGGTGTTTAGTGAATGTACCTCATTCAGCACCTACGTAAGCCCTAAAGGAGGATAATTTTACTGCTATGTCTCTGTTATGGGTTATGTCATGACCCTGAGGTATCTCCTCAACTATGACTATTCCTAGCCAGTGTACAGTCCAATGTTTTGTTTGCTTATGATAGAGCAAGTAAAAATCAGATCTGATTCTGTCCAGAAGTGGTGGGTTATGTAGTAGGTTTGCTCATCTCTAGTCTCTAGAGACTCCAGAGCATTGTAGGTATTTTGTTAGCGCTGACAAGAAACAAACCTGGAAAGAACTTGTTTCATTATAATGTACCAAAAGAGAACAAACAAACCTTAAAAGAACTTGTTTCCATATAAAATATTTTAAAAGTCCCTAATAGACTTGTATATGGTTTGGAGGCTTGCATTTCTTTTTCATTCTTAATTTTGTTGTCCTTGGTATGTAATGGTTTAACCAGAGGGGAGAACTTCCCAAAAAAAAGGGACATAGATGGTTTGACTTAACTGAGTGGGGGACAACTGTTTGTTTGCAGAAAAATGTTGAATGCTTTCAAGAAACTTGCAAACTTTTGGATAAATAATTTAATTGAAAAGCTCTGTTTCAAGTGTTCGTGGACATAGACTTTTTTTTTTCTTATCTCCACCAGGGGAATATCTCTAAAACCAAATTCATTCACAAAGATATCACATTGATGGCAGTAGAGGTTATGACCCCATTCAGTTTTTATGGATAAATTATAATTTCTAAATCCTTTGAGTGGTTTCTGCAATAGAATTCAATATGCATAGTTAAAAAAGGAAGAAAAGATAAACCTGCTGTGAAGCCCTGCAGAGCTGAGTGAATGGGGAGTACAAGAGGAGTTATCTTTTTTTGAGTAGAGGTTTTATTGAGTCTTCAAGATCATATAAGTAGAAAAATAAGATAATATTTGAGAGCTTCTGAAAACCTTTGTGTGAAAATGGAAAGATTCTGTAAGGGAAGGTGACTTCTGTCTCAAGCCTGTTCTCAAATTTGGTCATTTCAGTGTTGTTCCTGACATTAAACATCCAGTAATTGTGCCAAATGGTGAGCACAGTTAACAAAATAAAATCTAATGGGAATCCAGCATTTTTCCTGATCCAGCTGGAAGCTTCTGTCCAAAAATGATGTGCCTTAATTGTCTATTATTTCAATATGTATGTTAAAAATCAGTACAGAAAGAGAAATCCTATATTGACTTTCCTTCATGGTCTTTTCTACTTTATTGGAGTATCTTGTTTAACATTCCAGAAATAGCAAGTGTCTTCAAGAATAAAATACTCCTTCTGTTAACATAGGGCTCGTGACAACCTGCTAACCCCAGAGATATGTTATCCAACAGTTGTAGAGTGGTGTCAGGAGAATGTTTCTGTTCTGTTGTTTGTCAGATGCCAACCACCTCTGAAAGAAAGAAGTATTTCAGGCTTCAGAGCTGAAATCTCTCATTGGAATTTCTGTCAAAGGTTTTAGAATGCGTTTCTTTTGTCTATGTATGGAGATTTTTTTGAGTTTTGTTTCTTGGATTCCCCCATCCTCCAGAGTGAAATAATTCCAGAATTTTTGCCAAAATGCCTGCTCTGGCACGATTATAATTTTGTTTACCATCTCTTGTTCATCTGCAGAAATATCTAAAACATGATCTTCAATTTGTGAATACTCAGCCATGTAGTGTATCCTCTTTGTGTATCGCTACTGACCCCTTCTCCTTTCCTAGCTGTTTGAGGTGTTTTTCTCAAAGAGCTCCTGTTTTGTCAGTAAGATCTGACTGATTGATCATCTGTTAATACTTTAGTCCTATTTTTTTTTTATTGTTATCGCTTATACAGTACAGTTATTCTACTGACTGTGTTGTCTTGGTAAATCCATTTGATGGATTTTTTTTTCTCTGCACTTGTCTGGTAGTCTAAGGTTATATTTTTGTTCTAATTGCTTTGAATCTCCTTATTGGTTTTTGTTATTTTTTGTTTTATTTTGATTATTATCATGTTTATTAGCTCCATTTTTGTTTTTGTTCTTCGTTGTCCTTTATTTTATCTTGCATTCCTCTCTGGCCTTTATCAGTGCTTATGATTTCTATCCCTTTCAAAATTTGTTCATTTCAGTGGTGAATGTTCTTGTCCTTCATAGTTTTGCTTCTTTTTAATCATAAAATCATAGAATGGTTAGAGTTGGAATTGTCATAATATTGTCAAGCTATTGTTACTGCTGCTTCATAATTTAGATTTTAACAGTTTTTTCAATACCGTGCATGAGGATCAGTTGATAAGTATTCACAAATCATCGCTGAGACACATGTGTGTGTGGCTCCATAGCCCAGGAAAATATGTCAGCTGAAACATTAGCAATATGTTTAATCAGCAGTGCAGCCAGAGCTCATCTGAGCAGCAGAAATTGAAGGCCTTTGGTTGAGCAGTAAATTCTGCAATGCAGAATACTTCTAAAGAATACAAAACATGGCAAATTAGGGGCACCAAACTGAACTTGTGGTCAGTATTAACAAACGGACTGAGTTAAAACTGCCTGGAAACTTAAATCCATTAAAAAGGACTTTAAAAATGTTCGGGATGGACATGAGGTAAAACAGCGCTGCCTGTTGATGAGGCTGGCTCACCAGTAGCTACGTGGTTTTCATATACTCACTGTCAGTCTTGTACAGTGAATTGGCTAAGCGTTATTAAAATGAGCGTGGTAGAAGAGGGGGAATAGTCCTGAATGTTAAATTGACTTTCGCTACAAGTGATCACTAAACTGGAAACTGTTGTGGTGCATTTAGAGTCTCCCAAGATTGGTTGTATTGCCATCTTATGGATGTCATGGGCCATCAGTGTAATGACTGGTACACAAATGGTTCACTGGTAGTCTTATTCTCATGTGAACACAGATTTCCATAAACCGAAGAGCTGTGAAAAAAACAAAAACAAAACCCAGAGCTAATTCTATAAAACCGTTTACTAATTAAAGATCCAGCTCAGGCTGCTTCACTGTCTACTTCATTGGTTTGACCTAATTTGTTCCTAAAGGAAGCGGTTTGTCTTTCTTTCAGGGTGTTGTTTCTTTAGTGACAAAGGATCTCAAAATTATGTGTGTTCTTCAAAGGTTAAGACAACCAGCAGCTCTGGAATAATACAAGGGGTTTTTGTGTACTCATCTTTTCTCTAGGACTTCTCTGAAGACCGAGGTGCAGATTCCTAAATAGACTTAGAAAACAAAAAATTACACACGGTGGTTGGATGCAGTTTTGGGGCATAGTGTTAGCAGACAGAGATTGGAAGTTTGAGTGCCACAATGTGACTTGATTCTGGTGCCAGGAACACTTCCATGACAAGTTAATTTAGAGGCTTAGCTGTTGGAATAATATCATCATGCTGGGCTTGGAAACTTTCTTCTTCATATTTGATGGTACTGATGTTTCAAAATGCAAATAACACGCAGAAGAACACGTCCCATGCATTTATTATACTTTGTCATGTGTAGTCTCTAAAATAATGCTTTCTGAAACCTTTTGGAAGAGCACTTTCGTTTTCGCTCATGCTGAGTCAGCAGCAGTTCAACTTCTCCAGGGTATGAGAATGACAACTAAATTATTTATTGGCTACAGGTGTTTATAGTTACTCATTTTACCCTAAAGCTTATACATTCCTGCCAGCAATAAAAGGTAGTTAGCAGTTTTCACGCTAATGTAAACATTTGTATGCAGTAATTAGAGCTTCTTGCCATTCTCCCATAATGAAGAAATGAAAATGTTACTGATAGCTGCTATCTAGGACTGTGTAACTTTTTTTGACCTGAACAGTGTCAACTGTTAACTTTTTTTTGATTTTTATATTAAGAATTAAATTTCATTTCTGTGAACTAGCAAGGTTTTGACCACAAATGCATGCTCCCATGGTCTACACAGCCCTGGGATATCTCTTAAAGTTTCTTTTATTGTTCCTCTTAGTTTAAGAATAGGATCCTCTCTGTATTTAGCCTGGAAATTTTTGCCCTTTTTTTTTTTAAACAGATTTCAAAGAATCTCATAGTCATCTATGGCTACTTAGTCTTTATTTGGATTTTTTATTCTATTCAAGTAATATGAAAAAATAGAAGGAAAAGTAAATAGGAGCAGCAGAAAGCAATTATTTATAGCAAAACCAGCATTAGTTGCTATGGAAAATTATTTCAAGATGCATTTCTGAACAGTAAACCTGCATGATTCTTTATCCTAAAGATATGGAGAATACTTTTGGTTTGATTTAATGTAGTTTATTCTCGAGTGGCTGATACAAAGGGCAGAAAATTCAGGTCCTCTCTCCTTTCCAAGTAAGTTTTTGGTGTAACTTTAATAATAATTTCACGTAAAACAAGAGAATTACTGTCTGTGCTAAATGTAAGGCTACCTATAGAGCCTTCTTGTACCCAAATATGAGTACGCACATCCTTCCCCTCTACTCGGTCAGAACAATTTGATCATTTAGCTATAGTGTGTTTCAGGTTTCCAAAACAGTATTTCTTGGGTCCTAGTCATTAATAATAACTTAGGTAATGATTCAGGAAGATTACTAGCAGAAACAACAAGGAAAATTTGGTGTAAAAGGTAGGATGTGTTCCGTGCAGGCTGGTATAATGGCAGTGAGTGAAACAGCGATTTAGATGATACGGAAACACTTTATGTTTTAAAGATGCTGCGTACAGGGAACAGACAAGAACAGTCCTGGTAGACTGCTCATCTGAATCTAATGATGTCTTTCACAGAAGTTTGGTTTTGTTAATAAAACAAGTTAACATCCTGAGTTCATTCTTTTTTACGATTCTCTTAATAACCCCCGGGGAACAGATAATTTTGAGAATATTTGAGTTGGTTGGTTTATTCTTGTTTCTTTGTGACAGGTCCATTAGCTACATCTTTATATGCTTGCTTACATTTTTTAATATTAATTTCAATTGCTGACCCAGACTGTTAAGATGTGAAAATACAGTTTCTTTCAACTGAAGGATGTGTAACTTAGAGGCAAGTTACACTGATGATAAAGTGAATATGGAAATGGAAAGAGTTATAAGCTGCAGACGGATAAAACAGCATTAAGATAGGCTAAAAGGGTAAGAGAAGGAAGGACAGAGGTCAGCTTGAACAAAAAACAGAATTACCATTTCCCAAGTTCACTAGTCCAGAAGGAAAGAAAATCTTAGTTGTTTTAATTGTATGTCGAATATGGTCTTTAATGACAATAAAATATTTCAGGATCTATGCTTTAACTGATCTGAGGCAGATTTCGTTTTGACTTGGATGTTTTACAGTTATAGTGCTATTGGAATGTACCAGTCGGGTCTAGAATTTCATTTGTTGAAGAAGTTTAGAGAAGCTCCATGTGGCTGAGTGATCTGTGGTTCTGTGGAAGCTCCAGAAATCAGTGCATTGCTGAAATGTTGGTCTTTCCGAAATAAATGCAAAGAAAACTACTTCAAATTCAACTCCGGAGATACCTTATTGTGGCTTTTCAGTATATAAAGGGGCCTTATAAGAAAGGTGGGGAAAGACTTTCTGCCAGGGCCTGTTGTGATGGGACAGCTTTAAACTGAAAGAGGGAAGATTTAGATAAGATGTTAGGAAGAACTTCTTTGCTGTGAGGGTGGTGAGAGCCTGGCCAAGGTTGCCCAGAGAAGCTGTGGCTGCCCCATCC